>PKMM01029352.1:3400492-3416926 GCA_002933915.1 Eutrema heterophyllum
CAATTGTAGGTTGCAATGATCAGTAAAGCCGCAGACCATGGTGGAAGATCTAGTGTGTTCAGCTCGGTAAAGGTCTCAACATCTCCTTCAGATAGTTCCCTTGCGATTGCTTCAAGATAAACTTGATTGGCACTTGCATCACCTTGAATTTCTGCATCAGACAAATCCTCAAGTCCAAGCGACTTGTTGATCACAGCAGGAGAGAACTCATATTCATACCCTCGAACGATTACTTTCACGCTTTTAGTTGTGGACTTCATTTTCTCAGCTGGTAGATGAGCATAGAACTCTGCTATAACCTGAGGAAGATACCTCATAAGCCCTGTCACAGTGCCTTTCATGTATCCTTTCTCAATCACAGACTTATATCTCCACTCATCATTTCCATCAAACTCAATCAATCGTTCTTCAATAACACCACGAGTTTGAAATAATTTATACCTTTCACGAATCTCTAAGGATGTGAATCTTCTGGATCGAAACGACACCATACATGCATCCTTAGAGGTCGACTCAGATCTCATCCATTTCCTGGATACAAGCCCTAGATCCTTAAGTCTCTTATCCCGACGAGCTTCCTTCTCAGCTTCCCCTTCCTCGGCTGTTTTCAGCAACTTGCCGGTGTCTCTCTCGGCTTCGGCGATATCGCCAGAAGCTCCCTTGCCTTCTTCTGGTATTCCTTGAACCGGCGGAGACCACACGATCATCGGGAGTGGGCTCGAGTCCTCGCCGTGAACGCCATCCATCTCGCGAACAGGAGTCGTGCCCTTGCCGGCGACGCCGATTGACTTGGGTAACCTCGCCGAGCCCCCGACGTCCTCTTCCGCAGTCAGATCTGGCAGGAATGAGCCTCCGCCTCCATCGGTACAAGCTAGCCATGGTGAATCGGCGTTTTCTGCGCCGTCATCGTCAATCAAGTGCGGTTGCTTCTCTCCTCCGGATTCGTGAGGTGCCGGCGATTGAACCTTCCGCCCAACTCTCCCTTGTCGAGTTACACGCCTCATCACCGATTTGAGCTTTTCTCTTTTTTTTTTTTTTTTTTTTGATTTTTGGAGAAGATGACCTTCTAACTCCTTTGCCGCGATTTAACTCCCCTCTTTCCCACTCTTTATTTGTTTTTTTTTTAATTTGTAGCAATTCCAATTGAACCGATACTGATTAAACCGAGTTGAAATCTGACCCACCTCTAATTTCCTGCGACAACACAACTTATGGGACAAAGAAAATCAGCAGCACGGCTCTTAGAGCGAAATTGATGCAACCACATTCAGCCAAACAACATAGTTAAGGCTTTTAAACCTGTAATGGCATTCCATATGTCAAGAATTTAAAAACTGGCTTTGAAAAACATTTTTGAATCAGTTTTCTTGTTGTACCTTTTATTGATGAAGTGCTACATGAACTGACACAACACCTGAACCAGTATGCACACTCAGCTCGTCATGATTCATTGCATTTGGTCATCTTGACTATAGTGGCTAGCTTTCACACTATCATGTCTTTATCCTCCCAGAGTCAGTTTTCAACCTTCGTTCATCAGAGGAGAGCCGCTGGAAATTTCCTTGTACCATCATAGGACTGTTTCAGATGCAACAGTTTTGAATGTTGTTGTTTCATTTTTTTTTTATTTTTTTTTATTTGAGGTCCTCCGATACATGGTTGCAGACTTCCACTTTTCTGGATTTATGCCTTTTTCTTTTTGTTATTGTTTCACTTGATTAGCAGATGAGACAGCTCCATCACTTGACTTCTCAAGAACTGCCTCATGGCTAATCTCTCTTCAGCGTTGTAGTTCTCTCTTTTCTGTGAACTCTGTACTGGTGTCCAGGCTGACGACATGATAGGTAGCTCTTTTCCACTCATGCCTCTGACTCCAAACCGAATCTGAACCTTATATACATCCTGTCTCAGCACTTGCATCAGCCATGCACACTTCACAAACCGTCACATTTCACAGATTCCAATCGAGTTTCTTAAGGTGACAAAACGTGTAAAGTCCAATGGTTTAGTGAATAAATCAGCCAGTTGTAATTCAGTGACAACATGTTCAACCACTACCTGTTTTTCCTCAACCAGTTCTCTGATGAAGTGGTGCCTTATGTCAATGTGCTTCGTCCTTGAGTGTTGTACTGGATTTTTCGAAATACTGATGGCACTTTTGTTGTCACAGTAAACCAGAAGTGTTCCAGACTCCATTCCATAATCAGCTGACATCTGCTTCATCCACAGAAGTTGAGTGCAGCAGCTCCCCATGGCAATGTATTCTGCTTCAGCTGTTGAAAGTGATACAGAATTCTGCTTCTTACTCATCCAGGCAATTAGGTTGTTTCCGAGGAAGAAACATCCTCCACTTGTGCTCTTTCTGTCATCTGCACTTCCTGCCCAGTCAGCATCGCAATATCCAACCAGATTCTTGTTGGATCCTTTGGAGTACCAGATTCCAAGGTTGACAGTCCCTTTGACATACTTGATGATTCGCTTAACTGCCTCCAGATGAGATTGCTTTGGTCTGGCTTGGTACCTTGCACACACACCCACGCTGAAACATAAGTCTGGTATGCTTGCTGTCAAGTACAGAAGACTCCCAATCATTCCCCTATATAGCTTGACGTCCACATCTTTTCTTTCACTGTCAATCGTCATTCTTGTTGTAGTACTCATAGGGGTTTTGGCTTCCTTGCATTGGTCCAGTTTGAATCTAGACAGCAGATTCTTTGCATACGTACTTTGGGAAATAAATACACCATCATCTGACTGTGTTATTTGCAACCCCAGAAAAAACTTCAACTCTCCCACCATACTCATTTCGAATTCCTGAGTCATGCTTTTCACAAAAACATCAACAAGTTTCTGAGATGTACCACCGAAGATGATGTCATCAACATAGATTTGGACAATTATGATTTCCTTCCCTTGTTCTAAAATGAAGAGTGTCTTATCCACACTGCCTCTTGTATAACCATTCTCAACCAAGAACCTGGTTAACCTTTCATACCAAGCACGTGGTGCCTGTTTTAAACCATACAAGGCCTTTTTCAACTTGTAGACATGCTCTGGATGAGCTGAATCCTCAAACCCTTTAGGCTGTTGTACATGTACCTCCTCCTGAAGTAGACCATTCAAGAAGGCACTCTTCACATCCATCTGATACACTTTGAAGTTCAAGATGCAAGCCATTCCAAGGAACAATCTTATTGATTCTAGACGTGCCACAAGAGCAAAAGTCTCTTCGAAATCAACACCTTCTATCTGTGAATAACCTTGAGCCACAAGCCTTGCTTTGTTACGTACCACAACCCCACTCTCATCTATCTTGTTCTTGAAGATCCATTTCGTGCCTACAATGTTTACACCATCAGGTCTGGGTACCAGCTCCCATACATCATTGCGCACGAATTGCTCAAGCTCCTGTTCCATTGCAACGATCCAGAATTCGTCTTCAATGGCCTGAAGATGATTCTGAGGCTCAATGACTGAGACGAAACACGCGAACTGAACCATCTCACGAAAGTTAATATGCACTCCTCTAGTTTTCCTCCCTTCATTCACATCGCCAATGACATCAGATGATGAATGATTCCGATGCACCTGCTGTAGTATCTCCTCTTGCTGTAGTACTTTATGATCAGTTGATGATTGAGTGATGTTCTCTGTCTCAGCATGTTCTGACTCACTGTCCGATCCAACGTACTCCAATGGTGGTACCGAGTAGTCATCGAAGACCACATTGACTGATTCCTGAATAGTGCCAGCACGTGAGTTGTACACTCGAAATGCTGTACTATTTCCTGAGTACCCCATAAAAATTCCTTCATTGCTGCGTGAGTCGAACTTTCCAAGCTGGTCCTTATCGTTAAGAATATAGCACCTGCATCCAAAAACATGAAAGTAACTCAAGTTAGGTGTCTTTCCTTTCCATAATTCATACGGCGTTTTTGTTGTCCCTTTTCTGACATAGACTCTGTTGATGATGTAGCACGCAGTATTTAAAGCTTCTGCCCAGAATCTGGTGGGGACGTTGTTCCCATGTAACATTGCCCTGGCCATCTCCTGCAACGTCCTGTTTTTCCTTTCCACAACTCCATTCTGCTGAGGTGTCCTAGGTGCTGAAAACTGATGCGCTATTCCTTGATTCTCACAGAACGTTTTTATGGCTTCATTCTGAAATTCTCCTCCATGATCACTTCTTACTCGCTTGATTCCTCCTTTCTCGTTGATCAGTTGTAGAGCCCAGATTTTGAAACTGTCAACTGTCTCTGATTTTTCTCGAATGAACCTGACCCAAGTCCATCTGGTGTAGTCGTCAACAAGGACAAAGACATACTTCTTTCCAGCCAAGCTTTCAGTTTGCATTGGACCCATCAAGTCCATGTGAACCAGATCCAGAGCTGCTGTAGTATGAACATCAGGAACCTTCTTGTGTTGAACCTTGACTTGTTTTCCTTTGTTGCATGGTCCACATACCATCATGTCTCCTCCCTTAATCCTTGGAACACCTCGAACTATCTCCTGATTCACAAGAGTAGTTAGATTTCTGACATTCATATGGCCTAGTCTTTGATGCCAAAGATTCAAATCATCGCGAGCACTAAGGCACTTAGTTGAGTTTTCCCACATGTAACAGTTGTTGCCAGTTCTGATTCCTCGTAAGACAACTCTTCCTGCTTCGTTGATTGCCTTACATTCAGTGCTGGTGAAGATGAGTGTTAGTCCTTCATCGCACAGCTGACTCACACTAATCAAATTTGCCTTTAGTCCCTTAACAAGATACACGTTCATCAACTGAGGTAAGCCAGTCTCACATGTTTTCCCTTTGCCTTGAATGGCTCCATGACCTCCATCTCCAAAGGTTACTTTTCCTCTTTTTATGGCCTTGATGTCCTCTAGATTGCTTCTGGTACCCGTCATATGCTTGGAGCAGCCATTGTCGAAGTACCATGGTTCTGTGTCCTCCTGTTCTTCTGAAACAAACGCCATGCTGCAGCGAAAACCAAGTCCTGTAGTAGTTTGTGATGTATTCCCTGTTGCAATTTGCATCATATCAGCCTTTTTCACCCATATTTGGTTTCGAGTTCCATTCCAGTAGAACCTTCCCAAACTTCTGAGCCTGTTCACTCTTTGCCATAACCTGTTGCAGTAAGCCCTGATATGCCCATTCTTTCCACAGAAAAAGCATCCACTTCGGTGCGCTGTACCACTTTTCCAGTTGTAGTCTTCCTGTTGAGTAAACCCTGCTGATACAAACTTTGTCTCCTCAGGTGTATTTGCGGTCCTCCCAGTATAGCCCAGACCATTGTGAGTTTGCTTGCTCCTTCCGTAGCTCAGAATCTTGTTCAATTGCTTGGTTCCAGCAAACATGTGGATCTTTTTGTGCTGTAGATCAAGATCTGCCTGAAGTTTGTTAGAGAGTTTCCTTTGAGAAATCAGCTCATGTCTCAGATTTTCTGCCTTTGTAGCTAACTCAAGCTTCTCCTTGATTAACGATACACTTTCTTGACTAAGCTTCTTTTCAGCTGCAAGTTCATTCTGTAGTACCTCAACAAGTGCTACAAGCCGTAGTTTCTCCTTGATGAGCGCCTGATTCTCCAGTCCGATCCTGATAAGAGTGTCACGAACTTCTAGATAACTTGCTGCAAGATCTTCCTCAGGGTCGTTTTCTGATTCATGATCAGACTTCCCTTCTTCATCAATTTCTATGAGGCCAAGGAATGCAACAAAATTGCTCACTTCATCTTCTGAATCACTCTTTTCTTCTTCTGGCTCTTCTTCAGCCAACAAGGATCTTTCTTTTCTTTTCTTCTGGTCGTTAATACACTCCAGTTGAGTGTGTCCAATGCCTTTGCACCCAAAGCATTTAATTTCCCTCCTTTTGACTGTAGGACACTCTGTTTTGAAGTGTCCATACCCTTTGCACTCATGACACTGAAGTTGGCTCTTCTTTTCAGATTTTCTCCTTCAGACTGTCTCCTGTTGAAGCTATTCTTCCTCGGTCCTTGACTCTGTTCGACTCTTTTCAAGGCTCTGTCAAATCTGCGCACCAACATGCTCACAGAATCTTCTTCATCAGATGCTTGAGATTTTATCTCACAGGATGACAGTGCAAAGTTCTTTGGTTTCTTCAGGCCGTCAAACTCCATCTCATGAGCCTGAAGCATTCCAACCACTTCTCCAAAACTTAGCTTCTGGACACACTCAATGCTGATTTGTATCCCATAAACCTGGCAGGCAGACACCTTAGAAACTTTTTCACAAGTTTCTTATCCTTGTACTTCTTTCCAAGGGTTGAAGCTTCCTGAGCCAGTGAGCTTATCTTAGAACTGAAGTCAGCAATGGTTTCATGTTCCTCCATCTTCAGATTCTCAAATTTTGAGGCCAACATATCTTTCCTTGAGTTCTGCACTTTTGTTGTTCCTTCAAAGTGAGTTTGAAGAATATCCCACGCCTATTTTGCTGTTTCACATCCCTGTATCAGTTCGAAGGTCTTTTTAGATACACTACAATGAATTGCAGTAAGAGCCCTTGAATTAAACTTGAACTTCTTCAGTTCCTCCTCTGTCCAAGACTCTTCTGGTTTAGCAATATCGTTTCCTTCTGCATCCCTCATCTTTGGAGCTTCCCAGCCAACTACCACAGCTTTCCAAGCAAGTATGTCAATTCCTCCTAACAGCGATTTCATTCTTGCCTTCCAAAAGCCATAATTTCCTGGATCCAAAATCACCCTCGAACTGTTGACCAATTCCTGGTAGCTTTCCATTTTCCTCCCTAAGATCTCACCTGTTTAGCAATACATACAGATGACTGCTCTGATACCAAATGAAAATGTAATAGCTACTGTAACAGGATGTAAACAGAAGTAGCACAGGGGTTTTCTTCTCAAAAGAATATTATTAGATAATTTATCAAGAGAACTTACAAGTCTTCTTAATCTCAATATCTAATCTCTCACGTTCAAAGATCTGTACTTGATCTTTGANCAAGTGATTTAAAATTTTGTTACAAGTGGTTATAAATGATTTTTTCATTTTACATGTGATTTTAAATGTTATAAGTGTTTTAGATTTTTTTTTTAAATATTAGTAATTTTTTTTTGCATTTTACAAGTGATTTTTAAAAAATTTTATGTTATATAAAACTTTTTAGCAAATAAAACAAATTCTAAATTTTCATAATTTTTTTTCTGTTTTTTGGAAATATTTTTAGTATTTTTTACATTTTTAATAACTCTAACAACTAACAAATTTTTTATTTTTTTTTGTAGGTCGTACGAGGGTTTCGATAACATTCGCCGCGGTGGTTCGTCTCGAGGTATTCAACCACATCAACATAACAATCCGCCATCGGAGACCCCTAGTCCAAGACAAAGTGCGAATGTCCCGGAGTCGCACATTCAAGCTCCTCCAATCATGTCCATCGAGGAGTTAGTCCAACAACCGGGGAGGGACTTGCACATCCGGCTCGATCAACGTAAAATTGTTTATAGTTTTTATTTTTTTGTAGGTTTGGTATATCGAACAACGGGATTAGCAAGTCCGTTTTAAAGATGTTGCATTCGATTCTCGACAAACCGTACAAGAAATTTTCAGATATCCCGTACGAAGAGAAGCAAATTTGGTTTAGACAATTTGCGGTAAGTTGTAAACTACTGAATTTTTTTTTATATATTTATATGTTTTTTTAATATTTTGATAAGTTTTTATTTTTATTTTCTTAGCAAGAATTTACATGGCATCACTCCGACACGACCACAGTTGAAACGGAGTTTATGAAGGAGGCGCGTACGCAGTTCAAGAGAAACATGAACGAGTGGAAGCAAAAGTGGAGGAATGGCCAAGACAAACCGAAAGGCTTGAACGCTTCGGTTTGGGAAGACTACAAACCATATTGGCAAAACCCCGCGACAGAGAAAACTTCGATGACTAATTCGGGAAACCGAAAGAGTGATCGCTCCGGTAAGGGACAGTACGTCCACAACTCCGGTTCGACCAGCTTCCGGACCCAAGAAATACAAATGGTAATTTTTTATTTTTTAGATTGTTTTCTATATTTAATTGTTAAATAATTTATTAATATTTAAATTTATTTGTTTTCTTAGACAAATGAGGCCGGAGGTGTGCGTCTGAATCACTTGGACTTGATGAAGACGTGCCACACGAACAAGACAACCGAGGTTATTCAGGATCCCCTCATGAGGGAGATCTACGAGAACGTGACGAAGAAGAAGGACGAGCTGACCCAGCAGTCACAAGCTGACTCCTCGTCTTCCTTCGAGTTGATGCGGGAAACGGTCAACAATCTCGTTATCAACGTAAGTTTTTTTTTTTTTCATTTAGTTTTACATTATAAAATGTTCTAATTTATTTTTAATTTCTACAAGAATTTCTCCTTGATAAAAAAGGGCGGCGTCGCGGTGGTTTGGGTAAGGTCCCGATTATGGAAGCCAGGGCTTCGGGTTCTCCTTATTTCTCTGAAGATCTCATCCAACAGAATGAAGAGCTGAAGTCAAAACTAACAGCTTTGGAGGTGGCGAATGCGGACACCGAACTACAACTTACCGAGGCAAGGTCGGAAATCGCTACCATGTCGGACTGGATGAAATCGAAGTTCTCGGATTTCCCGGGCACGGGAAGGGGAAGAAGGGAAACGGGAACATGATCGGGATCGGGAATTTAATTTTAATATTTTTGTAATTTCAAAACAATTTTATTTTATTTCAAAACAATTATTATATTTTAATTTTATTTCAAAACAATTATTATATTTTAAATTTAATTTTCTTTTTTGAATTATTAATTTAATTTAATTTAAAAAAATCATTAATTTAAAGAATTTTAAAAATACTGTTTTTAATAACCCGTCGGATATTGGTCGGAAATATCCGGTCCGAATTTAGTCGGAAATTACCCGGTCCGGAATTAGTCGGAAATTATCCGGTCCGGAATTGGTCGGAAATTATCCGGTCCGGAATACGTCGGAAATTTGTCCTCGGGATTAGGTCGGAATATTGTCGGGAATTAGACGGGAATTCGGCCCGTCAGGAAATCGTCGGAAATTCTCCCGACTATTAATATTCGTCGGAATCCGGTCGGGAAATATAATGGTCATAAATTGGTCGGAAATTTCCGACCAATTTCCGACAAATTTTGATTCCCGACGCTCTAGTTCCGACGAGACAAATTGGTCGGGAATTAGTCCGGAAAGCCGTTTCCCGACGGTTTCCCGACCGATATGGCCGTCGAGAATCGGCTGTTTTCTTGTAGTGTAGGGAAGAGCAACTGATTCTACACATATTTCTATCTTCTGATTTTATCACAGTAATTAGTGATTACCTAACATATTAGATTTATCCCCATTAGCAAGAGGAACCAAGACAGTGTGCTTTTCGACAATTGCAGGTTCAGAGTTCGAGTTGTTAGCATCGACATCGCTCCCATAAAATATTTGAACAAATTTGATTGTGTGAAAAAAGACACGGGAAAACTAACTTGTTCCTCCAATTCAGTGAACTATCTCTCTCACTTGACTTCTGCATATTAAAAGAAGAAGAAAAATTCAGTCAGTTACATATTCCAAAATTAAAGACACGTCAAACTTACAGGAAGATCCACTAGAGTTTCCAAGTAAAAAATCTCTTTCCCTATACCAGAATTTGTTTATTCCATCAAGTTATTAATCTTTTTTTCTTAATTCTTCCTACTCTGTTGCAGTTAAAGTATATTCAAATTTAATTAACACGAACAACCACCTCGTTGTTGCTCGCTTGAGACGAATTGGTCAATGGCTTTAGGTTCACATCAACCATATCATCTTGTTTCGTTCATTCCTGGTAATGCAGCTGAAATCTAGCGGAATAGTGGCTACAAGTTTCCAAAATACCAAAAGAAAACGCACACACACAAAACAATTATTCAAAGAAATCTCAAGTCTGTAATCAGTCATGATGATATATAGTTGCTTCTCACCTTAATGTTAAATCCTGCTTTTGCACTCGTCTCTATGAATATTATTCCAAAATCACGAGCTTTGTTATCCCTTTCTTCTATCGACACTTGCCTATCAAATGGAAATTTCAAGTTGATAGCTAAATGAAAAAAGTTTCCATGTAACTTATTCATTCATCTCTTTTTGCTGTTCTTTTAGGCGTATCATTGGATTTGATGTTACTAAGTCAATGTTTCTTACCTCTTGTCAACGAGATCTATTTTGTTACCCACAAGAACAATTATGACATCGCTACCTCTCTCTGTACAAACATCTTTAATCTACTTTGAGTGTATTCAAGAATGATTGGTTGACTGCCTATCTGTACACTGAAAAAGACAAAGACAAAATCAAAAGACATCGATAAAAATTTGGAGATAATCCATCATATTCAACAATTAACCAATTTTAGTTCGTGGGGACTGAGAACCCAGCCGCCGTCGATTGGTGGATATGGTGGCCGGATTGTTACCAGAGTTCCGATTTGGTGAAGAAAGCTTCGTCTTCTGCGGTTTACCCGCAAACCTGCAAAACCGTGATGGGTTGACCCGTTAAAACCCGCGATCCGCAACGAGTTAAACCCGCTAAATCATGGACACTTAATAATGTATACAGGCCCGCCCCGTTGCGGTCCTATATGGGCCTGGCCCACGGGTTGTGGCCCATGTTGACATCTCTAGTATAAGCCATGAAAAGTGTCTATTCATGCCTAAATTTATAGTATACCTTCCAGGAGATGCTCTGGCTGGTTTATTGCAATGTTTATGTAATATTACTGTGATTGTCGATAATGGCTATTGTGATCACTGTTGATCACGGAGATCACACAAGGGGTTAAACAATAAACTCAATGGATCGAATCTCGTTTTATTAGATCAAACTCGGCAAAGTACAAAACAAATTAAGTCGAGAGACTTTAATCGGTAAAAGAGAACTAGAAGAATCAAAGTTATGAAGTTGGGGCTCTTAGTCTTTTAGGTGTCGTCAATGAGTTATTAGATGAATATTATGAATGAGGAGCCTATTTATTTTTTTATATGTATTCTAAAAAATTTGTTTTTTAAGTAGCTCTCCTATTTATAAGGTTCTAAGCTAGCTAAAAACAAGATAATTTTCTTTTCCTAGTTCCATCAGGAAAAAGATAACTTCTTTTTTCTAGTTCCATTGAGAAAAATACAACTTCCTTTTTTCTCGGGATTTGCCTTTATCAAATAAAAGGAGATCTTCCTTTTATTTCGTAAGTCGGCCTTGATGGGCTTGAGACTGGTAGTTGGGCTGATTTTAATTTAAACCGGGTTAAACCGGGGAGTGCTAAACTCACCACCAACAAAAGTCCCCCCCAGTTCGACGAAGGAGTTCTTTCAGTTCGGCGAAGGAGTTCTTTGAGTTCGGCGAAGTTCATGGAGAATTCTTTAGCTCGGTTGGAATTGAGATCGGCATCTTGTCTTGATGTTTTGAAGACCTTGTCTTTGGCGGAGTTCAGCAACTTATGCGAGTTTTTTTGCTCGGCTTAATCCTTTTGCGAACTGTGAAGGCTCGGCTTATTATACTTCGCTGAGTTCGATCGTAGTGCGAACTGAAGAGTTCGGCTTATATTACTTAGTCGATTTGGACTGTAATGCTAACTGAAAAGTTTGGCTTAGGAAATTTTGGAAGCGAGATTGTTTTATTAATCCGCTTAAGGTCGTAAAATGATACGATCCTCTCGAGTCCTCTACGTACCAAATTGGTGTCGTACATAATATGGTCTTAGCTGGGGTACGTTAGATGAACTCGGTTTTCGATCAATTCGAGATCGGCGATCGCTGAGGATCGGCTTACATATGTGCGATTGTTGAGAAATCGGTTTATAAAATTTGCGATTGTTGGGAAATCGGCTTATAAAATTTGCGATTGTTGAGAAATCGGCTTAATTTGCGAGAATGTGTCGTTCGGCCCGAGAGCTTAGCATGAGACTACGATGGTGTGCTCATCTCAAGATACTCCGGGTCCCCAGATCGAATCGGAGTATGCGAGGTTGGTTCAGCTTATTTAGCTCAGATGATTTGAGGATAAATTTCAGTGCGGGTCTTATTCCCGGCTTGTGCGAGACGGATCTCGGTTTTTAAACGTTTTGCATTCTTAAGGAGTGCTATCGATCGTCTGGCCAGGACATCGATGTATGAAACCGCGATGGTTTTAAGTGCGAACTACGGAGTTCGGCTTATATTACTTAGTCTTTTCAGACTGTCATGCGAACTGAAGAGTTCGGCTTGGGAAAATGCGAACTGCGATAGTTCGAATTTTATTACTTAGTCGTTTCATACTGGTATGCAAACGCGAACTGCGATAGTTTGACTTTTATTACTTAGTCGTTTCAGACTTGTATGCGAACTGAAGAGTTCGGCGAAATGCGATAGTTCAGAATTTAGGGGTTGAATTTTTTTATTTTTTTTTAGAATCATAGCTGGACCCGAGGTGGGTTGCCTACGTACCCCCGAAAGGGATCAAGCCATTCGTAGTTCATATCGGTGACGAAAACGAGCTCGGTGAGCGTTTTTTTTTTTTTTTTATGGCGAACTAGTAATAGTGCTTTAGGGCATATTGCTCATCTTTGGCAACCTCTTCCTCCTCCTCGAGGATGTACGTGTGTGACTTGTGCAATGCGTCTTCCAAGGTAAGAGGTCGGTTACGCTGGATTTCCTTGTGAAAGTCCGATTTGTACCAGGTTGCTTTGTAAAGAGCTTCGATTGCGACATCGCCATCAATGGTACAGTGGGTCACCACCGACTTAAATCGGTTCATGAAGTCTCTCAAAGGTTTGCTATGTCCTTGTTCGAGGGCCCAGAGTTCGGCGCTCTTTGTCTTCTTCTTGATGAACATCGTGAAACGTTTGAGGAATTTGGTCGTGAGTTCGGTGTAATTATTGATGGAGTACGCTTCGAGTTGTGAGAACCAATCAAGCGCGGTTCCGCCAAGGTTTTCCACGAAGAGTTGGCACTTTGTCGCATCTTTTTCCTCCTCAGATTAGAATTGGGAGCGGTTCATCATAATTCCGTACGAGGTCATGAAGTGGCAAGGGTCGGAGTTGCCTTCGTATGGTGTGATCGTGATCTTCTCCAGACGCGGGACTGGTGTGTTGAGGACCCGTGGCGTTAACGGAGTTTTCTGAGTCTCTTGAATCACGCGGTCGATCTCGGGTGCCGAGCTAGTGGCATGGTGGAACTTAGAGTTCATATCCCGGAGTTAAGCTTTGAAGCTTTCGATCTCTTTACTCAGAGACGTCTGATCGGTGAGGTGTGTCTCTTGATTGCCAATGGATCCTAAGGTCGTAGGTTGGGGAGTTTTTTGGCTTTGTCGGAGTTCGCTGAGCTGATCTCGGAGCTCGGTTTGGGCTGCGACCAGCGCGTCGAATCGTTCGTTGTTTCTTTTGGTCAGTTCTCCAAGTTGCGTAGCCATAGCCTGCAGGAGAGCGAGTTGGTCGAGTTGAGCCATTGCGGCGTCAGCAGTATTGTTGTTATTATCACCGTGCACCGAGCTGGTTGGTGATCATGTCATTGCCGAGTTTTCTCTACGAGATCCGAAAGTTTTATCAAGACAGAGGTTCGTCCCCTCATTCTAGCGCCAATTGTTGATCCCGAAGATCACACAAAGGGTTAAAAAGTAAACTCAATGGATTAAATCTCGTTTTATTAGATCAAACTCGGCAAAGTACAAAACAGATTAAGTCGAGAGACTTTAATCAGTAAAAGAGAACTAGAAGAATAAAAGCTATGAAGTTGGGGCTTTTAGTCTCTTAGATCTCGTGAATGAGTTATCGGATGAATATTATGTATGATGAGCTCTCCTATTTATAAGATTCTAAGCTAGCTAAAAACATGATGATTTTCTTTTCCTAGTTCCATCAGGAAAAATATAACTTCATTTTTCTAGTTCTATTGGGAAAAATATAACTTTATTTTTTCTCGGGATTTGCCTTTATCAAATAAAAGGAGATCTTTTTTTTATTTCGTAAGTCGGCTTTGATAGACTTGAGATTGGTAGTTGGACTGATCTTAATTCAAACCGGATTAAATCGGGGAGTACTAAACTCACCACTAACTATCACTTGCTCATCTCAACTAACAATCGGGTTCGACTCTAAGTCAGTTCTGTTTGCTGAATGAACAATGGCTCTTCAATTTCGCTACGGGCCTGATTATCAACCACGTTTAAAACGATATATATTATTCGAATTATTAGAGAGAGAAATTTTAAAATAATTCATAAACCAGAGTGAGCTGACGATGAATAGCATCTAGATTTACAAAAAACTATTAAAAAATTATCATGCTGTTGATTAAAAATGTACATCTTTCACCGAAGAAAAGATGTCTCAATCTCCATTAAAACTACCAAATTAATATAAAGAAAGAAAATAGTTAATAATTTTTGAAAAACGTGGCTATTGGCCAACGAAAGAAAATCGTTTTGAGCAAGGATTTACAAGGGTAAACCACGAAATATCTGAGTTTTTGAAAACTACAAGCGAAGAAAAAACAAAAAAAGGCCGTTTTACATATTTAAATCGAACTTATAATAATATCTCCTTTCTTGATTTTATTTTCATTTAAAAAATCCATTTTTCGTTTGAATATATTTCTAAGAAAAGAAAAAAAATATATTCAAGGAATCCAATTTATACCCTTAAACTATAAACTATTGATATTGTAATCTAACACTAAATACCAAATTTGATCATATCAACATTTTATTCTTAGATTTTGAAATTTAGATAGTATTTTTTTTTAAAACGTGAGTTCCATGATTATTTATATATTTTATGAAATTCAGGACTTCCATGAAATGTTTCTATTGAAATGCAGGACAAAATAGCAAAAGATTAGAAATTGTCTCATAATCTAAGTTTGTTTTGAACAGCCCAGAATACAAACTATCGAACCCAAATCTTGAACCAGCCCATTACATAAGGGGATTTGAAAGGTGGACTGAACCAATGAGACCCAATAAGGGAGTTGACGTAAATCAGATTAATAAGAAGTTTTTGCCGTACCAACCGTTTTCCTACATCGAGGTTCGAGGATGTCGCAGAAACCTCTTCATCTTCAACGAAAGAGAGGGCTATGTCGAGAAGTCAATACCGAGTAACCGAGAATCAAAGTTCGAATGACTTTGACAAGAAATTTGATCCAATACACTTATTATCCCACCAACTTATCTTTTCATTAGTAGATCTAGCTTTTCCATTGTTTTGAGAGAATTTTGATCCACACAAAATGCAGGTGTAATTTCTCCACAGATCTTTGTAGTCGTTTCTGTAACTTCATACTCTTCTTCGTTTTTCAAACCATCTAGCAGACCCAAAATTTCAAATTGTGCTAGTATCTTTTTTTTCCTTCTAGAATTCACACTTTACATTAACATTTTTTTATTCCATTTTATCCTTTTTGAAGACGTGACGAGTGAATCCATGAAACCTTGGCTCCTTTGATGTAAGTTATGGGCGGATGTACATGTGCCAAGGGGGTGGCACTTGCCCCCTATGAAATTTCGAAATTTCTTGTAATGTATTAAAGCTTAGGTTATTTGCCTCTATTAAAAATCATATCATACCCTTATTTTTTACGATTTAACGACTTTGGATGTTAAAGTAAACATTAATTCTACGCCTCGTGGAATCAGTTCCAAAATAACCACCAGATCAATATCCTTGAGGTTTACAAATTAAATCCTAGCTTCCATTTGGCTTAGAGTCAATGATTAACTTGGCCAAAACTGAAGATGACTTAAAGATACCTTAAACCAACAATTCTCATAAAGTAGTTTGCATTTAGATAACATAAGAGAACATTTATACCCATCAAAAACCATAAAATATGGGCAAAACGTAGATTTCATTTGTTCGAGTTACACACATAAATAAATAGTATTCGTTACACAAACGCAGTAAAATCTCACATCTCTAATATTTTTTCATAAATGGGCCTGAAGTTTATCCATAATGGGCCGAGAACACCACAAGGCCCGTAAAGGCACTTTCTTACGCATAGCCATCCCCGGAGTCTCGGTCATATCGATCTCTTGGCCGTTAACTTTTTCCCAATCGAAGCACTGAATCAACGACCCTAACGCCAACGTCACGATCCTCTGTCCTAATCCGGCGCCGGGACACGATCTCCGTCCATTTCCAAACGGCATTAGCTTATGAACGTCTCCTCTTCCCCCGCCGTTAAACCTTTCCGGTTTAAACTTCTCCGGTTCCTTCCACAGACCAGGATCTCTGTGTATAGCCCACGCGTTCACCATCACCATCATGCCACGTGGCACGTCGTATCCTCCGACTTTGATATCCTCCGTGGGCGATCTTGGCACCAGGAGAGGCGCCACCGGGTATAGCCGGAATGTCTCCGTGTAAGCATAATTTTACATGAATCCCAAGACCTTTAAACATCTAGGTTAATCACATAATAGAATCAT
>PKMM01029399.1:0-12990 GCA_002933915.1 Eutrema heterophyllum
TGATATCTCAAGTGCTGCAATGACATGAGTACACTTGGGTAATTGAAGTGGGAATTATCTTGTATCAGGATCCTCGTCCGCAAACGAGTTATCCCAGGAAGAGATCAACGAGATTGTTCTAGATGTAAGTTTTGATTTCTTTTCATTAATTATTTTGTAATTTCATTTATAATTTTTATAAACTTTCGTAGGAAACTCGACAAATCAAATGTCGATTCGCTGGGTTAGGCGGACTTCCGACCCATGAATCTTCTTCCTCGGTTCCTCGGTATGCTTCGGAATACAAAGAAGAAATCACGAGGCTCAGCCAAACGGTGAAAGACCGTGATGCGAAGGTCGGTGAGTTACAGTCCGCACACGAGGAGTTGCAATCCGCTCACAACTCAACCCGTCAGGAGCTCACCGATTTGCAAAAGATTATGAAGGCGCCATTTCCCGATCTCTTTCCCAACTAAAATTTCTGTTTTTTTAATCAAATTTTATTTTATGTTTAATAATTTTTATGTTTGATGAATTTAAGAAAAAAAAGAGCAATATAAGTCTTCTTTAAATTAAAAAGAAGACTTATATTGCTCATTTTTTAGTATTACTAAACTAGGTTCAAAATGATCAATATGTGGAATCAGAACAAGTGATTGCTGAGATTCGTGAGGGAACATACACTTTTCATTTTAAAGAGAGGGTTAGAAAATATATTTATTTTGACTCAGAGGGCGAAATGCACTGGAGTATTGATGTATCGTTTAGGAATAACCAATTCATGGGGCTGTTGGAATATTACAGGATGGACTAAGGGCATATCGGTTGAAGTAGATTCTTCTTTTTGATCAATCAAAACCCCTTCCGACAAATACTCGTACTCAAAAAAGTTAAATTATATTTTTTTATTTATATATATTTTTTTGAGTACGCATTCTTCCATGTCTCAATGAGACACTCCCAATGGAAATGCTCTTAGAGAAACACGAATTTGCTTCCCATTGGAATAGATAATAATTTATTTTCATTGATAAAATTTTTTATTTATAAATTATTTAAATAATTAGATATAATTAAAAATTTTAATTAATTAATTAATTATTATAAAAAATATTAAAAAAAATAAATTATAGATTGCCGTCGAAAATCCGTCGGAATGCAATCCATCGGAAAGTTGTCGGAAATATTTCCGACAGCAATCCGACGGATTGTCGACAGAATATTCCGACAAAGATCCGTCGGAAACAAAGCCCATCGGAATACTGTCGGAAATATTTCCGACGACTTTCCGACAACGTTCCGACACGTAGTTCCGATCAACCATCCGTCGAAAATACGGCCGTTCGCAATCCGTCGGAAATATTCCCACAACTTTTCCATGACGTCGGGCCGTCGAAATGTTCCGACGGATTTCCGACGAGCTGGAACCGACAGATTTTTTCTGTCGGAAAACGCCTGTTTTCTTGTAATGTTCGTTGAAAAAAAAATTCAGAATTTTTGGATCACCATCACGGTCTTCATGTTAAACTCGAAGAACGGTCACCGGAAAGGAATCTCCAGAGAGACGGAGAAGAATCGCCAGGGAAAGTTACCAGAGAAATCGATGTCGTTTCACGGCAGGGGAATGATGCCTCAGTCGAATCCAGGTGAGCTCCTCAACGTGACGGTTCAAGGGAGTTTAGGCTTGAAGGTGGATTCGATGGATTCGATTCCGCCGCGTCTGACGAAACTGCTCCTCAACGTGACAGTTCAAGGGAGTTTAGGTGCTGTGCAGATTGTGATTTCACCGGAATCCACCGTGAACGATTTAATCGACGCCGCGATTCGTCTTTATGTGAAAGCAGCTCGCCGTCCTTTATTACCGGAATCTGAACCGTCGCGATTCGATCTCCATTACTCGCAATTTAGTCTCGAAAGTAAAATTCTTCTCTTCCTCTAAAAAAAATAATCGTTGCGGGTAATTTTGATTCTGAGTTTTTGAGATTTGATTTTTGAATTTTGTTTTTTTAGGTATTGGGAGAGATCAGAAGCTAATCTCACTTGGAGGAGCTGCTGATTCTGCAGGCGAAGTCACTATAGCGGACGAGCTCTCCTCGGAGGTGAAAGAGACAAACGGCTTGAGAAACAATGAAGTAGCGGCGGAGAGGAGTGGTGGCGCGAGGAGAAACGTGCAGCGAGAGAAGGCGGTTTGAGATGGAATATTGGAATCAGAATGAGCCACAATGGATAGAGAATTGTTCTTCTTAGTGAGGTTGATCGGAAGATGAAGGCCATGGGAACGGCGGCGGTGGTTGATCGGAGAAGAAGCGATGGTGGAGATTTTTTTTTAATTTTTATTTTGTATTACCGTACCCAACGGGTCGGTATTATTTTGGTTCGGGTCGGGTCAAAATTGATTATAATTCTATTAAAATCAGGTTTAGTCGGTTTATGTTTGATTTTTAAACATTAACCGAAACAAATCGTGGTTTATGTGTAATTTGGTTTCGAAGTATGATTTTGTGTGTATACATGTTTCGAACTTTCAAACTGTGGGGATATACGTTTTTAACTTTCAAAGCAGGGGGATCCAGGCCGAGGTCGAAACTTTGGGTGAATCTGTTACTATATGATACTTCCGCCGGGGGGGGAGAATATGTCGTTTACCATAAAAATTTTAATAGTATAAATATTCAAATAATATCAAACTTACAATTTAAAAAAAAAATATCAACCAAACCAAAATTATAAAAAACTGAGGCAAGAAAAAATGACGAACCATATAGTGTATTTATTATTAGTTTCAACCATTTCGTAGGAAAAAATTGCAAGGAAGGTTATTTTTTAGAAATAGTGTTTTGGGTTTTTTTTTCTTTTCGAATTTGCTGTTTTTTTTTCCGGATTTGTTGTATTTTTCAGAATGCAATGATGATTGTTTTTACTGCAAAATTTGTAATTTTACAAATGGCCACATTTTTTATTCTTGCTTCGGACTGTCATTTTTGTTGGATCGGGGCTGTATCTATGAACTCGTCACCTTAGTCTTCAAAAGGATTTTATTTTTACCGGCTTTGTACTGCTCAAGGTTTGATTATTAATAAAATCCGGTGACAAAAAAAATTAATACTTAATTTTCAAAAGAAAAAAAGTCAGATTATCTGTCCGTTTTTGACGTATAAAAGAAAATAAATATCCATTAGTTAATGCAGATGTAAAAAAAAAAAAGGAAATAAATATCTGTTTTGTAAAAAGAAAATCACCATCTAGAAAAAATTACTTATACCAACCGCCTCGCTCTTTGCTTGTATTGTAAGTCTTATTATTTTTGTCTCTCTTCTCTTCTTTCTTTCTCGAGTCGTATCTAGGGTTTTAGTGGGTCTCCATCAAAATCAGAGCCTTTAGGGCTAATACTGCTTCTTTTGAAATTCGGTGAACTGTTTTTTGGCTCTCGGTGATTTGTTTCCGTGTAGAGAAAGAAACTCTCTCAACGAACATGGAATGTAATGAGGAAGAAGAAGCTAGAAGAGCAATGGATATCGCAGAGAGGAAACTCTTAGAGAATGATTACTATGGAGCGAGAAAATTCATTAAGAAGGCTCAGAATCTGTATCCAGAGCTTGATGGTTTGAAACAAGTGCTGATGATAATCGATGTTTATATCTCCGCATAAAACGGAGGAGGAAGAGAAGCTGATTGGTATGGGATTCTCGGTCTAGATCGTTTAGCCGATGATGAAACCGTCAAGAAACAGTACAGGAAGCTAGCTCTTTTGCTACATCCGGACAAGAACAAGTTCAATGGCGCAGAAGGCGCGTTTAAACTGGTTTTAGAAGCTTGGTGTCGGTTATCTGCTCAAGAAGGTAAACAGAAAAAGAGTGGAGCACACGAGCCAGGTTCATCTACTAAGCCTAGGCCTGACCCGCCTGAGCCTAAGCCTAAGCCTAGGCATGAGCCTGAGCCTAAGCGTTGAACTTACCTTTTGGACAGTGTGCAATAGATGCAAGACACATTGTAAATTTCTGAGGGCTAATTATCTTAACAAGACCTTGTCTTGTCCAAACTGCGGTCAGAGTTTCGTTGCGGCCGAGATAGTTCCAGAGATAATCAATGGGAGGCCAGTAATCAGATTGAGTCCCTCTGCTCAGTCAACAAGCAAAAGAACAAGTGATACTTCTTCCTCGGCTGCAAATCAAGCACACAAAAGAGTGAAAAGATGGTTTGAGCCTAAGCTCGAGTCTGATTCTTTATCGAAAAAGGAGAAAGTCAATACCTTTACGTTTTGGACAGTGTGCAATAGATGCAAGACATATTGTAGATTCGTGAGGGCTAATTATCTTAACAAGACCTTGCATTGTCCAAACTGCGGTCAAGACTTCGTTGCGAACGAGATAATTCCAGAGGTAGTCAATGGCAGCCCAGTAATCAGACTGACTACCAATTTCCAACGAACAAGAAAAACCAGAACTAATGCATCTTCATCATCTAATAGCGCACAGGCTGCAAATCAAGCACAAGGAGTGAAAAAATGGTTCGAGGAGTAACCATGAAAAGGTTGTTGCTGCTACACTAAAGGAAATGCAGACAATGCACCGAGGCATTTCAAGAAACCGATGACAACAAGAAATGCAAACTCTACTTTTCAAGAAACCGATGACATGTGTGAAATTAGAAGATTAATCATACTTAGATGTTGAAGAGTCCTGTTTTATGTTTTTAATTTTTTTAACCTTTCAGGGATTTGTTTTATTGATCTTTCTGTTCGTTTTTATTAGGAAAACCGCGTAAAACAACACCAGATTTGAGGGTCTGTGACTATTCGTACACCAAGTTTCAGCTTCTGCCGTTTTTGTTTTCTGTAATAACAATCTGAAAACATGATCCGTTTACATGAAAATCATGTGAAAACGGCATAAAACCCCATCAGACAAACGGATGTTAGATGTGCTGAAGTGGTGACCCTAACCGCAGTGTCACTGCTGAATGGTAACGCAGTCAGACGATATGATCATATTTATACGCAGGAGTTAGATTCATATGCAAATGCAGATATAGCTCATTTGAATTTAAATGCAAATCATTAAAAACTCAAACAAAGTCGATATGATCATATTAGAGATGCATATATGAGAGAATGGCTTTAGTTCTTTATCAGAGAGAATCAATCTTCTTCCGCACCAAAGTAACTTCCTTGCTCAAGTTCCTGATACATTTAACCATTAAAGCTTCAAAGTTCACCAAAACAGACATCATTCACAAGAAGAAGCGTCTTCTTCTTCTTTTCCTCAGTTAGCGTTAAAACATATATAACACAGAGCTCATCTTTAGAAACTAAATTTCACACATTGTGCTTAAAATTTATGAAATATCCCCACAATTGTTACCTAGAAATTGAAAAAACCATAAACAGTTAGAGTGAGTGCTTAAGAAAGCAAGCAAAAATTGTTAAGAAATTGAAATGGTGGAAATCAAGTTTCTAGAGATAGAAAGAAATGTTGAGATTAAGGGGGTGTTATTGGATATTGTATTTTAATGGAATTGGATGTATTTGAAATTCAGTGTGAAAACTGGTGTTATTCAATTGTGTATTTGTTAAAAATACATTAAAATCCACTGTTATTGGATTAAACATTTCTCTCATGTAATCTAAAACACAATAAAAACAAGTGTTATTCAAAATATCATTGATTTTAGGGAACTTTGGTTAGAATAGGGTTTAATGTATTTTGTTGCCTAAAACATGAATAAACAAAATACGAGCATTTTAGTTCTGATTTTGTTGTATTTCATATTAATAAAATATAAACAAATGAAGAAAACAAAATAAGACAGGTGTGTATGCATCCAACGGTCACAATGCGCTATTACCAACCTAACACAGTTTCTCACTAAAGTCTTCTTTTCAGCATCTCTCACTTTAATCGAATTAACACAGACCTAATTTTCAAGCTAACAATAATTTGTTCTAAAGTTATTATGATCACATAGAAACACAAAAAGTCAAATTCGCAATTAAATTTCAGTTTCTACAGTAAAAGTAAACAAAGTACAAACCATAAACCAAATACAAACCAACTGAAATGTAAATAACCAAATTAAAGAGATAAACCGGTATGTAAACCCGAATAATAAGAGATGAAACAGATCGAGATTAGTATTCTTGTTACACGATCGACTCTGTCGAGATGTGGAGAGAAAATAATAACTATTTGTTAACTTTCGTGTGCTATTTTCTTGGGCAACAAACGTAACAAATGGTTTGACCAGAACAATTATTTGTTACCTAGATTTCCTCAACAAAATTTAAAGATACGTATAATTTAAAATTTTCAATTTTGATCACAAAATATTTGACAAGCTTCTCTATATATTTCTCTATATAACGTGAACAACAAGTGTAGAACACAAACACACAGAACCACTTAGAAAAGAAGATTTGTGCAAACTAAAGTAATTACTCTTTTATCTTCCTTAGCTTTCTTGTTAAAAAAAAAAATCTTCCTTAGCTTTTATATAATTGTTCATGACAATTTTTTTGCTGTTACAATCTTATATATCACCGTTTTTTTCATATTTGTAGGTTTTATTTCTTTCAACTCCAATCTCGATCAATTCTGGATTCGCAACATGTAAGTTGTTGTTTTCACTATAATTTTGTGAGTCATCTGTTTATTATCACCATGTGAGTGATCATATGTTTATTATCACCGTTTAATGATTTATTTGGTTTTTAATATGAATAATATATTACTTTGATATATTTTTTAGTGTATAATATGACCTTAGGTGAAGTTTTGCATAGGTTTCCATTAAGAAAATTTCTTATATTTTCGTGTTAATACAAACAACCATGCATAAACTAATGAGTTTCTAAGAATAGTTTTGTTTTCGTGCTGCAACTGAAATTTGTTGAAGTTATATGTGATATAACTATTATACACGACAAGTTGTACTTGTAAGGGAAAAAGTAAATAACTTTTTTTGTTTAATACTACATATTAGTTTTTCATATAAGTATTTTTATTTTGAAGGGAAAAAGTAAATAATATTAAGTAAGCAACCAATTAAGCAAGGGAAAATGTAAAATATCCAACAAAGTTTTCAAAGAAAAAAACTAGATCAACGGTTAATTGTCATAACATACATATTCAGAGACTTGAGATACATGTAATTTGATACTAAATTCAGAACTTTACTTAACACAAACTACATTGGAATCCAAAGTCTTCAAAGGCATCGTCTTCAACCTCAAGATTTTATTCAAAACTTTCTTAAACTGTGGTGCCTTTGATGGAAAAATCTTCAATTTCAGAGGCTTCTTCTCTGAGACATCCGTCGATTTCTTCGAACCTCGTCTGATTCTCAACTTCAATCGAAACGAATTTCTTCTCTCTTCAACAACGGTGGTAATCTTCTCCGTCTTCTCCTCTTCTTCTCGACGCAAAAACCGATGAAACAACAACTCATACGCACTTCCTCTCTCCTCAGGTTTCCTTAAGAAACATTTTTCAATAAACTCCCTTGCATCGCAAGGCACAGACTCTGGAATCTCTGGAGCTTCACCATCAAGGAGACGAGTCGCGAGATCATCAATTTCGACACCAAGCCATGGAATCTCACCTGTGTACATCTCCAACACTAGGCATCCTAACGACCAAAGATCTAGGGTTTTCTTCGCGATGCCGTCACAGAGAGACTCCGGCGGCATGTAAATCGGCATTCCAACAAACGGGAAATCGATTCCCCAGTAATGTGGAATCTCGCCGACTTCTAAAGAGTTTCCGAAATCAGAAATCTTAAGCCCGTATGAAGAATCTCTCGATGGGAACACAAGGAGGTTGTCGGATTTGAGATCGCAATGAACATAACCGTGGCCGTGAATCAAGACCAAACCTTGGAGAATCATACGCGTCAAATCTCTGATCATCGGTTCAGGCAGTTTTCTGTCGGAGTAATTGTCCATGAAAGCACTTAAACTACCTTCGGATGCGTACTCGAAAGCAACTTGTGGACTTTGTTTCCGTAAGAGCTGAAACCTTCTTCCAAACAGTCCCCAAAGCATTCGACGATTCTTGGATATCCTCTGAGTTCGCACAGAATCTGAAACAAAGTCTTCGGCGTAAGAGTTTTTTAAGATTGTCCAAGTCTTCGGCGTAAGATTTTTTTAAGGCAGCGTGAAAGGAGGAGCCGTCGTGTTTAGTGCATCGGACGAGATTAACAAAACCTGACAAGATTCTAAACCGGACGAGATTACGGCGGCGTGAAAGGAGGATACCAATTTTTTTCCGGCTTAAATAGATTTTCCCCGGCTAAAACAGATTTTCCCCGGCTAGAAATGTTTCCCGACTAAAATATCTGAATCCATTCCGAGGGATAAATCCGTCGGAAATCCCTCGGGAATTTATGACGGATTCATATTTTAGGGTAAGAAACCTCAAATTTAACAATTTTGAATATGTTTGTTCTTCAAAAAGTTACAAGTTACACATATAAGTGTTTTGAGGGACTAATTTTAAAGAATCTCTCATTTTGTAAAATTTTGGACTAACCTTATAAAGAACACAAAAATCTCTATAATATTATTTAAGAAGACTTTTTTGAAAATGAACTTTGTTTTGTAAGTTATTACATATTATGCCATTACAAATAAGAAAAGATAATTGAAATAAGAAAAGATATAATAGTCTTTTAAATTTATTGATGAGAATATGGAAAATATTTATTTATCATTAAAGATATTATTTACTATTTAGTTTCTTAATTATTTTTAATATTATATATTTTTAAATAATAATCAATCCATATATATTCAAAGAAAAAATCTATTCGAAATTTTGCTATATTTTTCACTATAATTTATTATATTTTATATGAATATAAATAAAAAAAAGTTGAAAAATATTTTACTATTTTTAAGAAAAAATTAGACACAAGAAAATTGTTTTTTTTAATAGTTCATGAACTAACCACAAAACTAGAGTCATTAAACGGTGCATATTAGAGTTATGTTTTCAAGATTATGGATTTTGCGGGTTAGCTTGAGTAATATTTTAGTCCACTACAAAACGGGTTAAATAGACAAATTATTCTGTTTGACAACTCTATCTATAATCATGAGTTAGACATATTATAAAATTCAAATAAAATCAATTTTTTTTTTAATTTCAAAAAGTTTCTTTAAAAAAAATTACTTCGCGTTATAATTAGTGCGGGTTAAATCTTAGTGTAAGTATAAGTTATATATCTCTTTAAAATTGGTTGATCTAGTTGTTAGCTCGATTGTTACAAAACCCAAAATAACTAGTGACTTTAATAGTACGATGTAGTAATGCTATCAAATAAAAAAACAAATGTAGAAAGTACTTTTAGAGTTTCTAACGCAAATGATACATCTGGATTACGTTTCTTTGCTAAATAATAAATGCGCTAAAATCTCTCAATCTTGATGTTGATAATGTGAGAGGTCAAATTTATGACAATGGTTCGAATATGAAAGGAAAGCATCAATGGGTTCAACAAAGATTACTTGAAATTAATCCAAAAGCGTTATTATTATTATTTTTTTACGGCAAACAATTTCATTGATTTCAAATTGAGATTACAAAGTTATACATATTCGGAAAACAATTTATTACATAAGCATATATATGCGCCATATAGTGAAAAAGATACAACAAAAGAAGTGAATTTGACGATGCTTTCCGTAGATAAGCCTTACTCGCTAACGGATCACGAAATCCGTTATTTTCCCTCTCTGCATTTGATCTTAATCTGATGCGAACTATGTGCGTAGGCAGCATCTCTTGGCTAAACCTTTGAATTGCACACCGCATAATAAAACCCGATGTTTCCGACAATAAATCTGGAACTTCGACAATCTGATACCAACGCTTCTGTATCAGAGTCATTTTGAAATATTTTGACTTTGATTTTCTTCCATTTGAGATCACCTTATCACATCCTTTGGTAATGAAGCCATCCTCAGCGTATTGATTCCATGGCGGTTTCCATTGGAGTCGTCGTTTCCACAACAAATTCGTTAAGATTTGTACAAAGCAATGGTAAGCCACCATACGATGACGATGACCACCGGAAACTACCCCAACACTAACTATAGAAGTTAGGATGGACAAAAAACTGGCGAAAAACACCATACCACCACCGGCATATTCGCCGGAATTTACACTTTGGTTTATACCAACGATACATCTGAAAACGACTTAACACGTTATGACCGATGAAGGCTAAAAGAGAAAGTTGCCACCGGATGGATGCGAATGAAGTTTTCACCATAGGATAATGACAAAGAGTTACTGTTACCGTCAAACTACGGCGAAGACACCATCATCGAAGAAGGGCCACGATTGATGACGATGAGTTGCATATGGACTCACGCATCTCTCTTGCATCCGTTTATTTTAGAAGATTTAAAAACTGAAGAAAACAAAACAAAGAGTACAACTAACGCCGGAGCCGACGTTGGCTGGAGAAACCACAAAAGATGGAGGTTGTGACAATCGCACTTACAATCGCCTTTGGGAGAGAAGAAACGGTTACTTTATCCAAAAGCATATTATTTATACAATGTGATTGTCATAGTCTTAATCTTATGGTTTCTGACATAGCACATTCTTGTGTGAATGATTTTGATGAAAAAGCACTATCGGCTGAAAAGTCTTTAGGATTAATTATTTTCGTATTATTGTGGACATGAAAATTATTTCGGTGAAGAACAGGTTTGAGAATATGACTACTTTTAAAAGTGTCTTTGGATTTTTGTTTGACATAAAAGTCACTTGATGAAAATGAATTAACATTGCATTATTTTTCACAAAACTTTTTCTCATGGCATTGTATCTGATGTTGATTTAGAATGACTTTTATTCTGAATTAAAGTTTGCAGATGAATTTACCTATGTTGTTAACCAAATGTTTGCTTATCGACTTCTACTAACTACACTTGTCACTGTAGCATCATCCGAGAAAAGCTTCTCCAAGTTGAAGCTATTGAAAAATTATATGAGATCTTCTATGTTCCAATAATGTTTGAACGGTTTAGAAATTTTATGCATTGAAAAAAAATACGTTAGAGGGCATTGATTTTGCGTCGAGTAAACCTTGAAAAAAAACTGTTTCTTATGATCATATTTTTTGTTTCGGAATAACTATTGGGTTTTATTTTTTAGGTCAAACATGTTATATGATATAAATTTGGAGAAATTCATAAGTTTAAAACATAAAGTGAATATGTTTTTTTAGCATATATTAGGAATTTAGGACCCTTGTTTATCTCGCCCTAGGGTTTGTAAAATGTTTGGGTTGGGACTGCGTTTGAATGAGAAGATTTCGACTGTAATAAGATTAACCTAAACCAGGAGATAAGCCGGATCAGGTTAGGACAAGCTGGTTTGCAAGATTGGTTCGAACGACGTCGCTGAACTTGTAAACTCGTGTGTGCGATGGTTAAGACTTAAAGAGTCAGGAGGGCGTGAGATAGCGATCATTTTTTTTATAATAATGATAAACCGTGTTTTTACCGGTTTCTAACCCTTGTTTTTGTGTCTTTTATCGAGTCAAAGTTTGTTTTTAGAGTCTTTTAGTCATTTATCGAGTCTTTTCAGGTTTTAGGTGATTTTGAGAGAAAATGAGCCGTTTTGGGTGAAAATAAGCATATGGAGATGCAAAATCATGCAGATACGTCAAAAGTTTGGCATTATTTGAAGAACTTCCCACCGATGGATTGAGCTCAAATTTAGATACAAGATAGAAGAATGAAATTTCTTGGGAGAACGTCATATTTTTCCCCAAAAAGTATCACATAGTAACAGATCCCCCCAAAATGTTTACCTCGTCCCAGATCCCCCTAATTTCAAAGTTAAACACGTGATTCCCCCCAATTTGATAGTTCTAAACGTATTTCCACATAATTCGTTGGTTTGAATGGTTATGGAACTTAAACGGTACGAAACCACCTAGACCGAGACCAGACCAAATTTAAAACCCGAACCCAACCCGGTTTTTTTTTTTTGCTTACAGAAAAAAACCCAAAATGTTTACCTCGTCCCAGATCCCCCTAATTTCAAAGTTAAACACGTGAGTCCCCCCAATTTGATAGTTCTAAACGTATTTCCACATAATTCGTTGGTTTGAATGGTTATGGAACTTAAACGGTACGAAACCACCTAGACCGAGACCAGACCAAATTTAAAACCCGAACCCAACCCGGTTTTTTTTTTTTGCTTACAGAAAAAAACCCAAAATGTTTACCTCGTCCCAGATCCCCCTAATTTCAAAGTTAAACACGTGAGTCCCCCCAATAAAAAAGTTTAATACATATTTATCCACAAATAAAATGTTTGAAACTTAAAACCACTCATACTATCAAATATACCAAACTATTATATAAACCACACATATTAAAAGTTATAAATCCGTGTTGAATAACTATATCTATACTATTAATTTCTATACAAAAAATATAACAGAACTTTTAAGGTTATATTTTTTTTATCGGATCGGGTATTTTTTTAAGATCCAAAAATTCATTTTTTAAAGACACAAAAACATGAATATTCATTTTTTTATAGACACAAAAACATTAATATTCATTTCAATAAAACCAATATACTTTCAAACCAAAAGTATCCAAAATACCTGAAAAATCCAGAAATAAACAAAATAGGTGTATTCGATATACCCATAATATCGAAAATATACATAAAATACCCAAAATACCCAAAAAAATAATTAATATATTCAGATTTTTGGATCCGGATTATTTGCCCAGCCCTATTATATTCTATTAATATAAAGTAATTTATATTATCTTAAATATATTTTTTAATAGTTTATTGATTACTTTAAAATCAATACATTTAAGGTTATATTAAAGTATGTGTGGTTTTAAGTTTTGTATATTAAAGTAAAGTATGTGTGGTTTATATAATAGTTTGGTATATTTGATAGTATGGGTGGTTTTAAGTTTCAAACTTTTATTTTGTAGGTAAATATGTATTAAACTTTCTTATTGGGGGA
>PKMM01029399.1:13319-27514 GCA_002933915.1 Eutrema heterophyllum
GGGGGGGGGGGGGAAATATAGGACGTTCTCCCTAAATTTCATTTGGAAGTAGTTTGAGGCCATTCCAACATTGCGATCAAAAGTTATGCCGGTTTTAGTGAAGACATTCCAGTCTGGCGAGAAGAAGAAGTCACTTACGGCAAACAATTTTATCGGCCATTTGGGGGATAAAGGAGGCAGATAAAAAGGCCAATCTCGTGCCGAAGAGTATCAGCTCCTGTGGAAGTTTTTATCGGCCATTTGGGGTTTTGTCAGCACCGAGCCAAACGTTCTGGTGGGGATATTATCGGGCACATGATCGATAACAGCGGCCGATAAAACCCCGATCCCTTTTTTTTTTTTTTTTTTTTTTGACTTGAGACACTTAGACTAAAAACTAAAAGTTAGAAAATGTTAGTGAAATCAAAAACAAAGGAAAAGATAAGATATGTACATTTACCGGTGGATTGCCTCCCACTAAGTGTTTGTTTTAAGTCGCGAGCTTGACTTTGGAGCCTCTTAGGCTAGAGGTGGATCACTGAGGGGAATGAAGTCTTTCTCAGTGAGTTCGGTGTCAGCAAGGTATGGCTTTAGGCGCTGACCATTAACCACAAATTCACCACCTTGTCGGTTCCACAGCACGATTGCTCCATATGGGCGAACTTCCTTTACCGTGAAATGACCAGACCATCTTGACTTCAGCTTGCCCGGAAAAAGTCGCAGGCGAGAGTTGAAGAGCAGCACCTGATCATTTGCAGCAAAAGTCTTAGGGATGATCTTCTTGTCATGATAAGCCTTTGTCATCTCCTTGTAGATCTTTGAGTTCTCATATGCCTTGTGACGAATCTCATCCAACTCGTTCAGCTAAATCATCCTTCTCTCAGAAGCATATTTGATGTCGAAATTCAATGAATTCACTGCCCACGCTGCTTTGTACTCGAGCTCCACTGGAAGGTGACATGGCTTCCCATAGACAAGATGGAATGGAGTCGTGCCAAGAGGTGTCTTGTAAGCAGTCCTATACACCCAAAAGAGCATCATCAAGTTTCATAGCCCAATCTTTCCGCGTAGTGCTCACAGTCTTTTGAAGAATACTCTTTATTTCCCTGTTGGAAATCTCAACTTGGCCACTCGTCTGAGGATGGTAAGGAGTGGCTACCTTGTGCTTCACACCATTCTTCTTCAAGAGATTCTCAAAGACTTTGTTGATGAAATGAGATCCACCATCGCTTATTACAGCTCTTGGCACTCCAAACCTTGGGAAAATGACCGATTTGAACATCTTAAGAGCTACCTTGGAGTCATTCGTAGGACTGGCCATTGCTTCTACCCACTTTGACACGTAATCCACAACAACTAGGATGTACTTATTCCCATAAGAAGATGGAAATGGACCCATGAAGTTGATTCCCCAACAGTCGAACACCTCAACCTCCAGTATGAAATTCTGAGGCATCTCATTCCCCTTGCTAATGTTTCCTTGCCTTTGACAGACATCACACTTAGAAACAAAAGCACGAGCATCTTGAAACATGGTAGGCCACCAGAACCCAGCTTGCAGCACCTTAGAAACCGTCTTGAAGGTAGCAAAATGCCCTGCATAATTCGACCCATGGCAATGGAAGAGAATAGCATGGACTTCTTCCTCCGAGACACATCGCCTAAAGATTCCATCAGAACATTGCTTGTACAGGTACAGCTCATCCCAGAAATAATGTCTGATGTCGCACATAAACTTCTTCTTTGTGTACCCTACAAAACCTTATGGCTTCACTTCTACAGCTAGATAATTGGCTATCTCACCAAATCAAGGAATCTCAGGAAATTTAACATCTCGAGGAGGCACAACATCTATTGCATAAATGTTCTCTTCAGGGAGAAAGTCATTTATGGGGACTTCCGCTTCTATGCACAGCCTGGACAAGTGATCAACAACCCCATTTTCGATCCCCTTCTTGTCCTTAACCTCGATGTCAAATTCTTGCAGCAAGAGCATCCATCGCAACAGTCTAGGCTTTGTATCTTTCTTAGAGAATATATACCTCAAGGCAGCATGGTCTGTATGAACGATGACCTTGGAGCCCACAAGATATGTCCTGAATTTCTCACAAGCATAGGCAACTGCAAGAAGCTCCTTCTCCGTAGTAGCATACTTGCATTGTGCATCATCAAGAGTTCTGCTCGCATAATAAATGACATGCAACCTCTTCTCCTTTCGCTGTCCCAAAACAGCTCCCACATCATAGTCACTAGCATCACACATCACCTCGAAAGGTAATTTCCAGTCTGGTGGCTGCACAATGGGTGCGCTCACAAGTGCTCCCTTGAGTGTGTGGAAGGCTTCCAGACACTCATCGAACTTCACATCTTTGTACAACAGCCGCGTCAGAGGTCTAGCAATTTTTGAGAAGTTCTTGATGAACCTCCTGTAGAAACCAGCATGCCCAAGAAAACTCATGATGCCTTTGACAGAATTCGGTGGTTGTAGGCTTGTCATGACCTCGATCTTGGCTCTATCAACTTCGATCCCCTTCTCTGAAATCTTGTGACCCAAGACAATCCCATCCTTCACCATGAAATGGCATTTCTCCCAGTTCAAAACCAAATGCTTCTCCTCATAGCGCCTGAGTACCCTACACAAATTAGAAAGACACAAAGAGAAGGAGGATCCATAGACAGAGAAATCATCCATGAAGACCTCCATTATGTCCTCAATCATGTCAGTGAAGATTGACATCATGCGGCGCTGGAACGTGGCTGGCGCATTACACAAGCCGAATGGCATTCTGCGATAAGCAAAAGTGCCATACGGACATGTGAATGTGGTATTCTCCTGGTCATCTGGATGAATTGGAATCTGAAAAAAACCAGAATAACCATCTAAAAAATAGTAGTACGAGTGGTTAGCCAATCTCTCAAGCATTTGATCAATGAAAGGCAGAGGAAAATGATTTTTGCGAGTTACAGCATTCAATTTCCTATAGTCAATGCACATTCTATGACCAGTGACAGTTCTAGTTGGGATCAACTCATTCCTATCGTTCTTGACTACTGTCACACCACCTTTCTTAAGTACTACATGCACTAGACTCACCCATGTACTATCAGAGATAGCTTATATGATACCAGCCTCTAGAAGTTTCATTATCTCTTTCTTTACAACATCCTTAAGATTCGGGTTTAACCGTCTCTGATGTTCTATAGAAGTCCTCGATTCATCTTCTAGATGTATCCTATTGATGTACTTGGTTTTTACCGTTTTCTATCTTATGTTTTAGTGTTTCTTTTAATCGTTTTATCAAGTCAAAGTCCGTTTTAGAGTCTTTTAGTCATTTATTTAGATATATCAGGTAAAAAGGCGTCTAAGGAGGAAATTGGAGTTACGGGAGCAGAATCGGTCGATGCAAGGAGTGCATCGACCGATGCAACTCCACCAGAAGAATTCCAATCGACCGATGCACTCCTTGCATCGGTCGATGCAGCACATCCAGGCATCGATCGATGCAACAAACCAGAAGATCAGCAATCGATCGATGCAAGGAGTGCATCGGTGGATGCATGCCGACGAGAAGAAAAAGGAAATTTCTGATTTTCCTATTTTGCTCTGGAAACTCCCTATTTTAACCTAATTCGACATAGACCTATAAATACTCTATTTTTTAGCCTCTTTGACGGCACCGCTTGATATCATACTTCTACAGACACTTTTTATTACTGATTTTCTTTTGGAGATCATTGTAAGCTTTGGAGAAGAACCTTTGTATCCATTGAGAAGATTTCTAAACCCTTTCTATCTTAATCTATATTATGCCTTCTTCATCTCTTTGCTTGTTCTCCGTTTGTATGTCTGAGTAGTTCATTAGTTAGGTTAAGGGTTTCAAGGGGATCTATGAATCATTGAATTAGACACATATATGGATTTATCTTTTGAGGTTTTCGCTTATTGTTGTGTTTATTGCTTAGGCTTGAGCTGACCGCTAGGTCTATGAACTAGCGCGGAAGTGTATTAGGTTGCTAGAAAGAACATAAGCGAGTGAATGGTCTAATAGCGCGTAAATGTATTAGGTTGATTCGTGAGCATATTGAACCTGCTCGTTATGGCTGATCTAGAATTCTATGAGCACGGAAGTGGATTAGGGTGCTAGGTTTAGTAACCATGAGCACGGAAGTGGATTGGTTAATATTTAAGTTTGAGTTCGAAACTTGTGTTTAATTATTCCCTGAATAGTTGTCTGATTCATGATCTCTGGATTCCTGAGAATAAACCCTTGACCTAACGCTTTTTCCTTTATTGAATTTACATCGTTTTAATTGCATTCGTTACTTTTCCAAAACCAACCATATTCTTGTCTTAGCTTAATTTCATAATTGTGAGAATTGTAATGTACCTTTGGTATCTGTGGATTCGATCCTAAAGTACTGCATTGACAACCGTTATGATTGCGGTAGTGTGAACTTTAGTATTAATTGACTGAGTGAAAACGCTTAAATCAATTTGGCGCCGTTGCTGGGGACCAATAGTGTTACCTTCAATTCTGAATTTGAAATTAGTCTAAGACCTACTAATATATTTTATTTTATATTTCTGTGTATTGCAGGAACCTTTTAAGATGGATTACTACTCAAGAAACGATGGAAATCGATCCCATCTCCGCCGTGAAGATCAGAGACGATCGTCCATGCATCAAGAATCTGTTGGCAGTTACATTCTAATGCCATACTCCTATACAAATCGGCCAGCCCCATCCTACTCACACCAAAACCAGGGTTAGAACGATGAAGGGTACGGCCATCACTACCACCAACCGAGAACCCAGCACCACCTCGTGCCTACGATTTCATTCCCAGCGAGTCTCTGGAGGCTATGATGCACACGCTAATGAGAAACCAGCAGTAATCCTCATTCGAGCTCGATGCGAAATTGGAACATATCAAAAAAGATCTTGGTGGAAAGTGTGATGCAATCTACGCCCAAGTACAAAGACTTGAGGAGAAAGTGAAGCATTTAGAGGCAATGCAGCTACAACAGACCTGCGAGATTGAGAAAAACCAAGTCTTCATCGATCATGTAAATGAATCCATGAAACTCATGGAAGACAGCTTTGAAAAGAAACTCATGAATCTGAGAGAAAGCCTCTCGATGACTGCTACTGGCCTGGAAATCATTGCGAGTAAGACACAAAGACTTGAGAGAGGAGTGGAAGAGGTTGGCAACCACGGGAGAGAGAGACTTGAGAGAGGAGTGGAAGAGGTTGGCAACCACGGGAGAGAGGTTCATTCATCCATCCATGTTCTCCACGAGGGGCAGAAGCAAACAATAGAAGCGATCGAAGACGTTCGTTTCAAAATGGATGGAAGGTATAACGATCTTCTTGGCAAAACCATGGGTTTTGGAGACAGGTCCTCCGACTTTTCTGGTGAAATCAAGATGCTTCAGAACCGTCTATCCAACGTTGAGAACATTGTCGACCTCCACCTTGGAACTAATTTGGACGAAATAAGACAAGATCTGACCAATAGCTGCAATGCTGTGGTTCTCCTAGCTGAGGCAGAGGGATCCCCAAGAGTTCAGAGGGACATGGAGAATCAGTGCATGATGATAAGAGAAACCGCGAGGATTCGAGGAAGGAAACCACGCGAGGGAATCCCAATCCCGAGGCAAACTTTAGCCTCATAAATACCCAGCAATGAAGGAGCTCTTTTGGTATAGCAGGGAAGATAAGTACGAGATCGAAGACCTGTTCGACGAAGCTAGGAAGAAGCTGTCTATGCCCAGAACATTGCACAAGCTCGAAGAACCATGGTGTTTCGTCGTGCCATACGAAATCTTTGGCTCTTACTTCGACAGTGCCCTGTGTGATTCGGGAGCCGCTATAAACCTCATGTCAGAGGCGATGCAAAACGTCTGAAGATCGACAACATGAAACCCTCAAGGATGCGAATCGGGCTTGGAGATGGTACAACCACCACCACAGTTGGCATGATCGAGAATCTCCTTCTGAAATTTGGAAATTGCATCGTTGCGGTCGATTTTCAACTGGCAAGAGCCCGTGGAAAGAACAATGAACCTCTACTACTTGGAAGACCATTCTTAGCAACAGTAGGAGCCATTCTGGATTGACCGAATAGGAGAATGTGCCTCGCAAATGTCGACAAGGAGATCTTCTACCTAGCAACACCTCCCGGTTTCGCCTCGAAACGCATTCGCTATATGGTCGAAGGAAAAAGAGGATGCAAGGTACATGAAGCCCTCGATGACTATCCAAGCACGGATGAAGACAAGGAGACCTTAAGGAGGAGATCAAAGCGAGCTAAGGGAAATGCGAACCCCTTAGGTCCGTCATCCGCCTAAGACACTCAAGAAGTTGAGCTAACGACTTAAAACAAGCGCTTGGTGGGAGGCAACCCACCGGTACGTATTTATTTATTTATTTCAAGTCTTTAGAACATTAACTTAACAAATTTTGGTTTTTGCTTAGTTCTCTAATTATTTTTTCTAAAAAAAATAAAAAATAAAAAATAAAAAGGGGGGGGGGGGGGGGGGCGCGNATCGACCAATGGAGGGCAGCAGAAAAATCCCAATCGATCGATGCAACAATCTGTATCGATCGATGCTGGCCCAAGTAAGTGGCTCGATTTTAATCCCGGTTTATTCTGGTTTATTTCATTAAAATCGAACCGGTTTTTCCCCTTATCTTCTTCTTCTTCCCCGATTTTCTTCTCTTTTTCCCTCACTCCCATCGATCGATGTTTTCTTTTTACCAAGAACACAAAATCTTCAATCTCTCATAACTTTCTTAATTCTCAACGGATTTGGACGATTTTGGTGTCTATCCCCATCTATTTTTTGTGCTCTACAAAACCCCCAACCCAGTTTCTTCGATTAGCAAAGGTATAAGTTCCTATTTCCCCTTTTACAGCGGCAATTTTGGTAAGAAAAATCACCCATGATTTGTTGCTTTGTCTCTTGCATCCATGAGTGAATATCTTGTGTAATTAGACCTTGTTAGGCTGCTAGGGAACAAATTCGACACCCCCTTGCTATTAATTGATGAGATTTTGTGGAATCTACAAAAACCTAGGGTTTATGGGTTTGTGTGAATTTCGGGTTTTGCCTTAGTTAATGAGCGAATTAGATGCGTTCCTTGGCGGAATTAAATATTTTCTAGACATGTAACATATTGCACACGCATGCACCCTAAATCCTCATGAATTTATAAATCGTTGAGAATGCCTTTGGTTCGTCGAGTTCATACACTTCTCAATTTTATCATTGTAATGGACTGTTGTGGATGTTCGATGATGATATATGCTATTTGATTTCCCATAACAACATCTTGATATGATTGTGTGCTATTTATATTCGTTGCCGCTCACTTGGAAAAATCTTGTTGTTCGTTTTTCAGGAGAATGGGAAGGACCGGTAGGCAGAACACGCAACAGAATCCGACGACAAATGTAAAAGAGGACAAGGGCAATGGAATCGCACCTCAAGCTAAGAGCAACAGCAAGGCACCTTGGCCTAGACCCGATGGAGTAGCCTTTCTGGTTCCGATGATGACCAAGAAGGACATACAGAAAGATAAGGCCTATCAGAACCAGACGCTATCCCACACTTGGGGCAAATATGAGAGTGTGTTCTACAATGGGCTGCTAAAGGTGGAGATGCGAGCCATGCCTTTCGTATGTACCCACACGTTGGTTTCGATGGGTATCCGGCAGGATATCGAGCTATTGATCGAGCGTGTCGGTTTGGGACGGTTAGCCACCCTCACCGAATTCTTCGATCCCGAGCTAACCCACCAGTTTTTGGCTTCCGCTAAGTTGCGATATGAGAACCCGAGGGAACCGGTCGCTAGTGAAGGAACACTCCTTTTCTTCGCACATGGCATCCTTCATCAGATTCCAATCCCTGTCCTCTGCACTTTGTATGGCTTTGAGGTGAACCACGAGGAGGTTTCTTTTGCTAAATTCCCCAACACCCAACGCTTTTGGGAGAGGATAGCTAGCGGAAAGTACGACAACAACTACTCCAAGCAGTCGAGCATCCGTAATCCCGCGCTCAGAGTGTTTGCAAAGATCCTCAGCCACATCCTCTTTGCTAGGGACGAGACTGGAGCCATGCGTACCGATGAGCTCATCATGCTTTACTACGGGGTTGCCCCATATATTTACCACGAGCTTTCCGTTCTTTTCCCCAAACATCACAACGTGAACCTTGGGGCCATCCTTTCTCAGAGTTGGGTAGGGAAGAAGCTTAGAGGTCTTTCCGGCAGTGGCAAGAAGGAGTACGTCGGAGCCCTCCTCACACCCATCTTCGATCACCTCAACATACCGTGGTGCTCTTTAGGCCAAAAGCTAGGCGGCATGTATGATTCCTTTTTCCGGGCTAGCCATATCCTCCTGCCGAAGCTTGTATATCAATTCCAGAGCCCGGATGGCGACACCCTCCGTTTTCAGCTGCCTGATCAGAGCCTGACCACGCTGGAGGACACAGCGCACATCGATTGGATGCCACCTGAGCACAAGTTGCTACCTGATCCCTCTGGTGCTCCACGCAGACGCACATGACCAACAGTTGGTGCTCCTCGCTCCTCAGCCAGAGCATCCACACCTAGCGGACCAGAGGACTTCTCCGAGGGCATTCCAGATGACATACCTGATCAGACAGAGTACCTTCTTCCTCCAGATTGTAATGCGTACGATCTTGGTCCACTTTGCCCATTTGAGACCGACGATGAGGCGAAGTGGCACTATGTCAGTGGGGGACTGCAGAAGAACAATGCCATGTTGCAGAGGATTTGGAGAGCACTCTCAAGGATACCAGTTCCCAGGAGACCTTCCTATTTCCGGGCACCTACCGCTGCAGACGATCGTGATGATGAGCCAGCTGCCGGCATGCACTACTTTGAGCCTGACGTTGCTGGACGCATGTCTGATTTTGCTGGATCCAGTGGTTCACAGCCATCCGATGCTAGACTACCGAGGAGGAGGCGCATGGTGGGACATGACGCGAGCAGTAGTTCGGAGGATCACTGATCCCAGTAGCATTTTCTATCTTTAGCTTTTATTTTCTCTTTTATTTTATTTTTCTTGAGTCTGTTTAGCCTTCTTCCCCATTTATTTTCACACCGAGACGGTGTGAAGTAAGTCTGGGAGAGGGTATCTATCGTTACTAACGCTATTTTTCTTTGTTTTGTTTACTTTTGAGTTATTTTTATGTTTGTTTAAAGTCATTCTGTTTTATTGAGTCAAAAACTTGTTGGAGATTATGATCACGACCTTTGAATTTTTATATGACTTGCATCTAAGTGACCATTGTTGCAGGGCTAGTTTTAGATCAGACTAATGGAAAATCTAAAGGCTGACCGGTTAATCAGAGGCATCCATGTTTCCAGAAAAATTCTGAAGCTTGAGCTAATTTATGCGCTCTTCCTTTTACCTCATCATCGTGATTGGTGTCTTCAGAACTTGACTCCTCATTCGTATCTGACAAGACGACCTGTGTGAAAATATGGTACTCCTCTCCCTTATTTAAAATAAAAAAACAGAAAAGATAAAATGATTTTCTTTCGGGTAAAGGGCTAGGAAAATTTCCATCGATCCCATTATTTTACTTCGAAAGAGATGATCACACAAAGATTGGAAGCGAGGGCTAGGAAAATTTCCCGCGATCCCATTATTCGCCTACATCTTTGATTTAAAAAGGGGATGAACCGGGGATTCGGTGGCAAACACAATCAATACTAGCGTCTCGTAAGCCTTGATAAAAAAATTACCCAAAGAAAAGAAAATGAGAAAAGAATAAGTCTGGGGGAGAGAAAAAGTACCAAAGGTTGTGTTGTTGTCTTGTCACGATATCGAAAGGGAAAGAGTCTAGAAGGTTCTTGGCACTATGATCTTTGATGAGACCCAGCTATGATAGCTTTGGATTGTTCTGTGAAATAATGAGTTGAATCTGGCTGCGAATGCTTGCAGAGATGTACATGGTGGTTCGATCTGGAGCTAGTTTGGCAATACATGGATCGCTAAGGTAATGGTCATTGCGGAATTCTAAAGGAAATGTGAGTCTCCGTGTTTTTAAACTTTTTCTCCTTGCTTAGTTTTCTGTTTGCTTGAGGACAAGCAAAAGGCTAAGTCTGGGGGAATTGATGTACTTGGTTTTTACCGTTTTTCTATCGTATGTTTTAGTGTTTCTTTTAATCGTTTTATCGAATCGGCAATCTATCGATGCAAGGAGTGCATCGATCGATGCAACTGGACCAGAGAAACAACCATCGACCGATGCAAGGAGGTGCATCGGTCGATGCAGGCCGACGAGAAGAAAAAGGAAATTTCTGATTTTCCTATTTTGCTATGGAAACTCCCTATTTTAACCTAATTTGACATAGACCTATAAATACTCTATTTTTTAGCCTCTTTGACGGCACTGCTTGATATCATACTTCTACAGACACTTTTTATTGCTGATTTTCTTTTGGAGATCATTGTAAGCTTTGGAGAAGAACCTTTGTATCCATTGAGAAGATTTATAAACCCTTTCTATCTTAATCTATACATACTATGCCTTCTTCATCTCTTTGCTTTTTCTCCGTTTGTATGTCTGAGTAGTTCATTAGTTAGGTTTAGGGTTTCAAGGGGATCTATGAATCATTGAATTAGACACATATATGGATTTATCTTTTGAGATTTTCGCTTATTGTTGTGTTTATTGCTTAGGCTTGAGCTGACCGCTAGGTCTATGAACTAGGGCTTAATCTATGAGCACGGAAGTGTATTAGGTTGCTAGAAAGAACATAAGCGAGCGAATGGTCTAATAGTGTGAAAGTGTATTAGGTTGATTCGTGAACATATTGAACCTGCTCGTTAAGGCTGATCTAGAATTCTATGAGCACGGAAGTGGATTGGTTAATATTTAGGTTTGAGTTCGAAACTTGTGTTTAATTATTCCCTGAATAGTTGTCTGATTCATGATCTCTGGATTCCTGAGAATAAACCCTTGACCTAACGCTTTTTCCTTTATTGAATTTACATCGTTTTAATTGCATTCGTTACTTTTCCAAAACCAACCATATCCTTGTCTTAGCTTAATTTCATAATTGTGAGAATTGTAATGTACCTTTGGTATCTGTGGATTCGATCCTAAAGTACTGCATTGACAACCGTTATGATTGCGGTAGTGTGAACTTTAGTATTAATTGACTGAATGAAAACGCTTAAATCACCTATGCATGCAAAGATCTGGTGAGATTCGTATAATGTTATCTAGAGAATAGCCTAATGATCTACGATATTTCCTTAATTCGCACAAGAGTAAGGCAGTCTCAGCATTGTTCAACTCAGCATTGATGTTGACAGGATATGAGGAGATAGGACCAAAAAATGCATACCTTATCCCAGTGGGAAGTGGTTTGAGCTCGATTTTTGGAGCTTTTAGCTCTCTCCTTGGATTGACAGCCTGCGCAGGAGGCTCAGCATTTGGCGATTTCTCTGCAGCTCCATCAAGTGCAACAAAGGCTACCATATTCTCTACTCTCTCGCTGGAATCAAGCATCTTCGCATAACCACTTGTGTCCTCTCTCAAGTACCCAAACTCACTCTCAGATTGTGTCAAAGCGATCTCAAGAGGATCATCAACCAACATCTGACACTCCCTCGGTGGCTTCAGAAACGCAGTCAATCTAGAAAGTCTGTCCATCAATCGTTGGCCTCTTCAGCAGCTTATCCACTTCGAACTTCATCACCAAGTAACCCAAATGAAAATCGATTTTGCCCTTCTGTACGTCAATGATGGCTCTTGCTGTAGCCAAGAAAGGCCTTTCCAGATGAGAGGATCTTTTGGCTCTGTGTCTAACTCAAGAACCACGAAATCCGCTGGAATAACCATTACCAATCTTCACCGGCAAATCCTCTAGAATACCCAGTGGTATCTTCACAAAACGATCAGCAAAAACCAAGGAGACTCTAGCTGTCTTGAACGAGCTGAGACCAAGACATTTAGCAACAGAATAAGGCATGAGATTCACCCTAGCTCCCAAATCGCAGAGAGGTCGCTCAAAGGTTATCGCTTCAATTTGCACAAAAAGCACAAATCTCCCTGGATCACCCAATTTCTTAGGCATCCTGCCTTGCAACAAGGCGCTGCACTCCTTTGTGATCATCATCACACCTTTTAGCTATACGCTAGTGATTTGAGTTTAAGAACCGCGCTTAAACTGAATCATGTTAGTTAAGTTATATGCATTCATTGAATTCCTGAGAAATACCCTGAGCCTATCTTCTTTTCAATCGACTTACAACTCATTTAATTTACGCATTGCTTTAGTTTACAACTATTGGTTTAGCTTAATTCTAATCTTTATAATCTATTGAGTGATATCTGGAGTTCTTGTGTTCGACCCCTAACTATACTGCAATACTGCTTTAGTACTTTTTAGGGTATTAATTTGAGCATATCACTAAGGTACGCATTTCTTGATCCTAGCTACACATACCCTGTCATCATCAATGCTGAACTGAACAACGTAGAGACTGCCTTACTCTTGTGTGAATTGAGGAAATATCATAGAGCACTAGGCTATTCTCTAGATGACATTACAGGAATCTCACCAGACCTTTGTATGCATAGGATACATCTAGAAGATGAATCGATGACTTCTGTAGAACATCAGAGACGGTTAAACCCGAATCTAAAAGATGTTGTAAAGAAAGAGATAATGAAACATCTAGAGGCTGGTATCATATATGATATATCTGATAGTACATGGGTGAGTCCGGTGCATGTAGTGCCTAAGAAAAGCGGTTTGACGGTAGGTGAAAACGATAGGAATGAGTTAATTCCGACTAGAACTGTCACTGGTCATAGAATGTGCATCGATTATAGGAAATTGAATGTCGCAACTGATATATCATGGTTTTTACCCCTTTTAAGCCATAATATAGGTCCGTTTTATAGAGTCTTTCTACTATTTTGCAGTGTTTTGGAGTCTTTTACAGGTTTTAGCACGTTTGGAGCATAATTGGAGATATTGAAGCTTTTTGGAGCTTTCTGGAGCATTTTGGAGCAAAACAGAAGTTCGTGTAGCTGAGTACCCGATTTGAAGCCTGAGTGTCGATCGATACTACGTTAGTATCGGTCGATACTAACTGAAGCAGACATGAGTCACGACTTTAAATGAAGAATTGAAGAACTTCCCACCGATGGGTTGAGCTCATATTTTGATACAAGACAGATTAATGGATTAGCGTTCATTTGGAAGTGGTTTGAGGTCATTTCAACGGTGCGATCAAAAGTTATGCCAATTTTCATGAAGACAGTCCAGTTTGGCGAGCAGAAGAAGCAGTGAACAGTGTCGATCGACACTACCCTATGATATATCATGGTTTTTACCCCTTTTAGGCCATGGTATAGGTCCGTTTTATAGAGTCTTTCTACTATTTCGTAGTTTTTAGAGTCTTTTATAGGTTTTAGCACGTTTGGAGCATAATTGGAGATATTGGAGCTTTCTGGAGCATTTTGGAGCATTTTGGAGAAAAACAAAAGTTCTTGTAGCTAAGTACCGGATTTGAGGCCTCAGTATCGATCGATACTAACTAGTATCGATCGATACTAACTAGTATCGGTCGATACTCACTGAAGCACGAGTCGCGACTTTAAATGAAGATTTGAAGAACTTCCCACCGATGGATTGAGCTCAAATTTGGACATAAGATAGATCTTTGGATTAGCTTTCATTTGGAAGTGGTTTGAGGTCATTCCAACGGTGCGATCAAAAGTTATACCAGTTTTCGTGAAGACAGTCCAGTCTGGCGAGCAGCGACTAGTGTCGGTCGATACTACCTTAGTGTCGGTCGATACTCACTACAGGAAAACAGGAAACTCGACTTTTTACAAGTCTTGAGAGTTTGCACCTTGGTCCAGAAGTCTTTAATAATTACAAGAAGCCCCAAAACGTTTTTTAGCAATATAATTAGGTTTTTCAACCACTTTTGTTGGCTAAGCTTGATTCTACTTTTTTTTTGGAGAGATTTCTGAGAGAGACAAATCTGAACCTCTTGTTTTACTCTTCTGTCTTATTTTATTTGATGATCTATTCAATCATGTTGTTGTTTTCAATCTCCATGTCTGAGTAGATTCTTTGTTAGGTTTAGGGTTCTCATAAGAATTTTCTCTGAATGTTAGGTTGAATTGATTGATTAGGATTCACCATCTGAAT
>PKMM01029505.1:9692-22301 GCA_002933915.1 Eutrema heterophyllum
GTGGAGGCCCCAATCAAAGCCAGTTCCAGTAAAGGGGATTCCAAGTGGATCCAAGAGGACCAGCTTGTTCTTGCGGTCCTTCATAGCTCTTTGGAGCCATCTATCCTTGCAGCTTACTCATATGCTGAAACTGCAAAGGAGTTATGGGACACTCTCTCGGGTGTCTATGGTAATACCTCAAATCTTAGTCGTATTTTTGAGGTAAAGAAGGCGATAAATGATCTCCAACAAGAAGGGAATCCATTCAAGACCTTGTTTGGAGACTACAGAACGTTGTGGGCTGAATTGGAGATGCTGAGACCTCCTACCACAGAACTGAAAGAGATGATGGAGAGGCGAGAGCAGGATCAAGTCTTTGGCCTCCTTCTCACTCTAAATGGATGGTTCAAAGGGTTGATCCACCATCTTTTAAGGTTTGAGAAGCTTCCAACCTTGAATGAAGTATGTATGATGATCCAAAAAGAAGAAGGATCAAAAGGTCTCTTTCAAGGGACAAGTGAGACTGCTCATGTAAGCCAAGGGGCTTATCAACAAGCAGATAGAAGAAATGTTGTGTGTGAGAATTGCAAGGCAAGAGGTCACACCAAGGATAATTGCTGGGCATGCGAACATTGCAAGATCAAAGGTCACACCAAAGAGAAGTGCTGGACTCTCTATCCGCATTTGAAAAACATGAGGCAGAGAGGCATATGTCAGACATCTAGAGGACGTGCTGAGATTGCCAATACTAGTGGTGATGAGATGGTTAGAAAGTCAGACCTGGAAGCCTTCTTCAAATCCATCACAAAGCTCAAAGAATCCGGTAAAGGCTTATTTACCTCTAAAACTCATAAGCCTATTATAGTTGATTCTAGTGCTTCAGATCATATGATTAGTGATGCTAGGCTGATTAGTAATGTTAAACCTCATTATGGAAAGGTTACAATTGCTAATGGGGAGGATATTCCAATTAGAGGAATCAGAAGTTTAGAACTGTTTGAAAGGAACACAACAGCTATGTATATGCCCGAATTCTCTAATAACTTGGTATCTGTTCAGAAAGCAACAAAGGATCTTGATTGATTGGCTGTGTTTAGTCCTGATAAGGTGTGGTTTCAGGATAATAAGTCAGGAAAAAGGATTGGCGAAGGATGCGCCAAGGATGGTCTCTATGTTTTGAATAAAGTTGATAGTGTTGCTGCTCCTCGTTCAGCTCTAAGTTATGTTTCCTCCAGCTCAGTTTGGCATGCTCGTCTTGGTCACCCACACTCCAAGGCTCTCCATCTCACCTTACCAAATCTGACTCAAGATCATCAAGAATGCGAAGCTTATATTCTAGGAAAACATTGTAGAACTGTTTTTTCGGAATCATCTACGGTCTATGATGATTGCTTTAGTCTCGTTCATTCGGATGTATGGACTGCACCTTGTGCTTCTCGTGATCAATACAAGTATTTTGTTTTCTTTATTGATGAGAAATCCAAATACACGTGGGTGACTCTTATGTCATCAAAGAGTCACGTATTTGAGGCGTTTTCAAAGTTCTACAACTACGTTTCTACACAGTTTGGAGCTAAGATTAAGGTCTTGAGAAGTGATAATGGAGGGGAATACATTAGTGGTCATTTTAAAGAGTTGTTGGATAAAGAGGGGATTGTTCATCACACATCTTGTGCCTACACTCCTCAACAAAATGGAGTTGCACAACGCAAGAATAGGCATCTCATGGAGGTTGCTAGGACAATGATGTTTGACAAAAGTGTCCCAAAGCAGTATTGGGGAGACGCAGTGATGACTGCATGCTATTTGATCAATAGGCTGCCAACCAATACTCTTGGTGGGGTGTCTCTATACGAGGTATTAAACAAAACTAAACCGAGTATTAATCACCTTAGAGTATTTGGATGTGTGTGCTATGTGTTTGTACCAGAAGCTCAAAGGAACAAACTAGAGCCCAAGAGCATAAAATGTATGTTTTTTGGGTACTCCTCTACTCAGAAAGAATACAAATGCTACAATCCAGAAATAAGACGGGTGTATGTGTCAAGGGATGTCAAGTTTAATGAAGAAGAAAGTTATTTCAGTGAAAAGAACTGGGATAACTTGAAGGATATGGCATCTCCTTGATTTGATCAAGCCTCTACCCTAAAGTTCATACTCAATGGTCTTGGTGAACTAATAGGACAGAATGAGACACCCACAGCCGAGTCTCATGATGAAGAAAGAAGGAATAACAATGTAGAGACCTCCACTCAAGAATCGGCTACAACAAGTGAAGAGGGAGAAACTCAAACAAATGGTTCAACCTCGGAAGCTGAAGATTATGAAGAAGAAAATACTCGAGAAGTTGCACCCCCACCTCTTAGAAGGAGTGAAAGGATCAAATTTGGTCCAGATAATTGGAAGAACACTAGAGTCTACTACAACAATCAGGCTGTTGCTCATCCTATTCAAGCCTATTGTTCAGTTGCTCATCTTCCGGAAGAGCACCAAGTGTTTCTTAGCAAGATCGACCAGAATTCAGTGCCATCTAGCTATGAAGAAGCATGCATGAGTGCAGTTTGGGTTGAGGCTATGATTGAAGAAATCGAGTCCATGAGGAGGAATGATACTTGGGAGATGACTGATCTACCTAATGACAAGAAACTTGTGGGCTGTACATGGGTATATACCATTAAGTACACAAGTTCTGGAGAAATAGAAAGGTACAAAGCTCAGTTAGTAGCTAATGGATACACTTAGAAATATGGAGAGGACTACACAGAAACTTTTGCTCCAGTAGCAAAGCTTCACTCAGTACGTGTTCTTCTCTCTATAGCTACTAATCTTAAATGGGATCTATGGCAGATGGATGTTAAAAATGCTTTTCTCCAAGGAGAGTTGGAAGAAGAAGTATATATGGCACCTCCTCAAGGCTTTCATGATGCACCTAACAGTAGCAAAGTATGCAGACTCAAGAAAGCAATATATGGTCTTAAGCAGTCTCCAAGAGCATGGTACCAACGATAGAGCAGTTGCCTCCTTGAGAAAGGGTTTCGTCGATCAGAGGCTGATATTATCATCACAGGTGATAATGTTGCTGGTGTTGAGCAGACCAAAACTCTCCTCAAATCTTCATTTGACATAAAAGACTTGGGAAGGCTGAAGTACTTCCTTGGAATTGAGGTACGCAACTTTGATGATGGTTTGTTCCTTTCTCAAAGAAAGTATACATTGGATATATTATCTGAGACAGGAAAGATTGGTTCAAAACCTGCGAAAACACCAATTGAAGATAGCTATAAGGTTGTTTGTGAGGGGGAGCCACTTGAGGATGTTAAGCAATATCAGAGAATGGTAGGTAAGTTGATCTACCTTACCATTACTAGACCAGATATCTGTTTTGCTGTGAATCAAATAAGTCAGCACATGCAAGCTCCCACTAAGCATCATTGGCAAATGGTTGAGAGGATCCTGAGGTACTTGAAAGGTACACCAGGAAAGGCATATGGATGTGTCGTAATAATAGCACAGAGATTGTTGGGTATTGCGATGCAGATTGGGCGGGTGATAGGGTGGATAGAAGATCCACCACAGGCTATTGCACGTTTGTTGGAGGAAACTTGGTTACTTGGAAAAGCAAAAAACAGAAAGTAATCTCAAGATCAAGTGCTGAAGCTGAGTATAGATTAATGGCAAGCATTACTGGGGAACTGGTATGGCTGAAGAATCTCCTTAAAGATCTCGGAGTTGAGTCATTAGAATCAATGACTCTACACTGCGATAATCAGGCTGCAATACACATTGCTTCTAACTCGGTATTTCATGAGCGGACCAAACATATTGAAGTAGATTGCCACTACATTCGGGAGAAGGTTCAAGCAGGTATAATCTTTCCAACTTATGTGAAGAGTTCTGATCAACTTGCAGATGTATTCACAAAGGCGACAACTTCAAAAGTATGTGATGAACTTCATGTCAAGATGGGCTTATTGGATCTCCACCAGCCAATCTTGAGGGGGAGTGTTGAAGAAATGAAATGAAGTGCACTGTAGCAAGACACTGTAGCAAGACGTCTGCACTGTTCATACGTAAGACATTTTCTTTGTGTAGTTGTCAACTTATGAGTCATGTATGTGAGTCATTTGTGAGTCATATAGGTGAGTCACATGTGTTAGTCATATATGTGAGTCACATATGTGTGACTCACATGGGTTAGTCACATGGGTTAGTCACATGGGTTAGTCACATTTTGATAGATATTTGTAAACAACTTTTGTTGCAAATTAGATAGTTGTATTTCTCTATAAATATGTGATGTAAACAACAAAGAAATAACAACAGCAAGAACATATTCATCACAATTCTCTCTCACTCAAAATCGTTTATCTCTCTCTCTCTCTTGTTCTTGATACTTAAAGAAGTGTTCTTCATACTTAAACTCTATTTCTTCATACTCATACTCTAAATTTCTACACAATTCAGACCCAAAACAGTAATATATGGCCAAAATGCTAAGAACGGGAGTAAGACAGACAAGATGGAGTGGTGAGACTAGAAATAGGAACTAGAAGCTCTCAAAGGTGTAAGGAGAAGCATTTGTTACTTGTCTTCTCATTTCTTTAAAGAAACCTCAAAGTCCCTACGAAAATTCTAAAAACGGGATTTCGTCTAGTAAACGGTCCAATTCAAACCCAAAACTGCAATATATGGCCAAAATGCTAAGAACGGGAGTAAGACAGACAACATGGAGTGTTGAGACTAGAAATAGGAACTAGAGCCTCCTAAAGGAGGAATGAGAAGCATTCGTTACTTGTATTCACATTTCTTTAAAGAAACCTCAAAGTCCCTACGAAAATTCTAAAAACAAGATTTCGTCTAGTAAACGGTCCAATTAAGATCTAAAACTGCAATATATGGCCAAAATGCTAAGAACGGGAGTAAGACAGACAAGATGGAGTGTTGAGACTAGAAATAAGAACTAGATCCTCCTAAAGGAGGAATGAGAAGCATTCATTACTTGTATTCACATTTCTTTAAAGAAACCTCTAAGTCCCTACGAAAATTCTAAAAACGATATTTCATCTAGTAAACGGTCCGATTCAGATCCAAAACTGCAATATATGGCCAAAATGCTAAGAACGGGAGTAAGACAGACAAGATGGAGTGTTGACACTAGAAATAGGAACTAGAGCCTCCTAAAGGAGGAATGAGAAGCATTCGTTACTTGTATTCTCATTTCTTTAGAGAAACCTCAAAGTCACTACGAAAATTCAAAAAATGAGATTTCATCTAGTAAACGGTCCAATTCAGACCCAAAACGGCAATATATGGTCAAAGTGCTAACAACGGGAGTAAGACAGACAAGATGGAGTGTTGAGACTAGAAATAGGAACTAGAAGCTCCTAAAGGTGGAAGGAGAAGCATTTGTTACTTGTATTCTCATTTCTTTAAAGAAACCTCAAAGTCCCTACGAAAATTCTAAAAACGAGATTTCGTCTNGCCATATTTATTTGTAGAATATCAATGTAGTTACAATATATTTTCGGATTTCACCATAAAAACACACTTAATTAGATTTATTGTTAATATTATTCGAATTGAATATCTATTTAATGTTTGGATTTAGATTTATCATTAATATTTTCGAATGATATTAATAACATCGGAAATGGAATATCCTCTGTTTTAAAATAATTCAAATTCGTAAATTTTCAATTTCAATCTATTGCAACCAAATTTTATATTAGTATCCAAATTTCTTTTTGTGACTAATTCTTACTTAAAATAAATCATTACTTCGAATTTATAAAATAAATCTATAATTTTGTAAATAAATTTTAATTTATTTTTAAATTTTTAATTATTTTAATCTGTCAATTCTCATTTGTAATTCGCATTTGTATTTTTCCTTTCATTTTGATAAATATTATTATTATTTTATATTCTCATATGTAATAGTTAATTATCATAAAATTTGTTTTTTCAAAATATATAAAGTAGTATCGATCGACTAAAACTCAAATATAATCTCATTCAAGTATTATTAATTTGCGTAATTGTTTAATTTTGCAGAATATATGGAATGTTTTGTTTAAAATTTTTCTTTTCTAAAAGTTTTTAAAATTAGTTAATTGAGTAATAGTGTTTGAAAGTAGGGATAGCAAGGAAAATGGAAAAAAGTATTACTTAATTCTCGAATTAATGAGGTGCTGACAGCTAAGCAAATTAATTAGTTGTCATTAACAAAAGTGTTTGGCAATAGAGATAGTAGGAGAGAAAAAATGAATTAATAAATAATGCAAATACCAACTTTAATCGTGGTGCTGCCATGTGGCAAAAAGAGCCTCCTCTTTGATATACTTTAGATTTAGATGATGATATGATTTTATTTTTATTATATAGGGTTAGTTAGGTGTATATGAACGAATGATGATGAAATTAGTTTAGTAACAATGGATACTTTGTTTTTAGTTCTCTCTTCTCAGACCAAGATTTTGTGACTCTTTTGCCCCTATGTTGATGACGTCGTCGATTGTGTTACACAAACGCTGAATCAAAAAGTTGCATTAAATGCCCCGACAACATCATTAAATGTAGGATTATTTGGGAAGATTTACCTTGGGGGAAGGAGCCGCGCCGCCTGCAACAGATTTTGTGAATCTATTTTTTATGTGGGTGATAACTTAAGCAATGAAAACATACATTGGTAAATTAAATAACATTAAAAAATTGTTGTCTTCTCTATTTATGTACGCGAGAGTTATATCTGCAACTCCAGAAAAAAAAACATTCCTCTTGTTCTTTAATGTTGTGGAGAGCGAAATTATAGAGAAAACTTGTCTCTTCAATCCGGACAATAGAAATAAGGTACTCAGTTAATTTATGGCTATGTTAGTTATGATCCATAACTGTTTCGTCTATGTCAAGAATCTATATTTATTTGTTCTACCTATAACTATTACGATCGTTAATCAAGTTAACTCTTAGATTTTATTAACTAACTAGAAATATTCCCTTCAGAAGCAACATCGATGTCTCTGATAGTTTGTGTACTGCGTGGCGAGTGGAGGAAAATGAGTGATGGGAGTTGGGATCACGAGTCCGACTTAAACACTTTCAACTACTCCGTCAATCTGAAAGAAGGCGACACCTTTCGGGCCATGGAGGATGCTATCCGATGGAGGATGAACCTGGGTCCTCATCGCGAAATCGATATAACATACCAATGTCTACTTTGGATGTTAGGGCCAGATTGGAAAAAATCACCGATCTATGTTTTCAATGATGAGGATGCAGCTTTATTCTTAGCCATTAGAGCCGACCTGCAGGAGGTGTTTCTGAGGGTTAGGGTTAGGGATTCTACTCAAGAAAAAACGTTAACTCTTTCCAAAGTATAATGGACTTAATGGAGAATGAAATAGTTAACAGGGCAGCTGATATATCGGTTAACCTGGTTGGATCGATAACTAATTTATCCCGGAATCCTAGCAAGTTTCTTCGCGCGGTGCTGACTACTGTTAGCGGCTTTGTTAATGATAAACTTGCGACCAGAGGTAACACCTGGAGAATCTTTTAGCAGTCGGTTAACAGGTAATAAAGGTAATCAACTTAACACGTACCGAACAATTTTGGTGTCCACCTACTTTAGTTGATGTTAATCTGGATCGCTAATTGAGTTAACATTTAATTTGCCAGGTTTTGTATCGAAAGAACCAACCACTCTCAACGACAGTGTTTGTGGTAAGGGGAGAAGGAAGCCAACTGACCTTCCCCGTGATATTTCAGAGTTGTGGCGTCTCTTTCACGGAGCTCCAAGGCCATTTGGTAGGGCAGAAGATCATGATGCTAAGAATTCCCTTCCCCACAATACGCATGTGGTAGATCGAATGGATGTTGATGGAATAACGGATAACAGCATGGTCCCTGGGGCATGTCGAGATGCGGGGTTGCAGCTAACGCTGGCCGAAGCCTACGTGGAAACAGACGGTGAAGTGAACGTCTTGCCAACAGAGCTAAGTATGTTGTCAGTAAGCTCCTCGTCGTTGTCGACATCAAACGGTTCCTTTTCAATCTAAAAGAGCAAAAGCCTATTCTCCCACCTACCAGCAGCCTAATTCCCCCTCTTTCCAATCCTAGCTCTACGGTTGATTCGAGAAAGAGGAAGAGGACCGAAGGAACAACCTAAGAGACCAATCCACAGGAATTTCTTTCAAATAGGGAATGGTTACTTCTGTCGAGTAGTAAGTGTTTTTCACAAGATGTGGCCATGGATGCACGAGAAGAAATTGAGTTGCGTTTATCTCTAGTAGGTAAGGAAGAAAATAACATCTACTAATAATCATAACACGTGTAAACTTTGATAGCATACATAATAGATGGCTTATTTGTTTGACAGGTGAGGACCTGATAGAATGCTTATTTGCGGACCCCATTCCGGACCCAGCGGTGCATGCGTCGTTTCAAGAGGGAAGAGTGAACCATGCACGTCATGACATTATTGGCCCATTGGACGAGGGGAAGGGAGTTATGACAGAAATGGAAATTCGAACGGGTGATATTGGGGCATGTTCAAGGAACCCGCCTCTTTCACTATCCGGTAATCTCATGACGATGAATTACCCACCACTCTCGCTATCCAGTAACCCAGTGATATTGACCTATGCACCGAATGTTGGTGGAGAAACGAAAGTAGAACCAGCATTGCACGAAAGAGAAGCCCCCCCCCCCTCGTACTTTGACGATCCCGTCGTTGAAGGTATGCCCCGCAGTTGTTAACATTTGATGGTCTAGGGTCGCTCTATAGTATATAAAAGTTAGCGACTAATCTTATTTTCGATGATAACAGGATTAGGAGAGAAATTGTCTTTGTTAACAACCACTGTTAGCGGCTTTGTTAATGATAACTACTTTAACGGGTATTAACAAGTTGTTAACAACCAAACTTAACACCATTTGTTGACAACAAATGCATTGGCTCGGGGAATCTTTGACGTTCATTACGAAGGAGATGATATCTACGTTGGGCGGATATTTAAGACACAAGATGACTGCAAGATGAAGCTGACTATACATGCAATTAACTGCAAGTTCCATTTCCGTTACGTTCAGTCGTGTCTTGGGAATATCATTGTGGTGTGCGTCGGGTCTTCGTGTCCATGGAGAGTGTACGCGAAGAGGATGGAGGACAGCGAACGTTCCGAAATAAGGTATGCCACACAGCAACACACTTGTAGTGTGGACGCGCGGGGTGATTTTCACCGAGTAGCCACTACGGTAGTCATTGGGGATATGGTGCGGGAACGTTATGGTCTAGGCGTAAAGGGACCGAGAGCATGTGATCTTCGCCGCCTACTACGTCAAGATTACAGCCTCCACATTAGTTACTGGAAAGCGTGGAGAGCAAAGGAGATAGCCATGGATAACGCTATGGGTAGCGCCGCAGGTAGTTTCGCATTGGTAGCACGTTATTTCGATAAGCTTCTTACCACAAATCCAAACTCAGTGGTGGCCTTAGAGGCCAAGACCAGTCCGACTGGTGTAGTGCGTTTCAAATATCTCTTCTTCTCGCTAGACGCTTGCGCTCACGGTTATCGTTACATGAGAAAAGTTATCGCCATCGATGGAACGCATTTAAGTGGCTGTTATGGAGGATGTCTAATGGCAGCGAGTGCGTATGATGAGAATTTCCAGGTGTTTCCATTAAGATTTGCTATAGTTAACAGTGAGAACGATGACTCGTGGGAGTGGTTCCTTGGGAAATTAAGCGCCATAGTACCGGATTGACATGCTTGAATATACGTTAGCATTTGAAAGGTATGCTTATGTTATTTAGAAGTACAACTAGATTGAGGTCTCTAGTATTGCTCGTTAAGGGTTTTAGGAATGGTTGTAGTTATCTTCGCATGCTAACACTGTTGTCGAATATGAACAGGTCTATCCAATGTCGTCCCACGGTGCATGTGTGGTTCATCTGCAGCAAAATATCGTCAACCTGTTCAAGTCCCAGCATTTAAACAACCTTGTATCGCTTGTTGCGCGCGCATACCGCCTAAGTGAGTTGATATTGCTTTTGTGGAGATAAAAGTTATCGATAGTAAGTGCGCCGTTTATCTTGAAAGGATTGGTTCAAGCATTGGGCAAGGTCTCACTTTGTTGGAGAGCGATACAACGTCATGACAAGCAATATTTCGGAGGCTTTAAACAAAGTTATGACAATGTGTCGCGAATACCCAACCATTTCCATTCTTGAAACAATATGTACTACTCTAGTTTCTTGGTTTGCCCTTAGGAGAGAGTCTGCAGAAACGAAGGACGATGTGGTCAATCCAAAGGTGCAAGAGATGCTGATTAAAGGTTTCCATAAGTCGTCTGGTTGTTTTGTTATGAAAATAGGTAATGTTTCCTGAAGGTTATTGTTAACATTACCATATGGAATGTTAACAATTCAATTGTTAACTTGGTTAACAAATAGGTGACGGTTTGTATGAGGTATGGGATGAATTTGACGTCGCTTACGCGGTGCATCTATGGGAGCAAACTTGCACTTGCATGGAGTTTCAGCTTATACACATACCTTGTTGCAATGCCATAGCGGCGGCAATACGGGAAGGAATCTGTGTGGATAGTCTAGTTGGTATTCACTACTCAACCGAGTATCACAAGATGGCGTACAAGGAACTTATAATGTCGGTCCCGGATATGGATCACCTAGCACCAAGGCATGAAGATGTTGGCGGGGGGAAACTGGAACCTCCGGTTGTTCGTCATCCATCGGGTAGGCCGCGTAAACAGCGGATCTTATCCCGTGGGGAATTTAAGGTGACTCTTACTTAACATCTGTTAAATAGTTATTGATATATATATATATATAGAGTTAGATTATCAGATGAAGTTATGGTTAACAGCCAAACTAATTTGTTATCGGTAACGATCATATTCAGCGTGTCTCAAAGAGAAAGTGCACACGCTGCCGTGGGCGTGGCCACAACCGTTCAACATGCAAAGTCCATTTGCCTGTAATAAACCAATTTCTAAACTCATTACAAGCATAGTGTACATGGGGATTTAATGTTGACATTTGGGCGTCCATTTTGCAGGGGGTTTAAAAGCATGACTGTGGATATGGGACTGCACTTTTTTTGGGTTAAATTATGGCTGCTTTAGTAGATGGTGAGTGATGGTTGTAGCCATATGTTGTTTAAAAAATGTAAATAAATAATGTATGTAACCGTCCCCTTTTGCTGTGTTTATAGTGACGACTACGTAGGATCTGGTGTGCCTTATGTAAAATATTTACCACCATCAATGAAACAATGTTGAAGCCATAACATAAAATATATGTTCCCAAACAACTCGTTGGTAAAAAGTAATCACATTAATACGTTAACGGAGTTGGCTGAGAATTGATGCAGTTATAGAAAATTTGGGGTTGATTTATAGGCATCTGAGTTGAGTTATATGTTAACTATGTTATATGTTAATATAGTTGTTTGCCGAGTGATTCTGTTATAGAAATTAACATGTCAAAAGTTAAAGTCGTTAGTGTAATTTTAAAATTAGGGGGTTCAGAAAGCCTAAAATTGTATGAAATGGTGAAAAATAATTTCATCATCTTCGTAATACCGGCATCGCTAAAGTGTTACTGAATTATGTTATCGGCTAAAAAGGGTTCCACCGTAAAAAATCTCATACAACCAACATTAAGAAGATAAAACACACACAAGTTCGACATTCCATGGCGTACTCATTGTCCCAAAATAAAAACACCCATAAATTACTTAGGGGGAGGGATTGCTGCATTGATTGGCCTCCGATATTTCTCAATGAGGACTACCGTCAGTTTCTTGGTATCCATCTCCACCTTTGAAATATCATATTCCTAACACGCCTGCAAGCCAAAGAGGGCATGATCAAGCATTAGGAAGAAGGCAACCGTACCGGAGTCATGGGTGGACGTGATCTGGGGGACAACACTAATTCATTCAATCTCAAACTGAGTACTCACCACTTGCCTCATCTGGTCGTTCAGCGCCGCCTCCCTAAACAAATAAGGCAGCATGACAGCTAGGGGGTGGATTTATGAAAACATGCTAGCATCGGACCTTAGGTTGGCGTTGCAGTCGAGTACTAGAATCTTCGAGGATAACAGGTCAACCGCAAGGAACACCCAGTGCTTGATTTCAAGGTTAAAAGGAAGGTAGAGGTAATCAGCATCAGTGAATAATGTGGCGTAGTCAGCAACGCCCACTCCCTCGATTTTCTTAATGACGGCTTTCGAGAATTTAAATCCGCTCTTGTTAACAGCCTTGTTGAATTTTGGATACAACTTCGTTAGCAGTGAGGCGAACTTAGTTTCCAAAATATGAACTCTGGGCTTGAGAGGATCGACTCTGATCAGGTGCCTTCTGAGGGTACATAGAGCATCCATTACCTGTATCAACAAACAAAGTTAATGGATTATGTAATACGTACATAATATTTATTACGTAACAAAGGTACAATAAATAAATATAGCATACATTTGCAGCCATTGATTTATGCCTGCCCAGTAAATCTTTGATATCTTTGACCGTTAATTGAGTTCCCCCCCCCCCCCCGATTGAAATAGGCCTGCTATTCATGATAACATTAACCAAAAATAAGTGATGT
>PKMM01029527.1:0-41332 GCA_002933915.1 Eutrema heterophyllum
CTTTACAACGAAATACCAACGAGGTAACTTTCGTCGTAAAATCGATGTAACTTTACATCGACATTACAACGGATTATTTACGACGATTTGTATTCGTCCTGGGTCTTACGACGGATTTACGACGATTCTCGAGTAACGACGATCATTTTACGACGATTTGGCAATCGTCGCTAATCCGTCCCAAAGTCTGTTTTACATCGATTTTACATCGATTATGTCCGTTGTAAACGACCTGTTTTCTTGTAGTGGGACCAGCATCTAATCATGTTTATTTTGGTCTTATTTTTTCTATTTTGCATTTTGAGTCTCATGCATTCATCTAAGGCATAGAAAAACACAAAAAAATCGCAAAATTTGAAAATTTTGAAAACACAAAAAAAAAAACATGTAGTTGCATTTCATAAGTAGGATCGAGTCTAGTAACATATAGGTTGTATTGCACGTGCATAGGGAGCAATGATGATTTTTCCTTGTAGAGTATCATTTTAAGAGCTCGGTCCAACGTCCTCGTTGCTAGTTGTTTGATGCTTTAATCTCGTGTTTGAAATAAAGGACGAACCATGTTTTGACCTCGTGTCTCATTACTTAGGTCTTAGATAAAACAAGTGTGAATCGAGTCCAATCCTACCTAAGTGATAACCTCAATTTTGACATATTAATTATCTTGGTTGTGCATGTCAATGTGGATTCATGGATACCGATACACATATTCGAGCTATCTTCCCCTTTTCACCACTCTTTGTTAGCTCGAATAGCCGGTTCCCCTCTTTGGAACGGTTAACCATTCCCATAACCCAACAGTCCTTCAAGCCAAAAACCATTTGTGAGCGACGTGAGGCATTTTCCGAATCAACTAGGCAAAAAGTGTTGAGTTTAGAATGACAAGGAGAAGCTTCCATGTAGAACTAGCCCGAGCTCAAAGGGTTGGACATAGGTTAGGACTAGATAGGATGGGAGTTTGGGGATAAAGAAAAGAAAGAGAGTGAAGAAATGGGAAGAGATTGGGAAAAGAAATAGGGGATAAGAGAAAGTTGAAATGGTTGGCAAAGAAAGGTGTCGAAAAAGCTATAAGTGTCAAAAGAAAATAATCTCTAGTTTTGAAAGAAAAGAAAAAAAAGAGCCGAAAACGGCTAAAGTACAAGAAAATGAGAAAAGAGAGACTAGAAAAAGTAAACGAATGGCTAAGTGAGTAAAAAGGTTGTAAGCCAAGCCATTTGGAGAAAAAAGAAATCCCCTAAGTGCTTAAGTGAAGAGAAAAAGTGAGGCCAAGTGAATATTGAAGGCTAAACAGCCTTGTGGGAAAAAGGGTAGCTTAGGAAGGGTCATCATTCGGGCTTAGAGGTTAGGAGTTAAGATCGATAGGAGGCATTGGGTAGATGGAAGTCATCCTTGTATGCATCTATTGGGCTATACTCTTAGCATTTTGCATTAGTTGATTCCTTTCGAGAGATCCCTTTGCGTTGAAGTAACCCCATTCATTTGAGATCACTTTTATCTCAAGACCCTTCACCATAGCCAAATGAATTCACTTAACTTGCATAACCTTGATTCACTTGAAACGATTTAATGAATGTCAAGGGATTGGATAAGAGGAACGCGTGTGTAGGTTGAGACTTGGGCTTGATTCGTGTAGGGAAGGGATATGGCTAGCCCCTTTTGAGTAGACTTGTTTGATCGCATTTTAGAACCAACAACTTGGACATTGGGCTTGAATTATTTTTATGATACTTGTGGATTTGAGCTCCCGCCTTCAAACCTCTCTCCCTACTTGCTCGTGTTTGTTCACTTGAGGACAAGCAAAAGAGTAAGTTTGGGGGAGTTGATATTCCCATAATTTACTTGTTTTAGCATCACATTTTACATGTAGTTTCTAGTCGCATGCATACATAATCATGATTTTAGTTAGCATTTCGGTTTCATTTAGAGTTAGAGTCTTTGCATTAGGTCCTAGTGAGTCTTGCATGATTTGGGGTGATTTCCAGGGACCTGGAGACGTTTTGAGAGGCACCGGAGGCTTTGGAACCGAGTACGTGCGACCCCGGGAGCAAAAGAAGATAGCCAAGGCAAAAATGGTGTTTCCAGAGGGCTGTACCGACCGATCCTGGGTCGGTACACTGGATCGGTATTGGGACAGAAGCTTGTGCCGATCCACAACCAATTTTGTACCGCTCCAGAATAGACCGGCATACTCACCCAGATCGAAGACGATTCATTCGACGTTCCTTCTCTTGCCCCACACCGACTGACTCTAGAGCGGTACATTGGATCGGTACTGAGGCAGAGACTTGTGCCGATCTGAAGAGCTCTCCCATACCGGTCTGGAATGAAGCGACACGACCCCTCAAGAAGATTAGTACCGATCGACCCTGGATCGGTACTACCCGGCGACACTAAAAGGGCGATCATTTGGCACGAACTTATGCTGGCTAAAAACTCGTACCGCACACGACCCAGCTCGTCCTGCACACGACCAGATTTCATTTCAGCCGGCTAACTCCGCATCAAGCATCTATCCAACATGCACGATGAAGATTAGTGCCGACCCAGAATGGGTCAGCACTACCAAACGGCACTATTCCCGCTGTCACGTAGGTCGATTTCTGCTGGCTAAAACACGTCCCGCGCACGAACCGGCACGCCTCGTATCGGCAACCTCACGATGAAGATTAGTACCGACCCGTTCTGGGCCGGTACTACCAGCCGGCACTAAATCCAGTACACGCACAGATCAATTCTTGTCGGCTAAAACTTATCCCCCATGCGACCCAGCACGTTCCGCATCGACCCGATCTCATTTTAGCCAGCTAAACCAGCATCCAGCTCCCATCCGACCTGCTCGAAGAAATCTTGTACCGGATGGTTTGTACCGACCCAGAATCGGTCGGTACAAACTCTTTTTCTGCAAACCGATCCAGACCCGATCGGGTCAGTACCCGGTTTGTCCCAGCACTATTCACTATTTAAACCCACAAAAACCTAATTTTGACTTATGTCTTTCTTATGCTAAAAAAAACCTCTTTTGAATGTTCTAAGTATTTTTGTAAGAGAGATTCTCCTTTCTAATTTATGCAATCTATTCTCAATCTTTTTTCTTAATCATCTAATCATCTAATCATGGGATTTAGCATGTTCTTCATAAGATTTGTTGGACCCATCATGATTAGTGAGTAGTCTCTTAGGATCTAGGGATGAGTTAGGATTAGGTGACTTCTATGGATGATTTGTGATGCTTAGGGATAGATAATCAATTTCCTACTCTTAGGGAATACGTTTAATGCTTGATTGTGCTTGAGAAAGTCAAAATTGATCTCAAGGCATTTCCCACCCACAAGGTGTTCGATGAAATGCCTAAGAGAGTTTTCTAAGAGAAATACCCTTCTTAACCTAAGAGATTAGTTGTCTAAGAGATTATTTAGGTGATCTTGATTAATGAATTTAATGCTTGCTAATTAAGAGTCCACAAATGAGAATTTGATCTTGGATTAGGGATTAGCATAGGTGATTAGTACCTTGAGAGAGGATTAGTCACGATTAGGATCTTAACCTTGGAAATTAACCTTGATTGTGTATGGGCATCATGAATTAGACTTGGAATAGCCTATATCCAATTACCCCATCTTTGGATTTGTTCCCATTATTTGAATTCACATCTTGCTTAGCTTGTTTCATCTTGTTCATTTGCTTAATCTTGTTAGGGTGTTAGTAAAACTCAACAATTCACTTATTTAGCTTAACTTACTTGAATATCTTGTATTCTACGTGCTTAGAATTAATCCCAATACGGATTGATAACCTTCTATACTACTCGTATTGGAGTTATTGATACCTCCTTAAGACCGAAAAGTCTTAGTATCAGTATGCTTTTAAGGCTTATCGTGAAGAGAGCTCAAGGAAAATATGCAATTACGGTATATCGTCTACATCCGGAGAATTTGTCTACTACGGTGTACTCCGCGAAATATTAGAAGTCAAATGATTGGTTTGAGGTGTATTGTGTTGTATTACGATTGGTATGATCCAGTGGAAGGTCTATGTGAGGACGAATTCGGTGTAACATATGTTCACTCTGGAAAGCGACATCGGAAATACGATCTATTTATTCTTGCTTCAAACCAGAATTTTAATTATCCTCTATTCCTCCTCTCTTCAACTCCACTCTTTTGTATGCTTTGTCTTTCTTTCAAGCAACGTTTACGAACTATATGCTGAATTATCCCTTAACTAAGTAAGCAAAGCGTTGACATTGAGGAAGATCCACCTTTACGTAATCCAGATCCCATTATTAAAAAAATAAATGTTTAGAAGCTTAAGAAGCAAGTTCAACATTGAACCCATTATTACCCTAATCTCTATAAAATACCCTACTCAAGCTTTTAGCCTTGAAGGAACTCAATAACAAAGATGAAAACAGGTGCAATCTCTTTCTTGCTCGTTGCAATAACAACATTTGGTTTTGTTGTTGCTGATGTAAACCAAGTAGTGTATGATGCCGACGGAGAGCCGATTAAGACCAACGTTCCGTACTTTGTCAGCTTCATGACGTTAGAATACGGAATGTGGATTTGCCGAATGAATTTGGGATCTGATCCCATGTCATGCCCGCAACAACCGGTAATGTTCACTAATCCAAATATCGCACCAACACCAATTATGTTTGTATTACCATCATCAAATTCAGCACATAATGTAGTACATGAATCAACCAAAGTTAACATAAAGTTCGCAAGTCCCGGTCGTTGCGGTGAGTCCGGTTTTTGGAGAGTTGTTTGGAATAACACAAGCCTACAAGGAGAAGTAGTCCTGAACGGATCTAAGTCAAGCATTGACAGTACGTTCACCATCGAAAAACCTAACGAATATTTCACGCTTATTTTCGGCAATAATGATGATCGAACAACAATCAGTTTATCTAACGAACCAATGTCGAGGCTGATATCGAAGAGGTATTCTGGGGAGATGGAGGTTTATTTCTACCGCGCTACATTTAAGTGATGCATATGTTCTCTGTTTACTGTCTAGCATTTTTTTTTTAATGTAATTGAATAAAACATGTTATGTGTTACAAATACGAGATAAATGAACAAACTTTATTATATACGATTTTATCATCCGTCGTTTTTGAAATAAAATACTAAAATCATTTAGTTTTATTAGTCTAGTTTAATTTGTTTTTTCCCTCGAGATGGTATATTTAAATCTCGGGTTTTGATTTTTAAATCTGCACCACCTTTTTTTTTAAGACCGAAGCAGAAATAATTCTTGCGTGTGCAGCCTTACATAACTTTAAAAAGTCTCGGTTATTTGAACTTTCGAATGATGAGGAAGATGATGAAACTAATGAAAAAGGTTAACATCGGAATTTAGAAGAAAATGGTGGTGAAGAAAATGTTGAGACTCAACAGCAAAAAAAAAAAGAGTATGCAAGACATAGCTGTAGATATGTGGAGAGATGATACTAATATTGGTAGCCAAAGATAATTGATTTATAACCTTATTATAAAATTTATTTTTGTAGTCTTTCTTTAATTTTGTTGTGATGCAGCAGCATCGTAAGAGATTAACGGCTACTTTTCTTCTGCTTTGGTGTTTTTCCTTTTTCATTATTTTCTTTTTGCTATTTTCTTTTGTGTTAGGATTTAGGAGATTTTCCTATTTCTAGTTGGATTTGGTGCTCATCGAAACTCTATATAAGGAGATCGATAGTTGTTATTTGGGACACAGTTTTTAGAATTAATATAAAGAGATTTTCTCTCATCCTTGACTCGTAATTGTATTCACAATTTCGCTTAACAAGAAGCGGTTCCCGAATTTGTCTCTAGACATCCTCGGTTGAGCTGAATCCCGGTTATACGCTGCGCCAGGTTGGTATCAGAGCTTTGCTACGCTCCGTCACGATGGTTCGAGCACTCCGCCCTCGTCGACACAACAACCCACCAGCTATGCCCGAAGAGGACGCAGCTGCTATGCGTTAATCTATCTCATATTTGCAAGCGCAAGTCCTCACCCTCACCACCTCCATCCATCAATGGCGTACTGAGAACGCCGCTGGCGCTGACGGTAGTGAATCTAACGATTCCAACGCCAACCCGTTTGCCCAACACCGACAAAACCCACCCTTGGAGCAACCCGAAGTCCACAACTGGGAATCAAACTTTCGAGTCGAAATTCCTGAGTTTCACGGCACATCTATGGCGGAAGAGCTACTGGATTGGCTCGTGACAGTTGAAGAAATCTTGGAACTTAAACACGTTCTCCTTGATCGTTGTGTTGCGCTTATCGCCTCCCGTTTTCGCGGCCGAGCAGCAGCATGGTGGAAGCAACTCAAGACGTCGCGCGCCCGTTCCGGCAAATCTAAAATCATCTTGTGGCCAAAACTCCAAAACAAACTAAGGAAGAACTTCCTCCCCTATAATTACGACCAAGCAATGTTCCAAAAGCTCCACCACTTACGTCAAGGCAGCCGCAACGTTGAAGATTATTCAACAGAATTTTTTTTGCTGCTTAATCGTATCGATTTACAAGATTCAGAGTCTCAATTAATATATAGCTCGCTTCGTCGGTGGTTTACGCCAACAGATCCAACACACAGTGAACCTCTTCAATCCGATGACACTCGCTGAAGCTCATCGTCAAGCACTCACAGTTGAATCGCAGACCAAAGCAAATTTCTCTGGTTGGAGTAATTCACGTCCTTCCCGTACCCCTCCGGCAGTCACAACCCCTGGAGAACAAACACCACCGGCAACAGAGACGGCACTGGTACCCATTGAACCTACACGCCCAGCACGACAAGGCACCTTACGTTGTTTTGCTTGTGGGGAGCCTGGTCACCGCCAATCAGCTTGTCCTACGCGGAATCGTCGCGGATTACTCCTCTATAATTCAGGCCGCGATGTGGAAATTGTTTCTGACGAAGAAGATATTTCTGCCCCTGCAGAGCTTGTGGCTGACTCTGGTCCCCTTTTGATGTTACGGCGGTCGTGTTTCACACCACGCCTACAGACCACACCCACACAACGCAACAATCTCTTCCATTCACGCTGCACGATAGGTGATAAAGTTTGCAACCTGATTATCGATTCTGGAAGCTGCGAGAACGTTGTTGCCAAGACCGTGGTCGACAAACTCAGCCTGCAAGATGAGCAACATCCAGCTCCTTATAAATTGGCCTGGCTGCAACAAGGTACTGAGGTTAGTGTGTCTCGACATGTTCTCGTCTCTTTCTCTATTGGAGATGCGTACAAAGATCGGGTTTATTGCGACATCGTGCCTATGGACGCATGTCACCTGCTTTTGGGACGCCCTTGGGCATTTGATCGCAAAGTGGTTCATGATGGCTTTCTCAATACTTACTGCTTTCAGTTTAACAATCGTTGTTTCATCTTAAAACCGTCCCCTCCACCAAGTATCGAGCCTGCCCCGCACCACTATTATTCCTGCAACGGGCTCCTTTTGAAGCTGTTATGCGAGAGATGGGTTACGTCCTTGTCATCCTCACTTCACCTGTTACGCCACCAATTTCTCCGCCTGTCCCACCTGAATTTTCGACACTGTTGCGCGACTTTAATGACGTCTTTCCAGAGGATTTACCATCAAGTTTACCACCTTTGCGAGATATTCAGCACCGTATCGACTTAGTCCCTGATGCGGCCCTCCCAAACCGTCCACACTATCGCATGAGTCCGAGTGAGCATGAAGAACTTCGAAGCCAAGTGGAAGCTTTGGTGTCAAAAGGGTTTCTTCGCGAAAGCTTAAGCCCATGTGCAGTTCCCGCTTTGCTCATTCCTAAGAAAGATGGTTCGTGGCGTATGTGTGTCGATAGTCGTGCCATTAACAAAATTACGGTACGGTATCGTTTTCCCATTCCTCGTTTGGATGATTTATTGGATCAAATAGGCGTTGCTTCTATCTTCTCCAAGTTAGATTTGAAGAGTGGCTACCATCAGATTCGGATTCGCCCGGGTGACGAGTGGAAAACTGCGTTTAAGACTCGGGAAGGTCTCTTTGAATGGTTGGTTATGCCTTTTGGTTTATCCAACGCGCCGAGTACCTTTATGCGTGTTATGAACCAGGCATTGCGTCCTTTCATCGGGAAATTTGTGGTCGTTTATTTTGATGACATCCTTATTTTTAGCTTGTCTCTCGAGGACCATCTACACCACTTGCGCGAGGTTCTTCAAGAGAAGCTTTTCGCCACCTTGAAGAAATGTGAGTTTGGATCATCAAAGGTACACTTCTTAGGCTATATTGTCTCTGCTAATGGTCTGGCCGTTGATCCCAGTAAGGTTTCGGCCATACAATCTTGGCCACAGCCTACAACACTTTCTGAGACACGTAGCTTCCATGGTTTAGCATCCTTTTATCGCCGTTTTGTTCCTCAATTCAGCTCTCTTATGGCACCTATTACTGATTGTATTCGCAAAGAAACGTTTGCTTGGACTACAGCGGCAACAGAGGCATTTGCGGTGATCAAAGAAAAACTCAGCACCGCCCCCATTCTTGCCCTGCCCGACTTCACCGCTGTTTTTGAGCTCCATTGCGACGCCTCCAAAACCGGTATTGGAACTGTGCTTAGCCAACGCAATCGCCCAATTGCGTTTTACAGTGATAAACTTGCTGGTGCTCGTTCCCGTTATAGTACTTATGATATGGAATTCTATGCCATTATTCAAGCCGTCAAACATTGGCGTCACTATTTATTCCATAAGGAATTTGTTCTTTATACGGACCATGATGCACTCAAGCATCTTGGAAACCAAGACAAAGTTTCTGCACGTCACGCATCTTGGATCGCTTACCTACAACAATTTACCTTTGTCATTAAGCACACTTCCGGTTCCAGCAATCGTGTCGCTGATGCATTGAGTCGTCGTCGCTCTTTGCTTTCCGTTTTACATGTTTCTGTTCCGGGCTTTAGTTCCTTCGCCACACTCTATGCAGCTGATCCATTTTTTGGCCCGATCTTGGAGACAGTTCAGGCTGGGACAGCCTCGCTCTACACCCTCCATGATGGTTTTCTCTTTCGCGACACAAGGTTGTGCATACCAGATTGTAGCCTTCGGCTTCAACTCATCAACGAACTACACAACGAAGGACATGTTGGACGTGATCGGACCTTGCATTTGGTCGCCTCGTCCTATTTTTGGCCTTCTCTACGAAAGGATGTTGCGCGTTTTGTTGAACGGTGCGTCATTTGTCAAACAGCAAAGGGTCAAGCGTCGAATGCTGGATTGTATTTGCCTCTTCCGATTCCTACACAGCCTTGGACGGATATTAGTATGGATTTTGTGATGGGTCTTCCTCGCACTCAAAAGGGGTTTGACTCAATTTTCGTCGTCGTTGATCGTTTCTCTAAAATGGTTCACTTTATTCCGTGCAAACGAACTACTGATGCAATACAAGTGGCCACTTTATTCTTTCGGGAGATCTATCGCCTCCACGGTTTACCTTCTTCCATTGTGTCTGATCGTGACTCTCGTTTCTTGGGCCATTTTTGGCGTTCTTTGTGGAAGCTCTTAAACACAAGTCTCGACATGAGCTCGGCCTATCATCCCCAAACCGATGGCCAGACTGAGGTTACTAATCGTTCCTTGGGTAATTTGTTGCGATGTCTTGTTGGCGAATCTATTAAGACTTGGGATTCAAAGCTCCCTCAAGCTGAATTTGCTCACAATCATGCGACCAATCGAAGCTCGGGTTTTAGTCCTTTTCAGGTTATTTATGGTATGGTGCCGCATGCTCCTGTTGATTTGTCTTCTCTTCCGGATCATACGCGAATTCATGGCGATGCTACATCTTTCATGACATATTTGGTAAAGATCCACGAACAGACAAAGGATAATCTTCAGCTTGCATCTGCCAAGTACAAAGCAGCTGCAGATTCCCATCGTCGACGCCTTGTCTTTGAGGTTGGAGATTTCGTTTTGGCTGTTTTAACCAAAGACCGTATGCCCGCTCATGCCTACAACAAGCTGAAAGCGAAGAAAATAGGTCCACTTGAAGTCCTTGAACGCATTAATGACAACGCATACCGTCTCCGCCTTCCATCCCATATCACCACTTCGGATGTCTTCAATGTGAAGTATTTGTCGCGTTTCATTCCATCGGATCCTACCGATTTGAGGATGAATCTTTCTAACCACGGGAGTCCTGATGCAGCAGCATCGTAAGAGATTAACGGCTACTTTTCATCTGCTTTGGTGTTTTTCCTTTTTTCATTATTTCCTTTTTGCTATTTTCTTTTGTGTTAGGAATTAGGAGATTTTCCTATTTCTAGTTGGATTTGGTGTTCATCGAAACTCTATATAAGGAGATCGATAGTTGTTATTTGGGACACAGTTTTTAGAATTAATATAAAGAGATTTTCTCTCATCCTTGACTCGTAATTGTATTCACAATTTCGCTTAACAAGAAGCGGTTCCCGAATTTGTCTCTAGACATCCTCGGTTGAGCTGAATCCCGGTTATACGCTGCGCCATGTTGGCATGGCATGAACGTCGATTTTGAACGTCGTCAATTCGTCCAGTTTCACAATTTTGATTTGGAAATAATTCACGCAGTTGACAAAACCGGATCCTAATATCCGTACTCATCCAATTTCATATATCATTCAACTAACTATCGAAAACCTTTTGGGTCTTATAGGTTTATATCATAAGTTGACCAAGAAATTAAGTGGATATGAATGGATAATTAATAATTAGGTAAGCAGGAAAGAGAAAGGAATTACACAATAAATATATTTCCATATTTCAAATAATTAAATACAATGTCATTGACTTGAAAACTGTTGAAAATTTTGTTTAGCAACTAATAAAGTCAGTGATCCTATTCATCCACCATCTCGTCGACACTGTTCATCCAAAAGGCAGCGATACTATTCATCATCATAATGACACTAGTATCTGAATCTTGTAACCTGCTAACATAGTATGTTAATGTACTAACAATAATATATGATATTTGTTAACATGCTAACAAAAATATCTGATAACTTTTAACATGTTAACAATAATATATGATACTTGTTAACGTGTTATCTGATACTTGTTAGGGTGCTAAAAATAATATATGATACATGTAACGTGTTAACATAGTATGTTAGCGTGCTAACAATAATATCTTATACATGTATAGTGTTAACATAGTATGTTGGCATGCTAACAATATATAATATATGAGACTTGTCAACGTACTAACAAAAATATATGATATTTATTACATGTATCAGATATTATTGTTAGTACGTTAACATAGTATGTTAGCATATTACAAGTTTCAGATATTTCATTCTATATTTTTTAATAGATTGTTTTTATACATTGTTTTTGTATAAAAATGTTACGTAGACCAAACACTAACGAAAATAGTTTAACTTTAATATTAATAAAAAATTTCATAATTATGTGATTTTTGTAACTTTAAATGATATCAACGTTTGTTATCTAACAAAAATGTAAACTGTTATAAAACCTATATGATATTGTCATATGGTGTATACTAGTATAATAGGAATATAAGTTAGTTAAGTATATATCGATGTAATCGTAATTGTAAACTTTGTTATTATGTGAATCTAGATTACTACACAGCCAAATTTTTTTTTATGAGTGTTAAAATGGGTTAATCCGTCCTTTTAATATGCCTCGAATTATCTCTCTATCTTGTATGTTTTGACAAATCAACCCGCAAAGGACATCGATTATAAAAATATAATACTAACCCGCCCGTTTATATTACCGAATAATATAAATATTTACTAATTTCAAATATTTGAAATTTTAGCCTAATTGATTATGATAAAAAAGATACAATAACATATTTTTTTATCATCTGCACTATTATAAGAATATTATTTAAATTCGAATATCTAAATTAAATCTAAATTATTTATTGTTTTTTGTAAAGATACAATAGAAACTTATTTTTGTATTTTTGATAAGTAATCTAACGTATATTTAAGAAAATCCAAACTAATCTGAATTAATATTTAAATTTTCGGAATTAAATATAAATATAAAATAAAAATACATTTTTTTATTAATATTTCATTAAATTGACTTGTTTGACAACGTGAATAGTAGTTATCCAAGTAAAGAATAGTCTAATACAAAATATATACCCTTTTTAATAGTATAGATTGTATCAAAGACATAACATTACAAGTTGGCAATGAACTTAAAAATAATAAGAAATAAAAAAAAGTATTTTCTTTATAAACAAAAAAAAAAACAAGCGTATTTTGTATATTCGGATACTGTTTGTTTTTTTCAACGCGTATGAAACATATATACCCTAAAATTCTAAGATATTTGGGTTGGATCCGGATTGAAGAAACAATTATCTGAATCCATAAAAAACTCTTGATATTTGTAGATATTCAAATCTGGTCCGCATAACAATATCAATGTCTTCAATTCTTTTTTTTTTTTTTTAACTGCTATTATATTGATTATAGTGTATACGGATAATACAAGTAGTTCATTAACCAAGATTGAGGAATATTAAAAGAAACAAAAGAATCAGATGTGGAATGAACTTTCTTCGACAGGATATCTGCAACACTATTTCGTTCACGATTTATATGATTCAGTGAACATTGTGGGAGTTTCTCTATCCAATGTCGAATATCCACAAGCAGATTACCTATCTCTCTGTTTTCTTGTCGTCGATTTATCAGATTTGTGAGTTCAAGATTATCTCCTTCAAACTACACATTTCTCCAACCTTTTATCCATACCATTTGAAGAGCTTGTAAAAAACCACTTGCCTCAGCTTGTAGAGATGAGAATGCAGTTGTGATTGCAGCAAAACCCGAATCAATATGTGCTCCTGTATGATCACAAACAATCCATCATAATCCAGTTTTTGTTGAGTCACTTCTCCAACTACTATCAAAATTACATTTTATCCAACCTTGTGGAGGAGGCTCCCATTGACTATTTCGATATATCATTCTCGTTTCTTCCTCGATTACAGTGAATTGATGTTCTGGTGAAATCATTACATCAATCCATTCTCTTACCGCTTCTTTCGATCTGATTGCATCTTCATTGGCATGTGAATTACGTCTTTGCAATAGATACTCATTCATTGATTTCCAAATAATCCAACAAGTCCAAAAAGGTAGAAGCTTAAACTCTTCAGAATTCCATGCATCTCTGTTAATTGTAACCAAAACCCGCAAGTTATCCTCTAACTCAGCGGATGTTCTATCAAAATTGAGAATACTTACACACCTCCAAATGGCTTTAGCATGTTGACATTCAAACGGAAATGATTGATGCTTTCCTCCTTCTCGCAACACCTTTGACAAATTGGACTTATGTTTACATGACGACTTCGAAGTCTATCAGCCATTGGTAAAGCTCCTGAAATAACTCGCCATAGAACTTGTTTGATCTTTGGGAGGATATTTAGACGCCAAAGATCATTTTTCAATTCTAAAGCTCCAGCCGGTGGTTCAATATGATCATTTTCAAGATCCAAATGAGTTGCTAGCCAATATGGACTTGACTGTGTATACCGAATTTTTATTATATGCCCAAATTAGCCGACCAGTTGAAGCATGAGAAGATAAGATGATCTGTTTTGCTAAAGCTGCGTCTTCTTGATGCAACAGTTGATCCAGCTTTTCACAATTCCATTCTCTTTTCCCTTGCTTCCATAAATCCTTCACAAGCCGAGGAATTTACTAATCCTCTTGCCAACCGTAATGGTTTTCTCGGTAACCAATGATCATACCAAACATTTGTTGAGATCCTATCCCCTAATTGTACTCTTAATCCTTTCTTTAGCAGTTCTTTTTCTGCTTGAATCGATTTCCAACCATACGAAGACAGCACACCACATGTTGACTGTAAAAATGTCGACGTGTTATGATAACGGCCTTTGTATAGACGAGCTAATAAGGATGATGGATTCTGAACTACACGCCAAGCCTATTTGGCTAAAAGGGCTTCAACAAAAGTATGGAAATCTCTAAATCCCATACCACCTTCACACTTAGGCAATGATAAACGTTTCCAAGAGATCCATGAAATTTTCCTTTTCCCATCAACTGATCCCCACCAAAACTCAGACAAAATACTATTAATCTCATCGCAAATAGTTTTTGGAAGAAGAAAACAATTCATAGGATAGATTGGTTTAGCAAGCAACACTGATTTGATCAATACCTCTTTTCCAGTCGGCGATAAAAATTGAGTGTACCAGCTACCAACGGCATCCTGAATTCTCTACACTACAAACTCAAACGCATCCACTTTGCTTCTTCTGAATTGCTCCGGTAATCCCAAATATTTACCTTCTCCTCCTATGCGCTGAATACCCAATATGTTATGTATCGTTTCTTTGATTTCTTCACATACTCACGTTCAGAATATAATTGAAGACTTGGAATAATTAACCTTCTAACCTGAGATACGTTCGTAGTCATATATAATACGAGCCAATTCTTCACAATATGCATAATTGGCTCTGCAAAAGAAAAGCGAATCATCGGCAAACAATAAATGTGTAACAATTGGGCAATACTTAGCTATCTTCATGCCTTGGAATTCTTGATTTTTCACTGCCCGTGACAACATCTGACTAAGATTTTCTGCACATAGCAACAATAAGTACGGAGTAACGAACATCCTTGGCGAATTCCTCTAGATGGTATTACATGTCCATACGCCGTTCCATTAATCAGTATCGAATACTAAGCCGAAGTAACACATGTCATAACCCATTTGATCCATTTGATGCATTGCACGCTCCAAAAAGCACCATTCAACACGATCGTAAGCTTTGCTAATATATGTTTTGATAGCCAAGTAATTTTCCGAACAATCCTTTTTTGATTTTAAAGTGTGAAACAGCTCATGTGCTACTAGGATATTATCAGTAATGTTTCGACCTGGGACGAAGGAGCTTGCAATTCTGATATAATTGAACCAAGACACTTTTTAAGACGCATAACCAATATCTTCGAGATTATTTTATAACTCACCGTGCATAAACTGATGGGACAATAGTCAAACATCTCCTCTGATTCATTTGTTTTTGGTAGTAAACAGATGTTTGTATGATTAACCCCTGGCTCCAAAAAGTTTTTCTCAAAGAATTTTCGAACCATATGACAGATATCCTTTCCAATATCATCCCAGAATTGTTGATAAAACGCAGCAGTAAAACCATATGGACCCGGAGCTTTGTCTTGTCCAATTAAGAATAAAGCATCTTTGATCTCCATATCAGTGACTCGTCTGGTTAAATCTTGATTCATAGAATCAGTAACCTTTTGATCCAAACCATGAAAAATTTCATCCAAAAGAATCGGTTGAGAAGAGGCAAACATATCCTTGAAATAATCTTCAGCTGCACACGCAATAGCCTCATCTTTCCTGTGAATGATACCATTTTTATCTTTGATTTTCTTTATGCAGTTTTTTTCTTTCCTCGCTTTTGTAATCCCATGATAGAAACGTGTGTTTCTATCTCCTTTTGTAAGCCATGAGTTTCTGCTTTTAAGACGCCAGTACTCTTCCTCTTGACGGTAAGCTTGATTTAGATCTTTTTTCAATCTGTTAATTTCTTTAATTGGGAGATTGCCGACTCTATCTGGTTTCGTAAAATTTCTATCATCTCTGCTGAATTGGTTCGATTACATCTCTTCCATCAAGCCATTGCTTTACGACATGTAGCTAACTTTGACGATACAAAAATTGTCGACTCCGATGAGTTACTCCATGAACATCTTACTGTATTTTCGAAATCGTCAGAATAAAATAGTCTTTTATCGTATCGAAACTGACCCCTTCTCACCGTAGGTTCATGTTGGATTGTAACTATAAGTGGCCGATGATCAGATTCAGCCAACTCAAGGAACTCTGTCTCAGACGCCGGATAAAGATTAATCCATTCATTGTTTACGAATATTTTGTCCAAACAACACTCAATCACTTCTGTTCTTCTACGACCCACCCAACTGTATGGATTCCCTTTGGATTTTAAGTCTTTCATGCCACAAACATTAAGCATAGTTTTAAAATCCTTGAAACTCCTTGCATTTCGAATCCTTCCTCCACGTTTTTCACAAGAATCCAAAATTTCATTAAAATCACCACACATCATCCAAGGACCAGTCCTTAATGTAGCTATTCTTTGAAATCTTTCCCATAAATGATTTCTATGTATCGGAATTGGATCCCCATAAACACAAGACAAGTAGAAATTAAAAGATTTATATTCAATAGATAAATCCACAAGTCTTGCATCATAGGAAATACAATAAACAGAAATATATTTCTTCCAAAATACAGCTAAACCACCACTTAAGCCTAGAGGAGAAACAATACGCATTTCATCATACCCTAATAAAACTCCAATACCTCTAACATAATCATATTTTACTTAGTTTCCACCAAGAACAACAAGTCTGGGAGATACACCATATGTATCTCCTTGAGACGTCGAACTGTGAGGCGTTGTCCCAAACCCCTGACAGTTCCACACATCCACTCTCATTGAACTGGTGGTGGATTCGGGCCTACCGCGCCTCCGAATTGTGGTGAGGAAGCGTCAGCCGCTTCCGCGATGTCATTGTAGTCAGCCTGAATCTTCAGTAATGCATTCGACTCAAACAAATTTAATCCATTCATGTGTTTATCAACATGTGCATTATCCATCCTTGGACGTTTTTGTGTATGACCTGCAACAATATTCTCCATACCATCGATGCAAAATTCAGCAATAAAGTTTCTTTTACCTGACTTTGTTGTTGCTGATCCGCCATCTGATTGTGAAATGTCACTTTCAGACAGAAAACTTCCATACTGCATTAACGGACCATCAGAAAACCATCCATCCTATGCGTTTGAATCAGTAGAGTCAACTTCATTGTGCTATGTTGTCGGCGTTTCTGGAGTGCCTTGAGTCTGGTTCTCAGCATCACATTCAGCAAGAAGATTATCCATAAAATGGCTCCTTCTGATAACCTCCTTTAACCCGAGCCTAGGAATCATAGCTCTTTCATAATCTTCAAGTTCCACTTCCAGATCTACATCTTTAGTTGGTTCACCCGCATCAGCATCATTCTCTGGTATCTCCATCTCAACATTTTCCTGGTTCTCTTCAGGTACCTCCTCATGTATTTCAACATTAGGATCCTCAGGTTGTTCCTCCACTCCATTGTCTTGATTATCATCATCATTACCATGCTCTTCATACTCATGCATCTCCACCGGTTCTTGGCAAACACATGCCCATGTGTCATGGGTTAACATGCCATAGACTTCACAAAATCCACGCAGCCTCTCATAGCAAAACCGGAGGAGAATATTAACCCCCACAGAGAATTGAAAATTCCTTTGGAAGCGAAGTGGAAGATCCACATTCCAGTTAATCTTCACACGAACAAATTCTACGGCATTGATTGCTTCAGGGTCGAAATCGATTGCCAAAACATGACCCATGTTACGAGCGATGTGGTTGATGACATTTTCTGCCATGAACTGGATTGGAATACCGCGTATCTGAACCCAGAAAGGAATGAAGTTCAAATCCAATTCCGTCATATCAGGAGTCCATCTCTGAAGAACTACCATCCGATCATTAAAAGCCCACGGACCACGATTGAGAACAGATTGCATCAAATCCTCGGAGGGAAAACGAATTGAAACATCCTAAGTTCAATCTTTCGCCGGAAATGATTTCAGAGAGACCCCATACACGAGGAAAGGATGCAAGCAAGGCGCGGATGTTCTGTCTTCTAGGGATAAGAGGACGACCCATCAGCGAAAATTGGTTGACCCAAACAGCTTCCGTACAAACTTCGATTGGGAGAGCAACTGGTGCATCATCAACACCCAGGTTGATGTCTTGTAGGGCTCGGCGTAAGTTATCAGCCACTGCTTGTTTGAACACACGTGAACAATAGAGAATTTGATAAGTGAGCGCAAAGAGAGTGTGAAAAAACGATCCATGATAGCACGATCTAATATAATAGCAAACAAATCGACAGTTACCATGCACGAATTCATCGTAGCGAGAATTGATGCCCACTACGGAGATGACCGATGCATACTGGTAACTGCCGATAAACTGCCCACTATCACAACGAAACTGGAATCAACCACTCCATTTGAGAAGAATGGTTGAAATCGGACAGACAACCGTTGTATCGTCGTCAAAATCGAAAAAATCGTCAAGATCGCAAGAAGAATTGCCTTTTCTGTCGCCATCACACTGTTTTTCTCATTTTATTCCAATGTCTTCAATTCTATATAGAGGAGATGATCAATAATTTTTGGAAAAGTATTTATCAAATCACTAATTTGTGGAATTTCAAAAATATATATTAAACAATTTTGCGTGTATACGGGGGTATTTAGCTAATATTACCAAGATGGAGATAAGTTGGTTATATACGCTGAAAAACAAGGAACTTCTGTTGCCAAAAAAAAACAAAACACTGGAAGAAACTAATGAAAAAGCTACAAGATACAAAAGCAGGAGTGGGTAAACCATTGAGACAATAACATTTGCTACGATTTTGGGATCGGCAACGAAAGGTGTCACGACATGTACGATCCACTTGACTGAATACCCCATCCGGAAAAATAGGGAGCTGTTGTGTAGCCTGCTGTTTCTTTCTTTCAATGAAGGTATATTGTAGTTTGTGCAGCTAATCGTAACATTTGGACAGCACAAACAAAATGGAGAACTAGAACTAGAATCATAACATTTTTGGGAATTGGTGGAATTTACATATCTAATATTACAAAAAGATTCTTAGATAACAGAGAGATCAAAGATTACAACTGAGTCCAAAACACAAAATACAAAAACCTGAAATACATTGGCTGAAAGCAACGAAAATTCGAAAAAGAAAAAGACGGACGTTGTGTTTTTGTTTGGTTGTTCCTATTTGGTGAGAACCCAAATAGCATATATCATTCCAGGGATATAACCCAAGAACGTTAGGAGCAAAGAGAGCCAAAACTCCAACTGCAAAAAAATATACAAAAAGATGAAAAAAAAGAGAGATTCAAATCTTACTCTTAACCATTAATGTTCAAAATATTGAGTCATATAATTTATTATTTAATACATTACCCCGCAGCCAAATCTGAGGAATACCCCAACAGGAGGTATGAGAACTGCACAAAGAATTTCAATGAAACTGCCCATTCTTCTTCTGTAAATTTGTTCTTTTTTTTGTATATTTGTTCGTCTTTTTTTTTTTTGCTAAAAGTATATTTGTTCTTCTTACGTTCTTCTTTGTTAATAAACAAGAAAGTAGGGATATTTTGGATCCGTTTTATAAGGGAAAGAAACTGAGTTTGATTGTGTAACGTCCTCTGTTTATTCCTAAAAAGAAGGAGCTACGATTCAACACCAATAACTACTCTACAACTCCCTTTGCGTTTTCGTCGCTACCACCCGTTGCTTACCGGTCCAAAAAATGAGATGAACAAAAGAACAAATTGATAACTTAAGATGTTAATCATGAAAATTGTTCTATAACAACAAAAAATTGTTTAGGGAAATTATTTAGGATAGAAACAAATATGTCCTAATATTACTTAACAACCATCTTCCGAAACAAGTTACAAAAACAAAAGAAAATTAAAGTAAAACCTACAAAGATATGCATGATTGCATGTGCTAATGTTTGGTTGATGATAGGGTTAACGCCACATGGGCCAACTACTATGCATAATTGCATATAATTAAGATGGCTTCTTTTCATTGGGCCCTGTCTCTCCTATATTTCATCAATAGATGTTTTATTTTTCAATAATTAATTGAAGTTGTCGTCACTAATTAATTGATGCTTATCAACAAAATTAGGGGTTTTCCATCGGCTATCACTCAATTATAATCTACTCCCTCCGTGTTTTAGAGAGAGTGTCGTTTTAAAATTTTATTTTTATTTCATAAAAAGTATTATTTTAGTTTTCAATGCATAATTTTGAATAAAAATATAATTTCAATTTTATTGTTTTAATGTATTAATTAGATAGAAAAAATTATTTAATGTATTAATAAAAGATGATATAGAACTTTTACTAGTTTTTTAATATATTTAAAATATGTCAAAATAACACTTTTTATGAAACATAATAAATATTATATAAAAAGTGAGTGAGAGGTTTCACGAGAGAGTGACACATAAACACTCCATGACACATCAGCTATAGAAAAAAAAAATATATGATATTTCAAAATTATAATTCGTACGTTTACGTTTAGTCGTAAGCCCTAATCGTCAATTACGATGATCAAAGTCATCAGTCATGAATCTTCGTACTCATTTTCTGTTTTCACTAGTGCCAATTTTTCGTCTTTGCTTCATCAATCGGAATTTCAATTACAAATCCAGAAACTGAGATTGGAATTTCACGGGAAATTGTAACGACTTTGTAAGTGGAGGAAGTAACAGTGGTCATGGCTATGGCTTGAAGAGGTTGGTGATTGTTATCTTCAGAGATTGGAGAAGGAAGGTTGCAGGTAAATTCAGTGAGGGGTTTATGGAGGATTAATTCGCCGCATATGGAGCAGGGGAAACAGAATAAGCCGCTAGAGATGGAGCAGCGGAAGCAGAGTAAGCCGCCGAAGGAAGAGACAAGGATGAAATCACGGCGGTTGTGGAGTTGATTGCGGCGTTTTAGCTACTTCATGTTATTATCGGTGGATTCGAACACAAATGAAGGATTGGAATCATTATTAATCATGAAAACCCAAAGATCTTGAGAGGTGGTAATGAAAGCGAGTGTGTGAGGATGAGGTGCTTCTTTTGTTATCCTTTATGAATTGTTGAATTCGGATTTTAATATCTTCAGATGGTAATTTTTTTAAGTCTAATAATGTACGATTCTTCTATTAGATGTCAAACGGGTTAGAGACCCGCGGACTAGGCCCAATAAGTTCTGTTACGGAGCGGGCTTAGACATAGTTACACGGACCGCGATCCTAGTGGGCCGGCCCATTGCGGTCTAAAAAAAAATGGTGTATCGTCGTTTAGTTAATCTGAAACATCATAATGAATTTTGTTCTTTCTAGAACGAGAAAAAAAATAAAGAGTGGTAAAAGCGAATGTTGATACCACCATGTTTGTTGCCATTACGATGAATTAGTGGTTTGGTTGAACCTCATTCTTTTCTGATTGTTTGGGTTACAAATGTTATGGGGTTCACTTTAGACAACAAAGAGGAGGTTATAGAAAAAGTAGAGAAAGATCTAGGAGTGAGAGAACAAACATTTTTCCCCGCTAATGAAAGAACTTCAAGAGACTAATTTTTTGAAACTGTGACGACTTTAAATGATCTATAAATTCCATAAAAATACCCCAATTTTATTTCGATAAGCTTTTTAATACATGAATTATTTTTGTACCCAGTAAATACCCAAACTATTTTTTTGCCCATTTTAAATCTCCAACTGTGAACCGTATACTTAGATTACATCGTATACGAAACGGACGTTATCGGAAATGTGAACGGCGTTATAATCCCGTTATAAAACTAACTACAGTTACCCGTAACACAACAGTGGTTAAATAACCCGGATCCAAAACTGGATAAAACCCGACACGAAATAACCCGACACTAAAACACTAACGAAAAAAAACAAAAATCCTCAAATCATAAACCAAACCCTAAAATCCTAAATTGATATCGAAAACCTTCGATGAACCCTAAATCGAAAAGTTTCGACTGAATTCAAGCAAAATCAAACAAGATGAGGTACGATTGTAGGCGATTTCTTTGTGTTTCTTAGTTTCGTGGTCCGAATTTAGTTAATTATTGCTTATGTTTGATGAATTTTTTTTCCATGTGTAGTGACGAAGATGAGAAGTTGAAGCTGCACATTCACTACATGGGTTTAATGTCGAAGGAAGGGAACACACTATGCTATATAGGTGGTTCGATTGCGCCAGATATGTTGGTAGATCCCGATTTCCTTACATTTTCACTTTTCGAAGATTTCAGCAGAAACCGAGAACTCGTGAGCGATGTGGAAAAGGTATGGTATAGACTACCTAATGAGGATATATCAGTGGCTAGATCGATATGGCAGGATAAGGATAGTGAGATTATGAAGATGGCTATAGATTCAAAAGATTGTGGGGAGGTTTACATATACATTGAACATAGTGTCTTTCCACCAAATGTTGCTGTTGGTGGTGCGAGTTTGGTGACTGATCTGGGTAATAATGAGGGAACTTATATTTCAAAAGAATGTATGGATGATGGTGAGAAGGCTGATGATGATGACGGTAGTGAGGAAGAGAACAGAGAGGAAGAAGAAAGTGATGGTGAAAACAGAGAAGATAGTGATGAAGAAGAATGTCTTGAAGAAGACGATGAGGAAGAAGTTGGTCAAGAAGAAACTAGACATGAAGAAGGTGGAGTGCAATCCGAGGATGAGAATCAGATCTTAGGTGAAGGAGCTGTTGACCCACGGTTCGCAAACTTGTTTGCACAAGTTGAACAAGAGACTCCTACAGTTCGTGGTAAGGCTACAGATGATTATGAAGCTGTTGACAGTGAAGTTGAGACTGAGAGACAACTTCCTCATGGTGAATATCCAGATTCTCCGGAAGATAGTGATGAAGAATGGCACAATTGGCAGAAGAAGGATGATCGTGGTAGGCGGTTCAAAGTGAAAAGCAAAGCTGATTATGACCAGCCTCCATACTTATGGCTGATGCAAACCTTTAACAATGGCGATGAATTCAAGGATCAACTACTGAGGTATGTTTTGAAAACACAGTATGATGTGAAGTTGAATAAGTGGCAACCTCGGAAGCATGCAGCCATATGCACACACGAGAAATGCAAATGGAGGATATATTGCTCGATGGAGAAACCTATAAGGAAATGGATGGTCAAAGTATACGAGGACAAGCATAATCATTTGCCCACAGGAAGAGCTAGGATGCTAAAACAAGGAACTATTGGAAGGCTGTTCAAAGAGCAAGCAAGACAAAGACCTGATATAAGGAGCTTTGATATCAAGGATGAGTTGATGCACAGGTACAACATCTCAGTTTCATTATTTAAATGTAGAAAAGCAAGAAGAATTGCATTAGATTTGGTGTTAGATACTCAGAAACAACAGTTTGCTAAGCTATGGGACTATGAGGCTGAGTTGGTGAGATCTAACAAAGATGTTACAACAGAGATTGTGACTATTGAAAAGGATGGAAGACAAGTCTTTGAAAGCTTCTATATTTGCTTTGAACCTCTAAGGAGAACTTGGAAGCAGTATTGTAGGCCTTTGATAGGCCTTGATGGTGCGTTTTTAAAATGGGAGTTGAAAGGAGAGATATTAGCAGCAGTTGGAAGGGATGCAGAAAATAGAATTTATCCCATAGCTTGGGCTGTCGTAAGAGGTGAGAACAAGGACTCTTGGGAATGGTTCATCAAAAAGTTAGCAGCTGACTTAGGTTTGGGTGTAGGAGATGGAGTTAGCTTTATTTCAGACAAACAAAAGGTATACTTCTTCACTGAAATTTGACAAACCAAAGTTATGAATGAATGTATGTTTGATGTAGTAATATATGATTCTTGTCTTATGCAGGGATTAAAAGTTTCTCTTGCAACTGTTCTTCCAAATGCTGAGCATAGAAATTGTGCACAGCATGTTTACGGTAATTGGAAAAAAAAAATGGGGATCTTGACTACAAACCCTTCTTCTGGAATATGGCTTACAGCAAAACAGTGGGAGAGTATAACAACCACATTGATGAGCTAAAAGCATACGATATAGAGGCACATGATGATTTGTTAAAAGCTGAACCAAAAACTTGGTGTCTTGCTTTCTTCTCGGGAAATGCCAGATCTGCTAATGTTTGTAATAGTTTATCAGAGAGTTTCAACATGACTATCAAAGGAACAAGAGAATTGCCTTTGATTAACATGCTGGAAACCATAAGGAGGCAGGCTATGCTATGTATTGCTCGCAGGTTTAAGAGAGCAAAAGCTTGCATACTACCATTCCCGAAGAAGGTTGCATATATATTGGAAGCAAATAGAGAAGAGAGCAAGGATTGTTATGTACTTACAAGTTCAGACAACTTGTATGAAGTTATGCTGTATGGTTGTAGCTATGAGGTATGTCTTCGTATGCCACATTGTGTTTGTAAGGAGTGGGACCTTACTGGCATCCCTTGCTCACACGCAGTCTGTGTTATCAATGAGCAACACCGACAGCCAGAACAGTAAGTGTTAAGATTTGCTTATGATTGTGTTAAGCTTTGGTTGCTGTTATTTGAATTAACTTGGTTTCCTTTAATTGCAGCCATGTAGATTATTATTACAAGACTTCTGTTTGGATCGAAACCTATAGGTTCAATATAAAACCACTAAATGGAGAAATATTTTGGGTAAAAACTGGTAAAGAACCAATTGGAGTTCCAGGTTTTAGGAAGATGCCAGGGAGACCTAAGAAGAAGAGGATAAAACCAGCACATGAGTCTCCTTCCAAACCAAATAGAGTGACTCGAGGTGGAAGGACAGTAACCTGTGGAAATTGTAAGAAGGAAGGACATAACCGTGGAACTTGCAAAATTGAAGCTTTTGTATTCCAAGGTCCACCACGCAAACGTGGAAGACCTCGTAAAATACTTGTAAGTGTAGATCTTCCTCTATTTCTTATGAAATGTTTCTCTTATTAGATGTATTCACATGTTAAACTCGTTAACATGACAGCCTGAAGGAGGCAGCAATCCAAATCCACCAAAAAAACGCAGGATTAGTCAATCACAGCCTTCCATTCCACCATCTACGCCTACTCAATCACATGCTTCCATTTCACAGCCTTCATGTACTGCACCTCAACACTCAACTAATGCACCTCTTGGACGTGGATGTGGCCGTCGTGGTCGTTCTCCTGGAAGAGGACAAGTCCGTAAGAAGGTGACAGTGCCAAGAGGTCACGACGTGTATATGTGCCCTTTTTCAGATCGGGTGTTTGAATACTTTGGTCCTACTTCAAGAGAGATAGGAGGAAGCTCTTCCAAAGGTCCAAATTCTCGTAACTAGTGTCGGCTTTTGTTTGCAATGTTTGTTGTATTGGTTTGTAAACTCTCGAAATGTTCATTTGGTTTTGCTTTGTAAACTCTGATTAGATGGCTTATGAAGGATTTTGTTTTACATTTGGTTTAACACAAGTACACAACAATAGTGAATAAAACAACAACACAACATTCATAAGAGAACAATAAACCAACATTACTTAAGATAACACCAAACAACACGGCATTCAACATCACAACCACAATAACTCACTTCAGAGCATGGACAATTATGCCAGTAATAGCTACAAATCCAACCCACGATATTATTATAACCCGTCTAACGAGCTTCTCCTTTTCAATGCTCGCTGCAATTTCTTACTTTAACATCTTGTTCTCATTTTGCATTTCAAGCCACGTCTCTGATTTCTCGAATTCTGATATCTCCTTACCTTCTTCACTTTCAGTAGAATCTTGCCCGACCAAAGCTCTGAGCTTCTTCAACTCCTCGAATTGATGACGAATCAAATCTCGGGCTTCAATCAGAGCGGCTTTCTGCCAACCGTGAGGCTTTTCCACATCAAACCACCTGAAGAAATTGCAGGATCTCCAATTCGCATCTCCACACCCATAAAATCTCCTGCCTGGATTATCATTCGTCCAAGCTTTCTTCAACATTGACGGCTTCCCACACTGGCATTTAACTTCACCCATCGTTAAGCTCGTTCCATCACTGTTAGCGTTCGAACAACTCCCTGAACTCTAGCTTCAATTCATCTTTTTTTTTTGGATTGAATTTGGGGATTTAGGGTTCTTGCAGTTGGGGATTTATAGAAGGGAACGTTTAAACTATGGTTATATGGTAACATATACTAACAGTAAAATAGTCGCCGTTTATGAGATTTTAACGAGACGTTAACCTCCGTTAAAGTGTGGTAGTAAAATGAGCACGCAGTTCATAGTTGGAGATTTAAAATAGGCAAAAAAACAGTTTGGGTATTTTATTGGGTACAAAAATAGTTCAGGTATTAAAAAACTTATCGGAATAAAATTAGGATATTTTTATAGAATTTTCCCATTTACAAATAATGAAAAACATTACCTTCAAAATATTTGTTGCATAAACCTTCTATAGTTTTTATTGGGACTTTTTATAGTTTCATATCCAAATTCAATTCATACATGGACACCAAGTACCTTTTATTTTTGAAAAACATTTATGAAATCACTTTTCTATGAGATTAAAAACAAAACAAAAAAAAAAATATATATATATATATATTAGAAGAAAACTCGCGCGGGAATCAATCTAGTCAATAATATAAATATACATCAGTAATTTTGTGCTCTCACAAACTGACACTTCATGAATTTCTCACCGCCGTGAATTGGCTAATGAATAAATGAAGACCGATGTTAGAAAAATATGCTAGGTTTAAAATAATATTTTTAATACCTTTACGACACATTATGAGCAAATGTTTCGTAAATTAAAGTGTAGAATGTTTTTTTTTCTTTTAACATCTGCTGGCGAATGTTATATACGTTAAAAGTTTTCTTTTAACATCTGCTGTTGAATGTTATATACAAATATATTATATATTTGTTAACAAGACATGCTTTTTTTTTTCCATCAAAACATAATTTATCCGGCCATCGGTAAAAGAAATAAAGAATCATTAACTCTAGTATTTCTTAACTTCAAAATTAAGTCTCCTTTTTTGCAACGGTGCGAGAACCTATGCGAGAGCTTATGCGAGAGCTTGTGTTCACGTAGAAAAGACCCCCAATCCATATATCAGTGTGAAATGTAGTAGATGGTGGCACAGTTGATTACGTAGAAGTGATGGGTCCTTGGAAACCATGTGCAGAGGTAATCTTCTATAGAGTATGTTGTTTTTTTTCTTCATCCTCATCTTCTCTCTGTTTATCCTCATCTTCTCTCTGCATCCTGTAAAGAAAATCATAAATTTGTGAAAAATCAAGATCAAAATTTCGTGTAAAAGACCCACTTGTAAGCTCAATAAACAAAAACCCAACAAGAATAAAAAGAAGAAGAAGCAGAAGATTGGGATTTTCATTTTCTGTAACGGAAGGTTTGTGCTTTTGTTCATAGCTCTTTTCAAATTTCTTTTTATCCCCGTCTGAGCAAACCCTAGATTTCCCGAATTTTCTCTCGCTTTGACTTGAATTTTCTTTTTATCCCCGTATGTGCTTTTGAATTTGCTTCTCGATAACTGGATTTCACACTAATTTATTGAATCTTACTTGTATATACAATTTAAAAACATAAATTTCACGAATTTAATTTGAATTTCATAGTTTGTGATGATATGATAACTAAGTTAACACATTAAACATAAACTTATCGTGATTTCATATTAGTTAGCATGTTAACCACGTATCAAATATTAATGTTAGCACATTAGAAGTATTCAGATATTATTGTTAGCACGTTAACATTCTATCTAATATATTGTTATAATTGTTATCATGTTATTTACGTAAGAAAAATACAAATCTTTTTTATTGAACTTATATATACATAAAAAAAAAAATTAATTCACGATTTAAATTTAAATTTATATATTTTGTATGATTTGATAACTAGGTTAACACGATAAACATAAACTTAACGCGATATGATAACTGGGTTAACACGATAACCGGATTAACGAATGGTATCGCCGATAATTGTACTAACTCGTTTAGCGGCGAAAGATATGTTGCAGCATCAGTGCATTTAATGTTGCAACAGAGCATTTAATGCCCTCAACTCAACTTCCTCTTCTCTTTTCTGTATGTGTCAGAGCATTTAATGCTTCTTGATAAATAAAACTTCGTTGATGTCAACTGAAATAGGGGCAAAATGGATAAAAAATCTTGTGGTCAGGAGACAACTAATTTACCATTTTCAAATTAACATTTTCCTAATTTTTTGGTCAATTAACCATATATACTCAATTCACCTTTAATTAAATTATACTATATATGAGATGCGTATTTATTAAGTAAACAGCCCAATGTTTCCCATCTGTCGGCGAGTGATGTTAAAAGCTTTGTGACAGTGATAATGACAGTGGCCCATCATGTATGAAACTATTACATTAATTTAGTTTTAAAACATAAATATTCAATCTTTAATTGCTTCATCAACATAATAATTTTCAGATTGTATTGGCTTTTCCATATTATAATCACCATATGGCAGAAGCAAACGAAAACGACAGTAAGGAATAAGGATTAGCTTATGCATTACATATAATATGATATACAGATTACCAAGAGAAAACAAATAAAATTTACTAGTTATTGAACGGTTGACTTGAGAGAACAGTTCATACATTCTCTTTTGTACCGATAAGATAATAGCATCTCTATTCCAATACAATGTATGTTAAACATGGCAACTATTCGTTCGTATTCCGAATTTAGTCCAGAAAAGTAAGTTATCAAATTTTCATATATTATATTAACGATCATACATATATATCGGCAAAACACAACATCGGTGCTAAAATACTTGGAAAATAAAAAGTTAAAATCTTATTTTCGGAGTTAGGCTTCAACAACTTACAAAAAAGTATGCATATTGATATTGGGATTAAAAATGTACAATAACTTTGGTTACCAACACCAAAAAGAAAAGAAATGCAGTAATATTTTTCTATTTACAACCGCTGAACATTCACAATATCTGTTGAAAAATGTATTCCGTCCACACAAGTTAATATATTTAAACTTAAAATAACGCTCAGAATGGTAAAAAGAAATTAAATGGTGCGAATCAAGCGGATCGAGCGGACTAAACGTTCCAAAATATATATTGAATGGCGAAATATATAGCAAGCGGACAAAACAAAATATTTAAACGTTATAAAAATCAAAGGTTTAAATAGTAGAAAATGTTTAAAAAGTTAAAACAAGAATTTTAGAGAAAATATTTTACTAAACTTATACATATTATTAAAAACAATTATGTAGTTTAAAGTTGTTATATTAATTTTCATCTTCTTTTAATATGTATTTTTGTAATTTAGTGTAAAAATATTTATGTAGTGTTTTTTGTAAATATGCATACTATTATAGCTACATTATTCATGCACACGAAAAAAAAAAATTTGAATACAAATGTATCATTTGTAAAATCAGCTTTCCAGTTTTTTTAACCTAAAATATAGTGTGGATATAATAATTACTAAAGTTTAACTAATTTGTTTTGATATTTTGAGTGATCAATACAATGTTTTTAGTAGATTTAAATTATCTAGTAATAACTTATACTTTATTCTAAGAAAAAAAATATTAATAATGCTAAAACCTAGAAACACCCCATATCCACCAAATATGCAGCCTATCTACTTCATAAGATAGATCATGATATTTGTTTCACAAATCCCGTCTGCTTTTACTATAACATTCATATTTATTAATTTAAAATTTATTATTTTTATAGAAAACTGTCTACTTTTACAAATATATATATGAATGACACATTATTCACGGTTCTTTCGCTCCGTCTTTAAATTGTCATTGAACCGTGTTTCCATTCAAACCTAAGTTATTTTTTGACTAAAGTGTACATTGATATTTATTTAAATATTTACCCTTAAAAAAATTCAAAATAAAGAAAAAACTTAAAATCGACATAGTTTTTTATTATTATTTATTTTGCTAAAGTTCTTTTTGATATTACGAAGTTTACTTAGTAAGTCATCATCATAAGAATCCTCTTTACCAGTAAAAGTAAATATATTCATCATGCTAATCCAATCAACAGCAATGCCTCAAAATCTAAAATCTAACTTATAATGGAAGGCTGGCGGCGGATGGTTGAATTTGATGATAGGTTTTAATGATGCATGATCCTAATCGAGTATGTTTCATTTTTCGGGGAAGAATTAATATTATTATTTTTTTGTCGCAGAATATGTCTTCTATTTTATTTTATTTTTCTGATACGTGTTTTCGAATTAGTTTATAGTATAATCAAAAGAATTACTCGTTAAAAGCTTGGCTAGTTAGGATGTATGCAACTGCGATTCGAAAGTCTTTTCCTATAATATATGGTTTTCATGTAATTCAATCATTTGATGAATTGTATAATCCGAAGTATCTTATCGACAGCTTCGTTACATGATAGCATACAATAGAAATCAAGTAGCTCATTTATTTATGGTGTTCGAGTATGGGACATTTCATGTCGGTATTTTTTTTTAATATAATCAAAATAAATTATGTAGCTACTTCTTGTTGGTTCCTGCATGAACAAGGCATTGTACGTGAGATTCCCTCGTTGAAGGCTAGCTCAATTTTTTTGATTGAACAAATAATTTATTATTTGAGAGCCAAGGAAAATAAAATTATGTGAAAAATATATTCTAGCATAAATAATAACAGAAATATTAGAACCAATGATGGTAATCCAACCACTCATTTAAAAGTACATATGAATTTAAACACATATTCGAATCCGAATTCCACTTCCCACTGTAATCATACATATAAAAGGAGGTGAACTCTTTCCAACAGCTTATCACGTCAACAATATCAATGACTTTGGAGGTGACACATGTCTATAACATTAAATTAACGGGTCTAAGTATTTGAAAAATATGAAGAATCAATTTATTTATGTATTAAAATGGTAAGATTGAATCATTTTCTTTATCCCTTATTAAATTATCAAATCGATATTGGAGAAATTGCATTTGGAGCAGAGATACCTTGAGATCCAAGGAAACTAGAGAAAAATGTTTTCAGCATGAAAGTCGAAAAGAGATTCGTTTAGCGAAAGAGAAAAATATAGAATTTGACAACGGTGGTTGTGGAGGGGTAGAGAGAAACTTCGTCGGGTTCTATGGAGCTTTGGATGGATGAGCCGACGACATGGCATAGACGTGGTTTGTTTGGGAGAAGGGAGAGAGGTGTAGTTCGGCGATGAAGACAACAAAAACGAATATATATATATAAGGAAAAATAAAGGAGAAAAATAAAATTTTGTGTGTGATCTATTACGATGTTATTTTTATATCGTGTTTTGGGTTAAAGAAAAAAGATGGAGAAAAGTGGAAAATGTAAAGGAGATCAACGAATGAGAGAAAATTAGAGAATTATGTTCAATTTATGTGACTTTTTTCTTCATTTTATAATATAAAATATCAATGTTTATAAGGTGATATGATCTTCCCAAAATCAACTTAGTATTATAAATTAATTTACAACATAAACTAAAATTTGATATAATTTTATATAAAATATTTTTGATAGAAAAAGAGACTTAATTTTTATATTTAAGAAGTTTTACACTATGTAGGAAATGTTTTCTTTTTATGAAATTCATATATAAATAAATTGTTTTCCAAAATAAAATATGAAAACATGTGCGTATGCGCGGGTATTGGTCGGTTAGTTTAAATAAATGGAGTATCTTGATTAAATTTCATACCCATTAATTCATAAAATTCTAGAATCATGCAAAACATAAAATTTTGGTGTGTATTCTGATAAGTGAACTGGTCAGGGATTGATCGCCAAAACCCATTTTGTTTTCTGATATCAAAATTCTCAACCCTAACCAACGAATAAATCATACGAGCTGGGTTGATTTTGATTTGCAACCGACACCATATCGGTAACTGAAAATGCAAATTTTTAATTATTTAGTGGTCAGAAAATTATTATTTGTTTTTTTGAAACTAAAGAATATTTGCTGACATTAATGACTTGATTTTATTCTCGGTGAATGCTCTTCTCACCGTATTTTTTCGAGAGGCTCTACACTTACTGTGTATTTTGGTACTTCTCAGTAATTAATGTATAGAAGATAAATAAATAAAAAACAAAAGATATGTAGCATCAGAAACTTCATACGTTTTACAGTTTTTTTTTCTTTTTTAAATGATTGTGTGTGTGTGTGTGTGTGGCCTTCTAGCAATAGATAGATAAACGATAATGACAGATTGTATTTAAATAGAAAAAACTTACATGAACATATGAGAATAAGTTTAACTAAATAAAGAAAGAATAAAAAAGCATATCATCTCATTCACGACTGATAAGGCAAGTGACAAAATGCCAAAGAGAAGCGAGTCAAAAAGGAACACAAGAGACCCTCTCGTTCATCGGTAAAAGAAACTAATTTTTCAAGTAGATTTTCTAAATTCCGTTATGTGAACAATGAATTAGATTCAATAACTTGGGTAAATAACTAAATAATATCTTTTAACCCAAATAAAAAATAGAGATTGTACTTTCATGCTTTCCAAGAACCCTTCACGTTATTTAACTAAATGGATACGTTCATGAAAGCTTTTGAGAGGCAAAAAAAAGAAAGAAAGAGCAGTTCGTCCTCGTCCTGGCCGCCGACTTAAAAAACTCTTCATGCCTCCCTCTATTAGAATATTAAAAAAGGTCTCACAGTCGAAGTTGAAACATTTATTAGCAAGTATATAAGATTTATGGGCCAATCCATTCATTATCAATTGATTTTGAGTTGGAAGTCCATGATTCATAATATGGTATCAAAACCCAAAATTGGCCCAACTGACGATTTTCCATAAAAACAATTTCCCACATTGTGGCCCGTATATATAGTCCGTCTATGGAGAAAAATTTCCAACCATTAAAAACTAGAGTACAAGTCTCCAAGTCATAAGGCTCTAAAGGCTCAGACATGAAAATTCGAAGTTTTTCAAAATTTAAAAAAATTATGTGGCAATTGTTTTTTATGTGGCAACTTATCTTGGGTTTATTGGCCGTGCGTAATAATATATTTATGAGGTGTGGCACTAAGGAGGAAATAATTAATCATGTATTCTAGTTATGGTATTTTCGAGGTGATTGTGCGTTGTCCCGCTTTCATCCTGAAGAGGCTTATTAGAAAGTTAAAAAAGGTCTCAAATTGGAAGTTAGACATTTATTAGCAAGTATATAAGGTTCATGGGTCAATTCACTTATTGCCAATTGATTTTGAGTTGGAAGCCCATGATTTCTAATACCCTTTCCGGTGACCGGCATGTCTCGTCGGCACCGTGAGAGAGATTTCCTCTTTAATTTCTTGTCGTAGCGTGCCTTAAGATCTTCAATCACGGTTTGAGGCGGTTTCTCGTAGACAATTGGGTGACTACGTTTGGTTTTACGACGGCACGAGCGTGTCTGTTGGTGAGAGTGGTGGGTCTCGGCGGCTGCGAATCGTTATCTTGGATGGATGCGGCGAGGCGGTGCGGAGGCGAGGTTGTTCACGGCAGTTAGCTTTCTAAAGGCGTGCCCCTTGGGACATCAGATTGCTAGAGGATGGCTCTTGGCTCCCTAGTGCGTCTTCCCGATGAGTTTTCCGATGAGATCTACCGAGCTTTCGTGCTCCTGTCCTCCGACGAAGTCGACGATAGTAAGTTTCCTCTTCTCACTCGGATATTCGGATGGTTGTTTGGGTTTCGAGCTCCATCGGCGGCGAGAAGATATCAGCAATGTGGCGGAGCTCCGAAGCGCTCTGTTTCACGACAGTCCTTTGGTTTCCGGTTTAGACCGGCTTTGTGCTTTTTGTCTCGGTTAATTTATTCCAAACCGGACCTTTATGGTTACATGTTAGGTTTAAGAGAAAAAAAAAATGTAATTTCTTTTTTATATTAATGAAAATCTTTTAACAAAAACAAATTAAATGGATACGTTCATCTTCAAAAAGATTTAGCTAGTCTTCATATTAAATTGGGATTTTGGGCTGTTTAGTCATTTTTTTGAAAATTTTATAAAGTTTTTAGCACTTTCAAAACTTAATTTGGAAACTAACATTTATTGTACAACACACGCGTTGACTTTCCAGTCGTACCCCTAAACAGTACTGCGCAATTCAACGGTGTACAGTACACATACCAATTAGAAGCATAGGCAAAATCGTCAATTGACACTGAAGAAAACAAAAAAAAAAGTGCCAATTTTGTAAATAAACATTGAAAAAATGACTTAGGGTGCAATTATCTCTATTAAATTTAGAATTTGATTTCATTTCATTGCAAGCCTGTCAAATGACGACAGCAAAGTAGCAAACAAGTACTCTTTTTTTTCTCCAACTTTCACATCATCCCGTACATGCAATGTGTGCTACAAAATCATTTTTCTAAACTTCATTTTTAAATTTAGTAACAAAGAATTAATTATTTTATTTAATATTATATTAGATTAGGATCCGCGTGATACACACAGATAAAATATATATAAAATTATTGATGTAAATATTTAGACAATGAAATTGATAATTCATGTAATTATGATATGTATAACTAGATTGTAGAATAAGATTCGCGTTTCATTATCTAGAAATTATGTTTTGTAAACTACAATTAAGAAATTTTGAATTGATCGAGATTGACCTAGAAACCCGAGAAGCAAACCATATAAATTTTTGAAAGGGTTCCTAAAACAGACTTCAAATCTTATATAACTTAAGATTGTATCTAATTGATAACTAAACATCATTTAAAAAAAAGAAAGAATATATCTTCTAAAACTGAATTAATCTTACATGTTTGAACTGAATTCAAACGACAAATCATATAATGAAAATAAATCTTGTAAAGGTATTAGCGTAAATCGCATAGAGTTTACGTTAACATTTTCTAAATTTGGGTAAAAGGCGATGAATACGCTCCAGATAAATCCTATATCACGGCCATTTTTTGGATTTTGTAAAAGCATCAATCGATGCGCTACACTATAGTCTGACCATATCTCAATATCCTCAAAATGAAGGTCTTGTAAGCTTTGAACCGTCCATAGGAATACACCATATATAGCTCTGAGGCAATCCAATTAAAAGTAGGAGTAAAGACATCCCAAGCATGATAGGCGACAGATTCGGTTGAATATCTTACTATCCAAGCACCTTGAAACATGTAAGTATCATTCACCCCAGCAAAATACACATTGCACTTGAGAATCCAAGAACCGGTTTCTGCCATCATTGTTGTGAAATTCTAGCTTGCAACTGAGTTCTATGATTGATGTTTAACCTTCATTCATTTTGCTTGTGCCAATGATCCGCTTCTTCACCAGCATCAACCATCAAGACACTAAGATATTTCAGTTCTCAACTGAATTTATGTTCTTCCATATTCCTCAAAGTGAAAGTATATCCTCTGTTCCAAAATGCAAATCACCAACGAAAGTGAAGAAACAAAGGAAACGGTGCGTTTCAGCCAAAAGGAAATGATAGGCCAAAAGAACTTAAACAGACATCAAAACCCAAAGAAGCGGACGCGTGAAGACACACACTCACAAATGCTTGAAGAGACAAAACCTGCGAAAGTATTAACGACAACAAAAACAAGCCCATGGCCGAATTGCAACAAAAACAGAGAGATCGTACTACCAAACTTCCTACGATTTTCTGTGTGCAATGTGATGATCAAGGGCAATACAGGAGTCACCACCACATTGAATAGAATGGATCTAGAATATTCCATTGGCTATAAGATGTAAACGCTTGCAGTCTTTGTAACACACAGAGAAAAAGTAATACACAAACATAAACTTAATCGTTCATCTTCTTCCTTCGTTCTCTGTCATTTCATATTTTTTTCTTCAAATTTCTTTATGGTATCAGAGCTCACCAAGGAGTGATATTCTCTTGAATCTTTTCCGTTTCCAACACATACTATTGTGTCAGTTTCGTCACAATCAAGCTCACGGATCAGAACTATTTAATATAGTAAACTCAAATGGAGTCTTTGTTGTCTAGTTAGAAGTTGTTGGGATTTGCTGATGGTTGTGAGAAGAAGCATACAAAGCTGGTTTATGTCCAATTTGGAGGTGTTTCCAAAGAGGTAAGTAACCCTGATTTTTAGTCGTGGTATCAAACATATCAGTTGGTGAAGTCATGGATCTTTGGAATGTTGTCTGAAAGAGTGTAAGGACATGTGTATGGTATGTGGTTTTCTCAAGAGGTGTGGTTGATGTTAGCAGAAAAGTTTAACCAATGTTCAATATCTCGTGAATTGGATCTTCTTACTTCTGTACAACTTATCACAAATGGAAATCGTGATATGGAGGCTCACATCAAAGAATTTAAGTCATTGTGTGATCAGTTAAGCGCAATAGGGAAACCAGTGTCAGAACCAATGAAGATATTTCATATTCTTCAAGGACTGGGTCGAGAATACGAATCTCTTGCTACTATGATACAAGCTTCGATGCATGATTTTCAGTGTGGTTTCACCAAGTCAATTAATAACTAAAATGCACACTATACCGCAATCATAACAGTCGTCGATTGTAGCACTTTATGATCGAATCCACAGAGATCAATGTTACGTCTATGAGAATGCAGGATGAAATTAAAGCTAAGACGAATGACAGAATCTTTTGTTTTATGGTTTCGAAACTAAGAACGACAACTAAACGGTGTAAATTCAAATAGAGAAAGCGTTAAGCCTCGGGTGACGTTGCGGGAAATCACGAATAACGGTTAATGCATCTTAAACAGGGGTTAACATTAAGAAACATCTAGAACTCAAACCTAATAATAGATTAACCTCTTCCCGAAGTATTAATCCCTATGCTTTAAAACTATGAAGACTAACTCCCGTTGAATTCAAATGTTCTAAGCATGCTTTTCTAGTTCGATTTGATAAGTTCACAAGAACGCCTTAACATCAACTCCCGTTGGATAAGGACGTTTTGCTCATCTAGGATAATTCCGGCATCTAGACAAACACTCCCGTGCGCTAGATAACCTAAGATCAAGAACCAAGTGATCAGTTTAATTCAAGCATTAAGAACTCCCTAGACGAAGAATCCACCGAATAAATCCCCGTTTAATCTATCCTAAACCGTTAAATCATGAAATCCCTTAACACCCTTGGCTTAACTAAGAAACTACTCACTCATAATTGCAGAACAAATACAGAGAAATGATGAAGAACACATGATTAACAAAACAGAAATAGAAGAGATTAAGAAAACTTCTCCAATATGTAGTTCAAAGGTTTGCTTTCCAAGCTTACAAATCACCAAGATCAAAGAGAAGAGTACATAGTACAGTGTCTATGTTACATCTGAGCTTAGACCCCTTATTCTTGAGTGTTTTTCGTCAGAGAGAGAGAGAAAATTAGGTGAAATAGTTCAAAACACGTTTTTCTTCGGATCGATCGATCTGCTTCAATCAGAGATCGATCCATCAAATGTCCGATTTCCTGGATCGATCGATCCCATCTTTTTTTGCTCGGTTTCGCCGTTTTTCCGTTCTAGGCCTCCGGACTCCGTCCCGAAATGCCTTTACACCTGAAATGACTTCTAGAGGACTAAAACAATCGAAAAAGACTCGATTATGTACAAAAAACGCGAATCGGAAAATGTCAAAAACGCAACACATCAACTCCCCCAGACTTAGCCTTTTGCTTGTCCGCAAGCAAACAAAAACCTAAGAATAGGGAAGAGGTTTTGAAAACGCGAGAACTTACCTTCTCTATAGAATATCGCAATGATCCCCCAACTTAGTAATCCACGTATTGCTTTACCAAATCCAGAACAGACCATTATGTAGTTCTCCGCAGTTATCGCAACTTCCCGTCATCGCCCCACAGTCTCACAGAATAGTCCGAAAGCCATCATCGCTGGGTCTCATCAAAGATAACAGTGTCAAGAGCCTTCTAGACTCTTTCCCTTTCGATATCGTAACGAGCCAACCTTTAATTCTTTCGTATTTTTCCTCTCCCCAGACTTATTCATTTATTCATCTCTTTTTTTTTTTCTTTTTTTTTTTTTTTTTTAGGAACAGTTCATGAGACGGTTCATGAGACTCGAGTATTGATGGTTTTTGCCACCGAATCCCCGGTTCACTCCCCGACTCACTTCCCTTGGCGATCTTTCATGAGACACGAGTATTGATGGTTTTTGCCACCGAATCCCCGGTTCACTTTCGTGCCATACGATTATTTATGTATATAGATGAATTTATTTTTGGGACCGGGAGAGGAGAATCATACTTTTCACAGGTTATCTTTGTCAGATACGAATGAGGAGTCAAACTCTGAAGACGCTGATCACAATGACGAGGTAAAAGGAAGAGCTCAGAAATTAGCTCAAGCTATCTAGATTTTTCTAGAGACGTGGGTGTTTCTGATTAGCCGGTCAATATCTGGATTTTTCATTAGTCTGATTTGGAAATAATTCGGCAATAATGGTTACTCAGATGAAGAATTAGAACAATAATTCCAAAAGAAGGTTCGTAAATACAATGAAAAACACACTATTTTTTTTTTTAGACTCAACTAAACGACTCAGGAAATGTAAAAACAAAATCCAAAGAAAACAAACATAACCAAAAGAAGATAAACGTCGTTAGTAGCCACTCTCCCCCAGACTTACTTCACACCGTCTCGGTGTGAGAATAAATCGTAGAGAAAAGGAAAAACGTACGTAAAAGCAAGAAAATAAAAATGGATAAGACAGTGGATAGAGTGAATACGCTGCTCAGCGAGGTGGGTCGTCCGGGCTGACGCTCCCGCTGGGGCCAGTCCGTCGCCTACGTCGTGCAACGCGCGCATCAGGGTCGGATAACTCTCCAGGATCAGCGCTCTCGGAGGTCCCGTGTCCAGCAATAACGGGATCATCGTCCTCGGCTCAGTCAGCATTCGCGGTTGGCTCCGCGCGGAAACAAGGAGGTGGTCGTGGGGATCTGATCTTTGCTAGTGCCCCCCAAATTCTCTGCAGCATGTTGTGGTTCTTCTTTTGTGTCTCCACCATCCATGCTCTGTATTCTCCTTCAGAAGCATCTGCAGATAGAGGTGGAAAATCATACTCACCAAAGTACTCCGGAAGGAGCATCTCGATCGGGTCCTGAGGCTGCGATGTCTGTCCATGCTCCTGCTGAGTGAAGAAGTCTGGCATGGGATCATCCTCTAGGGGATGCTGTGGGGCGCTGGAGGTCCCTCCTCTGCGTCTCGTGGTGGCAGCTGCGTCCGTGCATAGATGCTCTGGCGGAGGCAAGAACTCGATGTTGCCCGGACTGTTCACCGCAGTGATCTCGGGCTGTGGAAGTTCGCAGTGCTGGACCCGTCTCTGTCGATCCGTGAACTCGTATATGTACCCGGTCCTGAGGACGTGGCAAGCCGTCAGATGTTTCTTGTCGATGTAACCAACCCGCGTTTTGCATTCACGTCCGGTGAAGTCAATCCCGTGGTGTATGAACAAAGGAGTAAGCAAACTCCCAATATTCTCCTTCTGTTTCTGGTTCCCTAAGAACTGAATTTTCTTCACCACCAAAGTCCGAGCAAATACCAGGCCCAAGTTCACATCGTATGGTGCAGGGAAGTGGAATTGGTAGACTCCTGACAAATACTCCCCAATCCCGTAATGTAGTAAGAGTAACTCGTCACTATGCACTGCGCTGGGCTCTATTTTCGCAAACAGAATGTTGCTGATGATCTTGGCTACCACGCGAATGGCTGGGTTCTGAATCAAGGCCTGCTTCGCCGCTCTAGACTGGAAAGTACCTGAAGCAATGTGGTTCCAAAGTTCCCGCTGGTTTGGGAAGTTCTCGGGAAAGTGAGCGCCTGTCTTTCGATGGTCGAACCCGTAGATCTTGCAGAATTCCCTGATCGATATCTTGTACAACAATCCGTTGGAGAAGTATGTCAATGTTGCCCCATCTACTCGTTCGTACTTCGGGTGGGCGAATGTGAGTCTGACAGAGGCTAGGAATTGCCGCACCAAATCAGGATAGACCGGGTATTCCTTCGTGGCAATATGACCAAACCCAATCTTCTTCAGAATCGTCTCCACGTCTTGGCGAATTCCCATTGCATCCAAAGTTGCAGGGCATATGATCTTCGTAGGTTCCATTCCGACGCTAAGGAACCTGTTGTAGAACAGTGAATCGAACTCATCCCAAGCATCTCCAGCTTTCCTTTCCTGATACCGCGTGTTCTTGGCAAGATCGTCTGGTTGAATGCCTTTGATCAAGGTTAAATAGGTACTCTCGAACCGGGCGCCTTCACGTCAAGGCCATGGCGGTGCGGTTAATGGAGCTGTTCCCGAGCCAGAGGCCGCATTTTTTTTAACCCGGCGTTGCTTAGGTTCCTTCCGTTTCTTTGCCAGCTCTTTGCTTTTTGATTGAGGCATTGTCTGCAAAACAAACCACATATACGTTTAAGAGGTTTGCACAAAAATACGATAAAAGTTCTAAAAAACGAGATTTAACAAAATGATGAATCGTGCAATTTAAGCGCTCAATCAAGTGAATATACCATCAATAACTTTAAACGCACAACAATCTCCATCTAGAACTTCCAATAATCCCAAATTCTACCACTTCCACAAATTTCCCAAAATTTCCACAATCCACAATTCAATCCAAGAACACAAATACTAGGTGTTTCCAAGCAATGCCCAACTCAAAACCGGTTCATAGCATGTGTATAAAGCATAGAACAATCCAAGAACAAGCTATAAACATGATTTGGATTTTCACAATTTCTACCTAGAATTTTCGGATTGAACAAGAGAGATTCGAGTGGTGTACCTTTGCAGATCGAAGATGTCGATAGGAGAAACAGAAAGAGCTCGAAAAATCGAGTGGGATAGACCCAAAAATCGTTCAAATCCGTTGAGAAACAAGGAAGTTATGGAGAATTGAAATCAAAAACTCAAAATCCCTTGAAGAACAGTTGTGTCGAAAATAATGAGAGAAAAAGAGGGGTTTGATCGATTTTTATGAGAGTAGGAAGGAATATTGTGTGTTTTTCGGTTTGATTTTAGTGGAATTAAACGGGTTTTAACCGAAAAAATCGGACCGGACATACCTGTTGATTGGATCGATCGATCCAAGTCGTAGGATCGATCGATCCCGCTTACCTCTGCGCCTGGATCGAGCAGCTTCGGTCGATCCCGAGAGTTGAAGAGTAGCACCTGATCATTGGCAGAGAAATTCTTCGGGATAATTTTCTTGTCATGAATAGCTTTTGTTCGTTCCTTGTAGATCTTGGAGTTCTCATACGCCGTTTGACGGATCTTATCTAACTCGTTGAGCTGAATCAACCTTCTCTCGGATGCGGCTTTGATGTCGAAATTTAGCAATTTCACTGCCCATGCCGCCTTGTACTCGAGTTCCACTGGAAGGTGACACGGTTTACCATAGACAAGATGAAATGGGGTCGTGCCAAGAGGTGTCTTGTAGGCGGTTCTGTACGCCCATAGTGCGTCATCAAGCTTCACGGCCCAATCTTTTCGTGTAATGTTCACCGTCTTCTGAAGAATGCTCTTTATCTCTCGGTTGGATATTTCAACTTGTCCGCTCGTCTGAGGGTGATAAGGAGTGGCTACCTTATG
>PKMM01029527.1:46112-152880 GCA_002933915.1 Eutrema heterophyllum
ATTTCAAGTGTTTTACCACATCAATTAATAACTAACGTGCACACTACCGCAATCATAACGGTATGTCGATGTAGCACTTTAGGATCGAATCCACAGGGAATAAAGATTACACACCAAAGATGCGAGAAACAAACTGAGCTAGAGCAAAACGTTTTTGGTTTTTATGTAAGAAAACAAATGCAAGAAAGATAACAAAAGACAAGAAAGCAAAACACAAGACTCAAGACAAAAGTGTTGGATCATGAACTAAGCTATCAATGAGATGGTTTACAATCAAACAATGAATCATTTGGAAGCATTAAACATCATTCTAGAACATGGAACACGAACATAAGACTAACCCACTCCCGTGGTATCAATCTTCTTTATCGATTACCCGATTAAAAGACTAAACTCCGTTTTTGAATCAAAATAATCAATGAGCATTAATCACGAGTCCATTTAGTTCACTTAACACTCAAAACATCAACTCCCGCAGGTTAGGTTCAAAAGGTTTGGTTCAAGCATTTCTTTGTAACCCTCCCGGGCGAGAAATGCCTAAGCTCTAGATACGAATGAATGAACTTAGTCTGGCACTAAACACCGTTTACTCGAATCTATCCCTAAAGCATGGGATGAGACCAAAAATCTAACTAATCTAGGGTGTTCTAGCTTGGTTTGTCATGCCAAACTAGCACCTACCTAATCTAAGGTGTAGTTCTAAGTTTTGGTTTATCATGCAAATCTAGCATAGAGAATGAACCTAAGTGAAGAATCTAACAAGGATCAACCTAAATCATCATCATCTAACCATCAACCAACCAAATCAAACCTAAACATGATCCAACAAAAATCTACTATTCACAAGAACACCAATAACAATCAAAAAGACATAATATACAAAAGGGATGAAGAAATTTTCTCTTTGATGGCATGAACATGAAGATCCATCAAAAACATCTAGTGGTGTTCTTGAGCTTTCCCAAGTTTAAGAAGAAGAAACTTCAAGAAGAAGAAAAAAGAAATCAAAGTATATATATATATGAAGAATCCTTCAAAAGTGTGGATTATACATGAAGAATCAACCCAAGAATCTCTAGAGAGAGATCTTGGGTTGAACACACATGAAGAATTGAAGAAAACCTCTTTAATAATAATAAAGCATACATACATCTGGCTCAAAACCAGTTATTAAAGAGTCTTGGTCGACCAAAGTCACCAAAAGTTTGGTGGAATAGTTAAAAACACGTTTTTACACTGTTTTCGGAGATTGGTTTTCGGTTTGATACGTCTTCACTAAATCGGCCATAACTCTTGAACCATATGTCAGAATGACTTGAAACCACTTCCATTGGATATCGGACTCAAATATCTACAACTTTTATGAAGAGCTCTGAAGCTAAATCCAAATAGAAACCGTTCTTCTGAGTCGATCTTTAAAGCACTTCGGATGGTTTCGGTCGCGGGTCTGGATCGGTCGATCCAGAGGGGATCGATCGATCCCCCAAAAACATGAGATCGATCAATCTGGCATTGTAGGTCGGTCTGGGAAATCTTGGATGTTTGGGATCGATCGATCCACGTTTGTGGATCGATCGATCCAAGTTTGTGGATCGATCGATCTGGCTTGTTTCTCCACTCGCTCCTCTTGCTCGCCAGACTGGACCGTCGTCACGAAAATCGGCATAACTTTTGATCGCACCGTTGGAATGGCCTCAAACAACTTCCAAATGAAATCTAATCCATTTATCTATTTTTTGTTAAAAGTCGAGCTCAATCCATCGGTGGGAAGTCTTTCATCCAATGCCAAACTTCTGACGTCTCAACCTGATCATGCATCTCTGTATTCCGCAATGACCTTTTATGTGGCTATTTTCACTGCTCCAACTCCTCTGACTCCAAAAACACCTGAAAATGGCTCAAGTAAGCCAAAAAGAATGCAAAGACAACCTAGGACATCTAAAATGCAATGCAATGCAAATGAGACTCAGATGAATGAAAATATCCCAAAACTATACAATGTGAGATTAAAACCTATGAAAATAAAGCCCTAAAAACAAGTAAAATATGGTGTTATCAATGCACAAGCCACTACTCCCCACTTATGAAGATGTGTGCTCTCAAATCCAGCGTTTTGATAACCGTCTCAAAACTCTTACAAAGGAGTAAGAGGAGACTCTTCCAACCGGTTTGGTGGAGCTCGTGACAGAGGAGGTTACTCTACTTGTGGCAGAGGCTTCCCTCAGCAAGTCTCTCAAAGCTTCTGTAAATACATCAAGCCCTCTGACCACCCCAAACTACAACCGCCTTGTGTGTCAAATCTATGGAAAAGTAGGACATGTTGCTTTCAAGTGCTGGAATAGGTTTGATAACAACTATTAGAGTACAAACGTTCTTCATACGTTGATTGCTATGAACATCAGTGTTCCTTCTCACAAAGAATGGTTTATTTTGATGCTTATAAAGTTTGTGTCTTTGATAAACAAACTCAGAGAGTGTTGACCATAGGCAAAAAGCTTTACAACCTCTATAGGTTGGAGGACTCATGTGCTCATGTGTTCTATTCTTCATATCAGCAAGTGGTTAGCAATGGTGTATGGCAATAGAGACTTGGCCATCCAAATCCACAAGTCCTCCAACTTTTGAAGAGCAACATATCTATCTCCAGCATTAAGAGCATAACTTCTATTCTTTGTGAACCTTGTCAAATGAGAAAGAATTATCGACTCTCCTTTTCTGATTTTGTTTATGTTGCACTTAAACCTCTTGAGCGGATTCACTATGATCTATGGGGTTTAGCTCCTTTTGTTTCGAAACAATGCTTTAAGTACTAGGTTATGTCTGTTGACAATTTTGCTCGCTATGTTTGGTTTTATCCTCTTCAACTGAAATCTGAATTTTGCTCAGTCTTTATCTCATTTCAAAAGTTTACTGAGAACCAATTTCAAAGCAAGATAAAAGTATTTCAAAGTGATGGTGGCGGAGAATTCATAAGCAATCAACTAAAAAACACTTTCCAGAGTCTGGCATCACACATTTCATGTCTTGTCCTTTCACTCCCCAACAGAATGTGTTAGCTAAGTGAAAACACAAGCATATTATAGAGTTAGGGCTCTCAATAATGTTACACATCAAGAGTCCACAACAGTTTTGGGTTGAAGCTTTCTATACAGCCAATACTTGATCATTATGTTACCTTCTTTAGTTCTCTCCTCAAGAAGTCCTTATGAAACCTTGTGGGGGAAATAAAGCCACTCTACACAGCTTTACGGGTCTTCGGGTGTGCATGTTATCCTTATCTCAGACCTTCACAAGTTTGGTTCACGATTGTTGTAATGTTTCATCCTTGGCTACAATGCAAACTACAAAGGCTATAGATGCCTTCATCCTCAAACTAGACGCATCTTTATCAGCAAATATGTCCTCTTTGATGAGCAGTTGTTCCCGTTTTAACACAAGTTTAAGACCTCAATCCCTACATATCATAATACACTTCTTCAAGCATGGCAGAAAAACTTGTCTCTTGCTCAGTCTGTGCCTCAGGCGCTTCCATCCTGATCTAACACTCGCTCCAAGATCAGCTGATCGGCTGATGGGACACTTGACAAGCTCAAAGCTCATTTAGTGGCCAAGGGATTTCATCAAAAAAGAAAGTGTTAATTTTCATGAGACTTATAGTCCGGTTGTTAAGACAACTCAAAGCTCAGCTTGATGTGAAGAACATTTTTCTTCATGGAGACTTAACTGAAGAAGTTTTTATGATGCAACCTCCTGGTTTTGTTAATCCTCAATTCCTTAATCTTGTATGCAAGTTAAAGAAATCATTATATATCTTAAAACAACTATCTCTTGGAGTTTGGCTTCAACTATAGCTTGGCTAATCCTTTCTTGTTTACTTATCACCAAAATGGGAAATTAATGGTCTTATTGCTGTACATGGATGATATCATCCTCACATGGAGTTTTTCTTCTCTTCTACAATAACTACTTGAAGCCTTACTTGCCAAGTTCTTCATGAAAGACATGGGGAAGCTTCATTATTTCCTTGGTATCCAAGTTGAGTTTCATTCTTTTGGTCTCTTTCTCAGCCAAGCTAAGTATACAGAAGAAATTCTCCATACTGCAAGATTGTCCCAATGCAATTCCATGCCTACTCCCTTGCTGCTGCAGCTTGATCAAGTGCCAAATGGAGACGACCTATTCCTTGAACCTACATACTTCCGGATTTTGGCTGGGAAGCTTCAATATCTTACATTTATACGTCCTGACATTCAATTTGTGGTTAATGTCATTTGTCAGAGGAGGCATGGTCCCACGATGACCGACTTTGCTCTTATGAAACATTTTTTGCGGTATCTTAAAGGGACAATCACTCTTTGTATTAATATGTCTGGAGATGGAGACTTATCTCTTATGGCTTATGCATATACTGATTAGGCTGGTTGCAAAGCTTGACCAAACCCGGGACTGATCGATGCTTCGTAATAGAAAATGTAGCCCCTATCTCTTAAAAAGAAGAGGTCCAACGAAATGATACTGATAAAGGAGAGTAGAAGGTTCCACGAGTTATTTAAACCTCTCTTTACAGTCGAGTTATTCCGGCTTAATAGTATGAGAAGCTTTTCCGCCCCAAAATGCTGGTTGAATGATTGCCCTTCTCCCTTACTGTCCTGCGAGCGGACAACTAATTACACTTAACAGGGTTGGTCGGTCACCCCTGGATACTGAATGCAGTGCACCCAGGTAAATAAGAAACGAGATGAATACAGAGGTCAAACGAGCATCCCACACCCAAAAGGTCCCCCACATTGGTCTTCCTGAATTCCAATAAAGATTATAACACACAGAGGACTTGCATCGAGCGTCTCAGCCCTTGCATGCAATATTTTCAAAGTCCCTACTAGAAGGTGCACAACTAGTTTCTGCACCTTTCTAGGATCACATATGGTCTATTGGTCAGCTGAACGACAACCAACAATATCAAGATCATCAACTGAGGCTGAATATAGAGCCTTAGCCTATACTGCCTCTGAACTGACATGGATTGCTTTTGTTCTTCGTGATATGGGCATTTCGCAAGATAAACTAGCTATCATGTTGTGTGACAATCGCTTTACAGTTCATCTCTTTGCAACTCCCAAATTTTACAGTCGATCCAAGCATATTGAAGTGGATTATAACTTCATAAGGGAAAAGGTTACACTTGGCTTGTTGGAGATCCGCCACATTCCCAACACTCTCCAACTTGCAAACATTTTCACTAAGTCCCTACCTTGTGCATCCTTATGTGCTCTTCGATCCAAACTAGGTGTCTGCCTTACACCAATCAATAGTGTGTGGGGGAATGAAAGTATATCCTCTGTTCCAAAATAAATCACCAACGAAAGTGGAGAAACAGAGGAAATGATGCGTTTCAGCCAAAAGGAAATGATGGGCTAAAACAACTTAAGCCTACATCAAAACTCAAAGAAGCGGACGCGTGAAGACACACTCACAAAGCGCGTCAAGAGATAAAACCTGCAAAAGTATTAGCGACAACAAAAACAAGCTCAAAGCCGAATTGCAACGACAACAGTGAGATCGTACTACCAAATCTCCTACGATCTTTTGTGTGCAATGCGTGATGATCCAAGGACAATACATGTGTCACCAACACATTGGATAGAATGGATCTAGAATATTCTCTTTGGCTATAAGATGTAGACGCTTGCATTCATTGCAACACTCAGAGAAAAAGTAATATAACAAAATAAACTTAAAAGCTCATCTTCTTCCTTAGTTATATGTTGTCTTCATCTTATTTTCTTCAAATCTCTTTACAAAGCACCCAAAGGAATTAACTGTTTAATAGGCCTCAACAATCCATGAAACACCCCAAAAAAATCATGACAAATAGTTTATGTACCAGCATTGCATATTCGGCATCTGTCTCCAAACCATGAGAATTAAGGCACTCTGAAACAACCAAAGCTCTTGATAGAGCATGCCAAAAGTACATACAAATTTTAGTGGATTGTTTTCCATATCTTTGCCTTTAGTAAATTCAGGGATCTATTTGTCTCTGAGTTTGTCACCAGTTCAAGCAGCAGCTGCAATATTAACCAATTTCAGCTCTTAACCGAGTAACTCCCATCCTTTAAGAAAGCCCATATAAGCCGATCCGTTAATGTCAATCCAATGGCATAGCTTGAATTCTCGCATCATCGAAATGTGGGAGAAGCTTTAATGAGTCTCATGTCTTATGTTGAGCTTCAGTAGAGTCTTAAGTTCAATATTCAAACACTAGTCTAAGTTAATTAATTGCCTAATTCATGGTTTCGTGTTTTTAGTCTTGATTTAATCGTTTACCTAATTGTTTGCAATTTTTTTTTTGGTTTAAATATTAAGATTATACCATTTTCTAAATTTTCTTAGAGTTACAAATTATTCCCTATTACAATAACTAAACCAAACCCAAACTAAACACAATGGAATGGGTGAGCCAAAACTCGCACAATCAAATTCTTGTAAAGAAATTTAGAGGGAACAAAAGTTTCTATGATAGAAAACACGAGAAAGGATCCAAAGATAATTTTATTGCTGATTTGATAAGCTTTTACGAGATGATGAGATGATATTGCTAAGTGCTGTTGCTAGGGTCAAAAATCTCTCTTTGCTACGAATGACAATGCTAACTATTTATACAAGTTTTTGCGAACGAAGATCTCAAGGAAGATCTGAAATCTTTCCTTTTTCTCTTGCGCGGCCGCTGACGAAAGACCTCGCCTAGGGTTTCCTGTCGACTGGTCGTGTAATGGGTCAACTAGTTTGGCCCATAACAATTGATACCCAATGTTGGTCTCGGCCCTGGAAGAACTGGCTTCGGCCCAAGAAGATGCTCAACTTCGGCCCACGATATTGAACCAAGATGAACCGGATCAGTATAGTCTTGATCCAATCTCGGTTCGGTCTAAGAAGTGGTATTGATCTCGCCTCGGCTCGGTTCCGTTTTGCATGAGGTGATCTGGCCGAGGCGGATCTTGTCGAGGCGAACGGAGAGGGGCCGATCCGGGCTTTGGCTCGGTTGTCTTCTTCTCGTCTTCAGCTCGATTGTCCTCTAAGATGTTGTATCCATACTTGAGCGTTTTCAAATGGTTAATCTCGAGCGGGTGGAATCCGACCCCAACAGTTTGCCCCCCAGCTCATCAGACTCCTAGCTGATTATGACGAGGTGGAAGTCAGGATTGAGATTAAGTGCCGAGCTAAAGTGATTCCGAACTGACAATCTTCTAACATTGCCGAGACAAAGTGGCGATGAGGTGTTTTGTTGTGTTGATATATTGACGAGGTGACGAGTTTTTCTTGCTGTCGCCGAGCTATCCTTTGGCCGAGGCGGTTTTAAATCTGATTAGTAGAAATTTAATATGCTCTTTCGCTTAGGGATATTTTGTGACGTTTGATCCGCTTCAAGAATTTCGTAACCGTTAGTATTTATGTGTCCACGCACTTTGCTTTAACTACCTCAGGAATCGCAAGCGTTTCCTGTTTGTTTCCGAGGTCACGCGCTCTCAGTTTTCGAGATTACGCGCTGTCACGCGCCAGCTGCCTATAAGTATTGAGGCCTTCCCTTGTTTTCTCTTCATTACTCACATATCTCAATTTCCGAAAGAACATGTAGCTTTTTTCTCTCTCTTCTTTTCCCCTTTTTATTTAACTTTCGGTTAGGGTTTTCCGATCTATCACCGCATCATTTAAATTATCCGATCCATCTTTCTACCAATCCGCGACGAGTCTTCGAATTTGCTGATTCATCCCCATCGACCAATTATTGCCGATGCGTGATGTCATTTTGCTGGTTGGTTGTTGCTTGCTGGTAGTTCTGTATACGTATAAGGGCTTGGTCGCATCGTTCGTTTAATAAATCCAGTTCGCCGAGTAGCATCAAGTGATTGAGTCCCTCTTGTCCGGGTAGAAGTCTGCGTCGTACTGCGGGAAACTCAACTTCGAGAGGAATTACACACTCCGTTCCGTAGACAAGAGCGAAGGGTCTGTCTCCTTTGGTGCAGCGCATGGTAGTTTGATGGGACCAATGTACGCCTTCTAGCTCGTCAGCCCAACAACCCTTTTTCTCGTCGAGACGTTTTTTCAGACCATCAAAGATGGTCTTGTTAGCTGCTTATACGTGTCCGTTTCTTTGCGGGTGGCGTGGTGTTGACTTGCTCAGTCGTATCTTCCATTTCTCGCAGAATGCCTCAAATCTTGTTGAGATAAATTGAAAGCCATTGTCTGTGACAATTTCGTATGGAACTCCGTGTTGGCATATGTTGTTCTTCTAGACAAAATGTTCCACCTGGGCGTCCTTGATGCTAGCATAAGAATCTGCTTTGATCCATTTGGAAAAGTAATCTGTCAAAACTAACAGTAATCTTTTCTGCTTAGATTGGTGAAGCGGTCCGACAATGTCCATTGACCATCACATGAATGGGTAGGGCGAGGAGATTGATGATAGCAACTCGGTTGGTTGGTGAATCGTTGGAGCATGTCGTTGACATTTCCCACACTTCATGGAGAATTTCTCACAATCTTTAATGATGGTTGGCCAGTAGTAGCCGTGGCGTGTGATTTTGATTGCTAGTGCTCTCCCGCCAGAATGATTTCCACATGACCCGCTATGGACTTCTTCCATGATCTTCCTTGCATGCGAGCCTTCCTGAGAACCTCCATTTGGAAACGTCTCCTCTTATTAAGATATATCGGGCTGCTTGAGCTTTGAGTTTTCGGGCAGCCCACTTGTCGAGAGGCACTTTGCCGTCCATAATATAACCGCAAATAGGTCCCATCCATTCTTTGTTGCAGCCATATTCTCCTTCTTGTTGTACATCTTCCATTTGGACTACTTCGTTCTCGTCGGGGGGGGGGGGGGGGGGGGGGGGGGGGGGTCGTCTGGCGTGTCGATTAAGTAGACCGTTCCCGTTGCATGGATGCTTGGATGTCGATGAACTCGACTGGAATGACTCTCTTCAAACCTGGATCCGAAGTTGATGTTAAAGCTGCCAATGCGTCCGCTTGGGTGTTCTTGCCTCGAGGGATTCGAGTGAGCTTGAATTCTGTGAATTGTTTGGCCAGTTCCTGGATGACTTTCAGATAGGCCTCCATTCTTTCATCTCTTGCTTCGTATTCTCCGTTGAATTGATTTACCACCAGCTGTGAATCGCAGAATGCGTGAATGTTCTGAATTTTGATTTTGTGTGCAAGTTTTAGTCGGACGATCAATGCTTCGTATTCTGCTTCGTTGTTGGATGCTGAAATTTCCAGCCGTGAATGACTATTCCAAAATCTTGCCAGTTGGTGACGTTAGACGAATTCCTACTACGAATCCTTGCTTTGGGGAGGATCCATCGATGTGAAGTGTCCAAACAGAGCTTGGTGTCGGCTCTTCTACTCCTTCGGCTGGGAGCTCGAATATAAAATCCGCCAGTACCTATGACTTTGCGCAGGTTTGGTTTCGGTACTCCATGTCGTACTCGCTGAGTTCTACGGCCCATTTTGCTAGTCTTCCTGATTGGCTTGTACTATGCAAGATAGTACGTAGGGGAAAAGTGGCCAGCACCACGATAGAGTGAGACTGAAAGTACGGTCTCAACATTGGAGCGGACATGACTACCGCGAGACCTAGCTTCTCCATTTGCGGGTATCGAGTTTCCGCGTCTGTCAAGGTCTGACTGACGTAAAATATAGGTTTTTGCTCGCCTCGCTCCTCTCTGACGAGTACTCCGCTAACGGTTGTGGCTGAGACGGCGATGTAAAGGAATAGCAGCTCTCCTTCGACCGGCTTGGCGAGTATTAGGGGGCTCGTCAAATACTTCTTTAACTCTTGGAAAGCCTCTTCAAGAGTTAAATTTCTTGTTGCCTTGGAGGGTGTCATAGAAAGGTAAACATTTGTCGGTAGATCGTGAGATGAATCTGTTTAATGCGGTGACTTGTCCTGTTAATCTTTGTACTTCGCGCTTCGATTTTGGTGATGCCATTTCTATTAGGGCGTTGATCTGCTTTGGATTTGCCTCTATGCCTCGGTGGGTCACCAAATATCCAAGGAATTCGCCAGATGTGACGGCGATTCTACACTTTGTCGGGTTCAGCTTCATGTTATGCAGGTTCAGTTGTTCGAAGAAATCTCGGAGGTGTTCTACATTATTCTCCTCGTTGAGTGATTTGAACAGCATGTCGTCTATGTAGACATCCATTATTTTTTGACCAGACGCTGATAAGTAGCCCCAGCGTTCTTGAGCCCGAAAGGTGATAGCAGTAGATCCCCCGATCTGTTATGAATACTGTCTTTTCCCTGTTGTCGGGGTTCATCAGGATCTGGTTGTAACCGGAGAAAGCGTCCATGAATGATAAGAGTTTGTTGCCCGCTGTTGCTTCCACCAGACAATCGATGTGTGGAACTGAGAAACTATCTTTTGGGCACGCCTTGTTGAGGTCGGTGTAACCTACGCATACTCACAATTTGCCATTTTTCTTCTTCACCATGACGGGGTTGGCAAGCCAGTCGGGGTACTTCGCTTCGGAGATCGAGCCAACTTTCAGCAATCGTTCCACCTCGCCGTTCACAGCTTTGGCTCGTTCGGGTCCCAACTTTCGTCTTTTCTGCTTCACAGGTTTGAAAGTCGGATCTACGTTTAGTTCGTGGCAAGTGACGTCGATGTTGATGCCTGGCATATCTTCTACTGCCCATGCAAATGTTTGCACATTTTCTTTCAAGAAGGAGACCAGCTCATTTCGATCGCCTTGTTCAGTGTGGCCGTAATTTCCACGCATCGATCAGGACAGGCATCGTCGATACAAACCGAGACTACGAGCTTGCAGGTCAGCTCGGCTTCTTCTTCCCGAGCCTACATGATCTGTAATTGCTATAAAAGTTTAGCCAGGTCTTTCTCCGAATCCTGGTCTGTCTTTGATTTCTTCCGGTTGTCTTTGACGCCATTTACTGGGTTCCTGAGTTTGTGCTTGGCCAGGAAACAGACTCTTGACTCTTTTTGGTTTCTCCAGATCGTCTTGACTTCATTGAGGGTCGGGAATTTGATGCAGAGGTGATAGGTGGATGGGATAGCTCGCATGGAATTTATCCACGGAGTTCCCATGATGACATTGTATATTGCTGGGTGATCTGCCACGAAAAACTCCACGATCTTTGTTACGCCTTTTGCATGAACCGGTAGTCTGATTGTGCCGAGAGTCATCGTTGTGTCTCCAGAGAATCCAGTCAGGGGTTGGATCGGCTATGATCTCCGTCAGCTTGATGTTTATTTTCCATAGGTTATCTCGGAAAATTACATCGACATAGCTCCCTGTGTCTATTAATATCCTTGCCACTTCGTGATCCCGAATGGTTAGCATGACGACAAGAGGGTCGTTGTGTGGCATGTCGATCCCGGTGGTCTCGTTTTCAGCGAAAGAGATGACAACATTTGGGAGGTTAGGAGGTTTCGACCAGTTGATTTGGGCATCGGCTTGGCGCTGGTAATTAAGCTTTGATTGATGACACCGTGTCTGCGCAATATCGGGATCCTCTCATTGTCATGTTGATTTTTTCTGAGGATCATGTGGTTCTTCCTCATCGTTTCTCCTTCCTCGCTTCGGGATGTCATCTTGATTTTGTTCCGCCTGGCCACCTAGCTCGGTTTGGTCGATTATGGTTGTTTTGTCCTTCGCGCTCAAAGTCTTTGAGGGTTACTGTGTTGCCGAGCTCTCCTACCATAAATTTAGCTGCCAATTTCGCACCTAGACTTTGGCAGTTGGCTGTGAGATGTCCGTAGCACTGATGATGTTCACAATAGGCATTCTCTTCGAAGTTGCTAGAGTTTCTTGTCCATGTATTCTACGGGGCTTTGCCTCGTCCGATTTCCACTTCGTAGTTGTGAGCACCTTGGAATTTGGGTCCTTCGTGATGTATGAACCCTCCGCTTTGAGCATTTTTCTGAGGATTTGATGGATTTGGAGCCGAGACGATGCTTCGGCTTGTTGAATTTGTTGGCTCATACTTCTCCTCAAGGATCTTCATATCCAGCTCGTCGATTATGAAGTTTGAAGCTCGGTGTAAGGAATCTTGAATTGTTTGGGGCGTGTTCAGCGCGAACTCTTTTCGGAAATCCGACTTGTACCACAATGTTTTCTTTAACGCGATGAGTGCAGCTCGATCGCTTACGCCCTCTACCTTCGACAACACTGTCTTGAATCGTCCCACAAAGTTTCGTAATATTCCGTCGGCGCTTGCGTCATGGTCCATAAGTCGGCGTTAGAGGTCCCTCATTCCATGAATACGAAGTATTGCTTCAGGAACTCGGCAAACAATTGCTGGAAGTTATCGATTGAGTTTCTCTCCAGCCTTGAGAACCAGTCGAGGACAACTCCCTTCAAATGTTCGATGAACAAGAGGCAGAATCCCGGCGTCTTTCTCGCTTTCTTTGAGTTTGGCTCGGCCCATTGCTATGCAGAAAGTTGTTATGTGAGCTTTCGGATCGGTTGTTCTGTCCTAGAATGGGATCCTGATTTTTCCGGGGTCGAACACAATTGCCTCGGTGATCCGAGTTGTGAAGGGGGTTCTCTGCGTTTCCTCTAGCATCTGGTCGATCTCGGGCACTAAGCAGATTGTATGATGTACCTTTGAATGGATGGTTCGCATCTGGGCATTGTTCCGAGCCAAGGAGGCTTTAATCTCGTTCATTTGCTCTATATGGGCTCTGCTCGGCCCTGTCGGCTCATCGTGTCAACTTTGATTCGCCCTTCTTAACTCGTCAGCGCGTTGCGTTTGTTCCACCCAAAGAAGATTTTCGTCCTCTTCCGTCAAATTGTTGTCAAGTTGACTTGAGCTAGGGATGTCCCCTGCAACTCTTGCTCCTTCCAGGGGCGAGGCGACTTCACTGCTTGTGATATGGCTCGGAGTATTGCTTTTTCCACCTCAGATTTCTCCATAACTGGTCGTCGCGGATGTTATGCCGAGGCGAAATCATGTGCGATCATTGTTTTCTTGATCCGTTCCACGATCCGATCGAAGTAAATTGGGTAGGAGTGGCCTCGTCGCTGCGGGTGTCACCTCGTCAGATGGGTTCAACAGTGGCAACCCTCATGCGTTCGTCGAGATACATGCGGGTGTTGAGAAATCGAGGACCGTCGAGTTGAGGTCGAGCTCCTCGTTGGCATTCTTAGTGGATTCATCGCCGAGCCGAGGTGTCCGGTATGCAGATCTCTGGTTCGGTTCTCCGATGCCAGCGTCTCAACCCTCTCCGACAGGGTTTTGTTCAACTACGAATGACAATGCTAACTATTTATACAAGTTTTTGCGAACGAAGATCTAGAATCTTTCCTTTTTCCTCTGCGCGGCCGCTGAATAAAGACCTTGCCTAGGATTTCTTGTCAATTGGTCGTGTAATGGGCCAACTAGCTCGACCCATAACAATTGATACCCAACGTTGGTCTCGGCCCAGGAAGAACTTGCTTCGTCCCAAGAAGGTGCTCAACTTCGGCCCACGACATTGAACCAAGATGAACCGGATCAGTATAGTCTTGATCCAATCTTGGTTCGATCTAAGAAGTGGTATTGATCTCGCCTCGGCTCGGTCCCGTTTTGCATAAAGTGATTTGGCCAAGGCAGATCTTGTCGAGGCGAACGGAGAGGGGCCGAGCCGGGCTTTGGCTCGGTTGTCTTCTTCTCGTCTTCAACTCGGTTGTCTTCTAAGATGTTGTATCCATACTTGATCGTTTTTAAACGGTTAATCTCGAGCGGTAGAATCCGACCCCAACATGGAACATCTGACAACAAACAAGAGATCCAAAATGTGGTGAAATACAACAAAAATACAATTCAAGAAGAGACGGAGATAGCTTGAGTCCTTCGAGGGGAAAGATAAGAGACGGTTCCTTAAGACACTGGAGAGGATGAGATGGTAGCTGGTGGGGATGCTTGAAGGATGAACTTGACAATGGCGGATGATTGTTGATGAGCGCGCAACCGAGGTTGAAGTAACCAAGGAATGACATTGGAGAGACGAGATGGGGGATCCAGCCAGACCCTAAAAGGAAAAGATCGCCAAATCTCAGATGAGAACTCACACTCGAAAAAGAGGTGATCGTGACTTTCGATTCCGGTGGGGCAAAGAGTGCAAGCTGCATGAACGTTCATACCCCCAACGTAAGAGCCTATCCCTTGTTGGAAGCCTTGCAAGGATTCCCAACCAGGTAAAGAATGAATACCTAGGGACTGCCTCAGAGAACCATACGACCTTAACCCATGGAACCTGCGGAGAATGCACTCTTAGCTGCTCCCAAGTGGCCTTAGAAGAGAAGGAGGAGGTGAATGTTCCTGCCGTATTGCGCCATAAGTAGTTGTCACTGCCTCTTGTTTGCTATTGTTAGTCTGTGTTATTCTTTGTTCATTGTCAATTGCTTTCATAGCTTCCTTTGTTCTTAATTTGAGTTTGAATTTGTTTAGTATAGTAATTACAAAAACGGAAAACCAAATCGCTTAACGTAAGTAGTATCTTGGATTCTTAGTGTGTTGATTCGCGTGTTTTACTCGCACCAATTAACCTAATGCGCACACTACCGCAATCATAACGGTATGTCGATGTAGCACTTTAGGATCGATCCCATAGAGAATAAAGATTACACACCAAAGATACGAGAAACAAACTAAGCTAGAGCAAAACGGTTTTATCTTTTTTTTACAAAAAGAAAGAAGAAAGAAATCAAAATGCAAGAAAGAAAATAAAAGAAGGAAAATATAACACAAAGAGAAAACGTTGGATCATAGCTTAAACTATCGAAGAGATGATTAACAATTAAATAATGAATCATTTGGAAGCATTAAACACTATCTTAGAACATGGAACACAATCGTAAGACTAATCCACTCCCGTGGTATCAATCTCTTCATCGATTACTCGATTATCATAAACTTCCGTTTGCAATCAAAAATAATCGATGAGCATTAATCACAAGTCCAATTAGTTCACTAAACACACTAAACTACAATGGCCAATTGTGAATGATATGTAAAGCTCACAAAAGGTTCGGTTCAAGCAATTCATTTAGACTCGGGTTAGAAGTGAAATGCCTAAGTTCAAGACTCGAATGAACAAACCTAATCTAGCACTAACACCGTTTACTCGAATCTATCCCTAATGCATGGAATGAGACCAAAACTCCTAGGGTGTAGCTTTAGTTCGGTTTGTCAAGCCAAACTAGAACTACCTAATCTAGGTGTAGTACTAAACTTCGGTTTATCATGTCAAATCTAGCATTAAGAATCAACCTAAGAACCTAAGTAAAAGAATTAACAAAGATCATCCTAAATCACCATCATCTAACCATCAAGACAAATTACTAGTGATGCATAAACATTTAATGAACATTCAATTTTTGGCAAGGAACACACAAATAGCTTAACTCACTCCCATGATGCTAAACCCTTTATTGATAATTTGAATTAATTAGCCAATCTCTCAATTGCAACCAAATTATCAACAAGCATAAAACGTAAGTCCTTTTTAAGCCAACAATTCACCTTAATCACGATGGCCATCGGTTAAGAATGAAAAGCACATTTAGAAATCTTCTAGACGATCTACCAAACCTCTTCCGAGTGTAAATCGACCATGATCTAGAAATTGAGTAGCTAATTCAACTCTAGCATTAAGATCACTTCTAAACATGTGAACAAATGATTATCTAAGCCTAAACATCAACAAGCAATCATCAAACCATCTAAATCAAGCCTAATCATGATTCAACAAAAAGCTTATTACAAAGAACACCAAGAACAATCAAAAAGACATAATATACAAAAGGGATGAAGAAATCTTCTCTTTGATGGCATGAACATGAAGATCCATCAAGAACATCAAGTGGTTTTCTTGAGCTTTCCCAAGTTTAAGAAGAAGAAAGAAGAAATCAAAGTATATATATATATGAAGAATCAACCCAAGAATCTCTAGAGAGAGATCTTGGGTTGAACACACACAAAGAATTGAAGAAAACCTCTCTAATAATAATAAAGCATACATACATCTGGCTCAAAACCAGTTATTAAAGAGTCTTGGTCGACCAAAGTCACCAAAAGTTTGGTGGAATAGTTAAAAACACGTTTTTACACTGTTTTCGGATGTTGGTTTTCGGTTTGATACGTCTTCACTAAATCGGCCATAACTCTTGAACCACATATCGGAATGACTCGAAACCACGTCCATCGACAAGCTAACTCACATATCTACAACTTTCATGAGACCTCTGAAGCTAAATCCGAATGGAAACCGTTCTTCTGAGTCGATCTTCAAAGCGCTTCGGATGGCTTCGGTCGCGGGTCTGGATCGGTCGATCTAGAGGGGATCGATCGATCCCCCAAAAACATGAGATCGATCGATCTGGCATTGTAGGTCGGTCTGGGAAATCTTCGATGTTTGGGATCGATCGATCCAAGTTTGTGGATCGAACGATCTGGCTTGTTTCTCCACTCGCTCCTCTTGCTCGCCAGACTGGACCGTCGTCACGAAAATCGGCATAACTTTTGATCGCACCGTTGGAATGGCCTCAAACAACTTCCAAATGAAAGCTAATCCATTGATCTATCTTGTGTTAAACTCTGAGCTCAATCCATCGGTGGGAAGTCTTTCATACAATGCCAAACTTCTGACGTCTCAACCTGATCTTGCATCTCTGTATTCCGCAATGACCTTTTATGTGGCTATTTTCACTCCTCCAACTCGTCTGACTCCAAGAACACCTGAAAATGGCTCAAGTAAGTCAAAAATAATGCAAAGACAACCTAGGACATCTAAAATGCAATGCAATGCAAATGAGACTCAAATGCATGAAAATATCCCAAAACTATACAATGTGAGATTAAAACCTATGAAAATAAAGCCCTAAAAACAAGTAAAATATGGTGTTATCATGTGTGATAGTGAACTTTTTACGGTCCGCACAATTACCCACTGTGCACAATGCCTCAATCTAATGGCATGTCATTGCAGCACTTTGGAATCGAATCCACAAGGAAATAAGAACGACGCACTAAGAATACAAGATGCTATCTAATCTAAGCGATAATTGGGGTTGGGTTTTTATCGAACAAGTGAAACATACATCAACATAGAAATAAACAAGTGACAAGACACAATTGACAAACTTAAACGTTAATTAGCAAATTTAAACAAACGAATTCTCGGGTAAAGCAATCGACTCGGGTGATTCTTTAATCTACTCAAGATGCTCAAACATTCTACTAAATATCTCCTTAGGCCTTAGAACACTACTAAAGATTAATCCACGTCCATGGTATTAACCCCTATCTTAGTCATCAATCGTCATAAACTTCCGTTCACAATTCTATGACTAACAAGCAATAAGCACAAGTCTAATTAATTACAATTCACCCTAGACATCAATTTTCCGTTGGCTAAGATATGAAAAGCACTCAATAAGTTCGTTCAAGAATCTCCTAAGAACACCTTTCGGGTGACGGGATTCCCTAGGTTCTAGATCAACTTTGTCAAGGCTAATCTAGCATTAAGAACACTTAATGAGAAAGGATTTCAAGTAATCTAGCTCTTAAACATCAAGAACAAACCTAGAATCACCCTAATCTACCTTACCCAAGAATCCTAATAGAACTACTCATACATGACTAAATCGCAAAAGTAAACCGTACAAATGAAAGCCATGAACAAAATAATAAGAAAAGTGAAAGAAAATTCAAGAAAACTTCTCTAGATCTTCAAAGGATTGCAAATCTTCAAGAGAAGAACAAGGTTTTCTCTCTAGAGTTTTTGTTCAAAAGTGATAAAAGATTTATAGATCTGGTCCAAAGACCAATAATTATACAGATTTGGGCGTCCAAAGTTACCAAAAATTAGGTAAAGTAGAGAAAAAGACGTTTTTACACTGTTTCAGGAGACTAGTTTTCAGTTTGATACGTCTTCACTACATCCGCCATTACTCTCGAACCACTGCTCCGAATGACTTGCAAACACTTTTATTGGAAATCTAACTCAATTATCTACAACTTTCATGAAGATCACCAAAGCTAAATCCCAATGAAAACCCTTCTTCTGAGTCGATCTTTAGAGCACTTCGGGTGATTTCGGCCCAGAAAATGGTCAAAGTAGGGGGATCGATCGATCCCAAAAAATAATGAGATCGATCGATCTGGCATTGTAGGTCGGTCTGGGAAATGTTCGATGTTTGGGATCGATCGATCCAACTTTGTGGATCGATCGATCTGGCTTGTTTCTCCACTCGCTCCTCTTGCTCGCCAGACTGGACCGTCGTCACGAAAATTGGCATAACTCTTGATCGCACCGTTGGAATGGCCTCAAACAACTTCCAAATGAAAGCTAATCCATTGGTTTAGCTTGTGGTACAATATGAGCTCAATCCATCGGTGAAAAGTCCTTCATCCAATGCCAAACGTTTGACGTCTCAACCTGATCATGCATCTCTGTATTCCGCAATGACCTTTTTTTATGGCTATATTCTCTCCTCCAACTCCTATGACTCCAAGAACACCTGAAAATGGTTCAAGCAAGCCAAAAATAATGCAAAGAAAACCTAGGACATCTAAAATGTATTGAGACTCAAATTGGACCTAAAAGCATAAAAATATCCCAAAACTATACAAATTGGAACTAAAAATCTATGAAACTAAACCTTAAAAACATGCAAAATATACACTTATCAGTGTGCGATCTTATCTCCTCGTGGATTTGACCCTTTGAATGCTACAATCTGTGTTTTGTAAAACTTTATTCCTATCAAAAGTCTCTTTCCGCAAACTTAATCAAATATCGTGTTTAGTTGTAAGAAATAAACAAGTACGAAAAACACGGGTCTCGTGACTTCACCATGAGTAGTGTTCGGACCCATCTCAGAACATTACATTGTCTATTTTCTCTTAAAAGTGAACATAGACAAACATAAAATTCAACAAAGTCTTCTTATGAAAGTGACTTTCTTTCTTTTCTTTCTTCTTCTCAGTCTGTTCTAGCCTCTATTTATTTCTTAAATCTCTGCACATCATTTACTTCATTTTCTCAACCTTTCTCCTTCCTTTTCTCAATCCATTAATCTTTCTCTTTCTTCACTTAATCACCAAAAAAAAAAGAAAACAGTCTTTTTTATTGTTCCTTTGCACTTGCACAGCATTGCAACATGGGTAGACATTCTTGCTGTTACAAACAAAAGCTGAGAAAAGGTCTCTGGTCTCCTGAAGAAGACGAGAAGCTTCTCAATTACATCACCAAAAACGGCCATGGTTGCTGGAGCTCTGTTCCTAAACTCGCTGGTCAAACTCTTTCTTCTCCTGAAAAATGGTATAATTGTGATTTTTCCTTTAATTAATTTACAGAACCATATGTGTCTTAATCTACAGGTCTCAATAGATGCGGTAAGAGTTGTAGACTCAGGTGGATCAATTACTTAAGACCTGATTTGAAGAGAGGAGATTTCTCTCCAGAGGAACAGAATCTCATCGTCGAGCTTCACGCTGTCCTCGGAAACAGGTAAATAATCAATCATAATAATGCTCTGTTTCTGAAATCCCCTGTTTTTTGTTTCTTTTATGTTCTGTTTCTGAAACAAAGTATTTCTTGAATTCCTTTTTATGTTTTGCTCTGTTTCAGATGGTCCCGAATTGCTGCGAGGCTTCCCGGAAGAACCGACAACGAGATCAAGAACTTGTGGAATTCATGCATCAAGAAGAAGCTTAGGCAAAAAGGGATCGACCCTAACACGCATAAACCTCTCTCCGAGGTTGACAAAGACCACAAGTCTCCAAGTTTCTCCTCAGAAACTAATCAAGACTTATTTGTCGAGAAACCGTCTGATTTCTCTGATTACTTAGCGTTTCAGAAGCTAAACTCCAGCCTTGAGCACTCTGTTTCAATCGACGCTTCGCTCTGTTCCATGATCCCTACGCAATTCAACACTGATGGTTCTGCCTTAAACGCGCTTTTCGAGACGCAAATATCCGTGAAGCCCTCGATTATTCTTCTTCCTTCTGCAGACAACATTTCAAGAACTCTCTGTGAAGGAGATCATGTAAAAGTGACAGAGCTTAATTGGGAATCAAACTGTGGAAGCACGATCAACAATACCTCGAGCAACCTCGAAAATCCCGGATTCGAGGAAATGAAATGGTCAGACGAGTATCTGAACGCATCGTTTTTCACTTTACAGAACGAAAGCTGTAACCCAACAAACGTGAAATCAGAAACGGAATTCATCTCAAGCACTGCCTTTCCTTGGAGCCAAAGTCAAGCAAGCGACGTGTTCCCCAAGGATCTTCAGAGAATTGCCGTCTCTTTTGGTCAGACCCATTAGCATTTGCTTTCTTTTTCTGAAAATATAACTTATTCTGTAAATTCCAGTTTGATACTATATAAATTTTTCCAGTTTGTTAAAAAGATAATGATGCTGTCGACAAATCAAAAGTTATGTATTTGCTTAATCTGTTAAAGAAGAAAGAAGAACGCAAATGCGTGCATTACTGATTTTAATAAACAAGTTTCCTTTTACAATTGTGGTCCAAAGTCACTTCTTTCACCATTATTCAGACTTCAGAGCTTAAATCAGTTAAAAGACAAAATAAAAGATTAACTAATATTCTTTGTTTCAAATGTTCAACTATCTTTTGTTCCACAACTTGCCTTCCACGGCCTTCTAAGAAAAATAAAGAAAATCTGGTAAGAATAAATTAGCTGAATAACATATAACATTCATTTATATTGCATTTTGCCAATGTTTACAAGGATCGATATAATAGAAAAAAAATGAAATTACATGATGATTCTTTTTGGTAAGCTTTACGCACTAAGAGTATAACTTTGTTACTTTCTTTTTCGTAATGCTCCACATGGTAATTTCATTTTGAACTAAATCATTTTTCATCTTGATTCTTGATCTCCACGAGAAGAAAAAAATACACGGCCACTACACACCGTCATTTATATCGGCAACAGACTCCTCATCATATCGTCTTTCTACTTTGGTGATTGTAACACTTTTTTTTGTACTATTTGTCTAGCTTATATCTTTTTGGTGCTCTTGATTACAATTTTAAGGTTTTATATTCGAGTATCACTTTACCATTGTTCGGGATAAAGTATTTGGTTCGTTTGCAAAGTCTACAGAAAAAAATGGAATCAAAAATCTTTTTTATTTAAATGTATAACGTTGCAACAAACAAATATCCATGACACAGACATAATTCGTATCGTGGAAGAACCAAGAACTAGGTCATTTCTCGTTCCAGGGATTATGCTTAATTAGTCTATCTCTTAGGGTTTCTCTATTTTTTCGGTTCTTCTCTTCGTTAGCCTCTCCTCTTTTTATATAGAGAAATTTAGTTTTATCCTAATTCCTTTTCAAAATAGGAATTATGTCTTTTGTTGAGGTAAATAATTTTCCTTGGAGAAGGTGAATCACGTAGTGACACGTGTAATAGATTAGTCATCGGCAACTAGACCTAAAAGCGAGCCCCTAAGAGAGGGTGCAGGTACGAGACTAAGTGCAGGTCGAACCTTAGGACATGTTAGAAGAGGTTATATGCGGCAACCTTTTTCCAAAACCGTTGGTTCAAAGGGAGCCAGCGGAAAGTAAGGGGATGAGTGGTCCGAACCAGAATAAAGAGTCACATTTTCTTGAAGCCGCCAACTCGTGCCATGTTAATCTGGAGAGTGCGGTAGTATAGAGATGAGTGATTCAGATATAAAGAGTCATCTTTTTTCAGAGCTCGCCAACTTGTGCCATGTGATCTGGAGGGTGCGGTAGTATGGAGATGAATGACTCATCATGGACAAGTTGACTCTTCAACGTACAACATAAACCGGGCAGCAATGCCTGGGAAGGTAAATATAAACGACCGGGCAGCAATGCCCGTGAAGGTAAGCAATAACAACCCGAAACTCCTTTCATGAGTGCAAGGTAAAAGATCAATTAATTATGCGCAAGGATACTCTTTCTAGTTTCCCTCCAGTATTAGATATTTTATCATGTTTGAAATGTTCCCGCTTAACAGGTTTGTTTGTTATCTTGACATGTGAACCATCGAAAGCGACCGCTCGACAAGGCCGAGGAAGAAGCGTGGCATGGGTGTCTTGATTAAGCAGCGAGAAACCAGCCGAGAGGCGTACGAACCGCGCATCATCAATAGTGCCTTTAGATAGCTATACATAGGCGACAAGAAAAGCACTCAAGTATCACGTACAAGATCCAACCCAACTACCAGCAAACCGACCCATCAGCGCATAACCCAAACCGACACGTGGATATACGACCCGATATACTTTGCGGGATACGTATTCTCTATAACTAATCTCTTCTCTCTACGGAGAAGGGGACGAACACTTTTTCCAAAAACATACACTATATACTTCTTAAAAAGCTCTCTAAGAGCGAAAACCCTAAAGATCTCTCCAAATCCTCCTGGAGAAGTTTGAAAGATCCTTTCGATCACTTTTCCGATCGTCGGCTTTTCAACTATTTCCTTGTTCATCATTCTCATTTCACAGACAACCCACTAAACTCAACAAATACTTTTCGGATCCATTCTCTTTTCAGGCCCAAAGTCACTAAAACCCATTTTCATCCTGTTTTCCGACTCATTTCTTGACCCGAAGAGAGTCATCGGAAAACACCCCTTCATCGTGTTTTTCGGACTCTGGCGTGTTGTTACATTTTGTAGGAGAAATGCTTCCCCGGAGGACGAAAAAACCCCAAAACAATTTTTGCTAGAGGCGGGAAGCAATTTTCTCCTAACAAACCAAGACCTAAAGGAAGAAGCGTCATGAAGGGCTATTGAGTCACACATTCTGCCGACCAGGACTAGAGAGCTGGATCAGTAGAAACTGAGAACCTCAGGTCGAGGACTAAAGCCAAATGTGAGCAATGCCCTGCAAAAAGCTCCACATGCGAACGGGATGCCTGACGAATTGAGCCGAAGAGAACCCGACAACAACCTAAGTTGTAGAAGAACGTGCAAGGTCGGGTGCGATCAAAGAGAAGCTCTTGAGCCAGGTCAATTGAAACCCGCCAAAAAGACTGGTTAGTGGGCCAAGATGCGGCCCAAAGCACGAAGAAAAGCAAAGTCCAGTTGAGCCCAAATCTGGAGGCCCAACAACGAGACTAGGGCGACAAGAAGAAATCGGTAAGACGATAACGGCAAAATCTCAAACCAAACAAGGACCAACAGTAGTTCCAATTTACAAACAAATGAAGCTGTTTACAAAAAGAAGAAAAAAATGTGACAAGCCAGAAACAACAAAAAAAGGCGAAACATCTAATCAGTTGGGGGAAAGAGATTGGCGACGCTTATTTCCACGATAGCTACTTGGAGTGTCCCTTCCTGCATCCTCCTCCTTGGTGACACCCCTTCGGGCCTCGACGAAAGTGCGGGCCACTTCAAGGTTGTGAGTTGATTGAGCCAGAGCGTAAGTCAACAAGGTAATTACGTGACGAATGGCACCATTGGTGTCCTCCAGACGAGCGATATGGTCGAATAAGACCCCATATGCACCTTGGGGGTATGGCACTCAAGTCGGTGTCCTCTTTAGGGAATGGAGCTGATTCGTGGACCTGGAATGGGGAGAGTGCAAAAACACTTAGGTCACACACCCCTCAAGGAATCGAAGATAGGCTAAAGAAGCCGACCAAAAATAATTGTGTACGATACCTAGGGGAGTCTTAAAGGAGGAAATGAGGAAGAAGGGTTATCGGTATAATCGATAGAAGGGGCAACCACTCAAAAAGCGCGCGAATGAGCCAGGAAGATGGGCCAATAAGGGTTGACGAAGAGGGGCGAAAGTGATTTCTGGAGTCGATCAAGGGCGCAGAGGATTATGCGGATCCGCCAATAGTGAGACAAGGCACGAAGATCGGGAAGAAAAGAGGATGTCATCAGAAATCAAACTTACGTGACAGAATAAATGGGCGACTAGGAGCCGACCCCAAGGAACTCCTCCTGAGGATCTCGGGATACAGCAGGAAATGAGGATCCCGAAGGTGATTCGAGAGCGAATAACTCTTTAGGGAACAAGGAGTAAGGAGGGCGGTTTACTGGGGCGGAGCCTGCCAGCAAGAAGAGAAGCAGATGTGATCGGATCGTGGGGATTGAAAACCCTCAATCGAAGGAGGACAAGAACTCGACATACCTCGCGGAGACCAAGAAAAAGGAAAGTTGGAAGGACCTTGGGGGGGAATGAGGAAAAAGTTGCCAACATCCAAGGGAGACCCCAACCACAGTGGCGTCTCGACAGGCTGCGTTGCCGACCGTAAGGGAGTTAAATTATAATGGTGCCACCCCATCCCCATTTCGTTGAGACGATAGGAGCTGATGACCATCTGGCATGTGAATCCTAGCCTAGATAAGTCGGAGAGGACTTGCAAGGAATGGATTAGGCCACACAAGCGAAGGGTGAGTTGAGTCGAAGTAATTCTGGTTTTTCGGCAGAGTTCCTCTATGATCCATGAGAACTAATGGCGGAATGCTGTTGGAGGTGGATTTTACACCCCCTTTTTAAGGCCCTGCCTGAATCAAGATCGGCCCATTCAGTAACCGGCCCATTAAGTAATCGACCCAAGCCCATTGAGCTCGGTCGTACCAACCGTACGAGAAATGAGGTGGATTGCCACCAAGGCTACTAAAGGAGGATCGGTCAGTGCACTCTACTCAACCCGGCGACTTGTCCTGCCCCACCATCAACACGTCCTGCCCCACCATCGATCTGTCATGACCGACCGTACGACCTACGGTTTAGAGATAGATTTAGATATCTCTGAACCACCGTCTTAATTTCAGTATAAATAGGAATGTACCCTCATTATAAACATGATCCGAATTTTGGAATAAATGCTCTAATAACCTCTTTCACCGATCTCATATTCACTTATCTAAGAAATTACTGACCTCCTCTTCATCTTCGATTATATTTAACTCAAATCTCTCCAAGGATCATTATATTAACCGACCCGTTTTATCTTAATCATAACCGATCTCGCTTGTTTTTGTTATCACCGATCTATAACTTTATTCCAATCGAAATTCTCCGAGCCGCTTCTTCGACTTCAGACTCAAGTTACTCGGTTGCCCTAACCGATACAACAATTGGCGCCCACCATGGGGCTCAGAGATATTTCTCAACACAAAAAGTAACGTCGGCATATAACAATCAACGATGTCAGTACAGCTACCCACAACTACAATAGGCGCAACAATCACAACATCTCGATTTATCGGACCCGAACTGCCTCCGAACAAAGGAAACGACAACATACCGATCCATACCGCAGAGTTTGACACATCGCAAGCGATACCAATCATCAGTGACATCTCTACCATCGAACAGATCAACATGCCAACTCTTTTTGGGACACTTCTTGCGCGAATAGAAAAGCTGACTCGTGGGACGAACGCGCGCTTGGAACAGATAACCGAAGTACAAACAGCCTGCCATGATCAAGTTAACAACCTACATTCTCAAGAAGCCCAGACTCCCGAGCGTCAATCCGCACAAGATCATCATTGCCTGCTTCGCAATCTGTTCGGCGATCAACCGTCTCCCCCGATCAACTTGCCTCGGCACCCGATCTACACCGAAAGCCGAGCACATCGCCTAAATTTTGAAACACTAACACCTCCTCAACAGATCAGGAACCTTGGACGAGACCAAGAAATCGACGAGATGAATGTTAAGCTCCAGGCCATGACATCCTTAGTCCATCGGGCGACCAGTTCGGCCCCCGAGATCGATCGCGTATTAAAAGAGATGCAAAATACGCCATTCACAACTAGGATATCCGATTTCCCAGTCCGCAATCCGGGAAAAATCAATTTTCCGATTTAGGCGGGAAACTCGGATCTCAGCCATCATATTACAGCATTCAGAATAGCAATGGGACGAGCCCGTTACTCCGCGGAAGAACGAAATGCCGGTTACTGTCAACTCTTTTCGTAGAAACCTTAAACGGAGACGCTCTCGTATAGTTCTCAAAGCTTGAGGCAAATTCAATAGATGGCTACCACGCACTATGAACCGCCTTCCTCAAGCGCTATCACATGTTCCTTCAACATCCGACCTCTTGCGCCGATCTCTATACCATATCGCATGGAGAGAAAGAATCCCTCCGATCTTTCATGAACATGTTCAACTCGAAAGCATCTCGAGTCTCGGTACCAGACGATGCGGTAATACCAGCCTTATGGGGGGCCCTTCGACCCGATATGAAGTTCTGAGATAGCCTCAAGTTCGACAAACGCCAACCCTAGAAGACGCATTACATCGAGCAGTATTGTATGTCGAAGACGAAGAGGAGAAAGAGGCTATGGCCAAGAAATGCTCATCCAATAGAGCACCACCGACCAAAGCAAAGGAAGAGTATTATGAACCGCGGCAACACCTCGATAAGGAGTATCGCAACAACAACAACAACAACAGAGCTAGGAGAGCAAATGTAAACTACATCGGTGAGACGCAACCGCAACAACAATCGAACAAATGGATAGGAAACGAAGGAGATCAACGTGCGTACTGCGATTTTCACAAGCGTTACGGTCATCCCACTCGTCAATGTCGCCAATTACAAGAATATCTCCTCGTGAAATACAGCAAGGGAGAGATCGGCGATACAAATTATTTCCCAACACGGAATGAGGAGCATCGAGTAATTGAAAATCGCCAACCTGATAACAATGAGGATAGGCGTAGGCTTAATCAAAATGAGGATCTTCCCCCACCGCCGAATGTACAGAGAACGGATGCCGAGCAACCTAAGCGAGATCGCGATGTACATGATAGACTGGGAACGCCCCCGCCGGCCAGGAGAAGAGTTAACATGATAATGGGCGGCCTCATGACGTGCAATGATTCCATTTGTTCCATAAAGAAGTATCGAAGGAAGATCATGGTAGCTCAGAAGTGGCAAGAACAGGCCACCGATAAACGCATCGGCGAGACGATAAATTTCACTGAGGCCGATGCAAGCGGCGTGGATACACCACACAATGATCCACTCGTAATTGAGCTAAGGATCGGCAATTGCGAAATCTCGCGAGTCTTGATTGATAACGGTAGTTCAGTCGATCTAATATTCAAGGAAGCCTTGGATAGGATGGAACTAACCGACCATAATCTTAAGCCGTCCGTCAAACTACTTATAGGATTCAACAGAGATACCACCATGACGGTTGGAACCATCAGGTTACTAGTTTATGCCAGGAGAACTACGAAGCTGGTCAAGTTTGTCGTCGTTGATAAACCGACCATCTATAACGTGATACTGGGAACGCCGTGGATACACGCCATGAAGGCAGTCCCATCAACCTATCACCAATGCATCAAGTTCCCTACCCTGAACGGAGTCAAAACAATTCGAGGGAACCAAGAGATGTCCCGAACATGCTTCATCGCCGAGCATAAGCTGTGAAACTCGATTCCATGTCTTATGATCGAGCCCAAAATCCAAACCGAACTCCCACCTCAAAATAACTCACGGCGCGAGCTCATTCTTCAGGTCAATATAGACGAATCCAACCTGGAGCGATGCGTCGGCATAGGGGCCGAGCTCATCCGCCTCCTACAACGAAACGTCTTGAACTTTTCATGGTCGGTAAATGATATGGACGGAATAGACCCGACGATAGCTCGTCATGAACTTAATGCTGATCCAATATTCAAGCCGATCAAGCAAAACGACGAAAGCTCGGCCCAAAAAAAGCCCAGGCCGTCAATGACGAAGTCGAACGATTGTCGACAGCAGGGTCTATAACCGAAGTAAAATACCCCGATTGGTTAGCCAACCCTGTAGGCGTCAAGAAGAAGAGTGGCAAATGGAGGATCTGTGTCGATTTCACCGACCTCAACAAGGCATGTCCTAAAGATAGCTTCCCCTTGCCACACATCGATCGATTGGTATAGGCGACTACCGGCAACGAGCTACTATCCTTCATGGATGCGTTCTCAGGATATAATCAAATAATGATGCATCCCGACGACCGAGAAAAAATGGCGTTTATAACCGACCGAGGAACCTACTGTTATAAGGTCATGCCTTTCGGTCTGAAAAATGCTGGAGGGACCTACCAACGATTAGTTAACCACATGTTTGCTGAACAACTTGGGAAAACAATGGAAGTCTACATAGACGACATGCTCATCAAGTCTCTTACTACTGGAGATCACATCGGCCATCTGCAAACTTGCTTCAGCATCCTAAACCAGTACCAAATGAAGCTAAACCCGACAAAGTGCACGTTTGGTGTAACTTCAAGAGAAGCCAATCCCAAGCAGATAACAGCGATAATCGACTTACCATCCCCACAAAACACGCGTGAAGTACAACGACTAACCGACCGGATCGCGGCCTTAAATCGATTTATTTCCAAGTCTACCGACAGATGTTTACCATTCTACCAATTGCTCCGAGGAAACAAACGATTCGAATGGGACGACAAGTGCGAAGAAGCCTTCCAGAAACTAGAAATCTACCTGTCCACGCCACCGATCTTGGCCAAACCAGAAGAAGGTGAGACTTTGTACCTATACATCTCAATCTCCAGCTCGGCGGTTAGTGGTGTGCTAGTAAAAGAAGATTGGGGGGAATTAAAGCCGATCTTCTATATCAGCAAGACGCTCGACGAAGCAGAAACAAGATATCCGACCCTGGAGAAGCTCGCGTTGGCAGTCATCATTTCGGCAAGAAAGCTGCGACCATATTTCCAATCTCATTTCATTGTCGTACCGACCAACCAGCCGCTTCAAACCATCCTCCATTGCGCGAGCGAATCCGGACGAATAGCAAAGTGGGCAATCGAGCTAAGTGAGTATGACATAGAATATTGGAACCGAACAAGCACAAAATTGCAAGTGTTAGTTGATTTCTTGATCGAACTCCCCCCCCCGAACTAATCAGGGAACAATCTCCCGGCCGAAGAAAAATGGTTCATGTACGTTGACGGCTCGTCATCACTACGCGGGTCGGGCGTAGGAATACGGCTAGAATCACCAACCGGAGAAATACTGGAACAATCTTTCCGCCTAGCTTTCCAAGCTTCGAACAATGAGACAGAGTACGAGGCACTGATCGCTGGTTTACGTTTGGCCAAAGGAATCGGGGTGAAATGAATATAGGCGTTCTGCGACTCACATCTTTTAGCCAACCAATGCAGTGGCGATTATGAGACCAAAAATGAAAGAATGGACGCCTACCTTAAGGTTGTCAAGACGCTCGCCAAGGAGTTCGATTTCTTCACCCTCACAAAGATACCGAGAAGCGATAATACATCGGCAGATGCACTAGCCACACTCGCATCAACATGTGAACCACATCATAAACGCCTTATACTGGTCGAAAGCATCGACGCCCCGAGCATCGATCTGCCCAAGGGAGTGTGCCTTATCAACAAATTTCAAATTGATAAGGACATTGAAGCGGCATACCATGTAGAGGTGGAAGACGAGCCCGCTTTGGAAGATGACGTAACCAACCAAATAGACTGGAGGATTGAAATCTTACTTTACATCAACAACGGAGACGGTCCTCCCGACCGATGGGCAGCTCGGCGCCTAAAACTGAAATGCGCTCATTACACCCAGATCAACGGTAACCTTTTCCGCTTGAATACTTATGGCGCCTTGCTCAGATGCCTCAACGGCGAGGAAGTCATAGATGTCATGAGAGAAACCCTTGACCTACCGATCCGAATCTTTTTGACCTACCGACCTCGAAGAATGCTTGGAAGAATGCCTTGAAGAATGCTTCCTTTAATTTTTCTTCCTCTCTTCAGATCTCGCAGCCGACGCCTCGGCCTTAGCTCTTTCAGCATCCTCCTTTCGATTATCCTCCCTTAGATCATCCTCCTTTGGATCATCCTCCCTCACAACAGACTCCGTCTCTTGCTTATTTACCAAAGTTTGCGGGTTGTCTTGACCCTCAGTTTGGATCGAGTCATCAATCTCGTCACCTCCCCTTGATGACTAATCATTCCCACCAATCGAGGGATCAATAGGCTGTGCTCGGTTATCAATGTCGGTATCCACACCAATGTGAAGCGGAGTAGCCGACCTCGCTCTGACCCAACTTGCGTAACTCAGTAAAATGTTAACATCGACACCACCCATCTCTACGGTTCTGAAAGATCGAGCTACAACACCCCAACTAGCTACAAAATCAAGATGTTAGATCAATCATCAAGTAACGACAAAGAATAAAATAATGAAGATCGGCTTACCAGAATGAATGCGACCCAAACTCTGTCTGATCCTGTGATGATGAATCTGCGGCCACCGCCTCTGATCTAACTCTCGGATATTTGCTAAGGCTTCTTCAAAACCTTTAGGTGCCGCTTTACTAATGGGATGCCGAACTGAAACATATAAAGAAAGAGGATTAGAAGAAAGAATGGAATAAAACGACGAGAGTGCGAATGAGCTAAAATCTACTGAAGTTTGCATTCCAACGAATCCTATATCTCCTATCGACGACCGACGACCGGGAGTCTTACCGTTATTGCTAATACGGGGCATCTCTTCGAAGAAACGAATGTCGATGTCAATATCACATTCGGCTTCCAAACCAATGCAGCGACCATATTCCGAATTCCAGCCGGAGTCATATGACTAATGGCAAGACTCCGAGCATCGCAATAATCAATCAGAAGCTTCGGCAAAGGAAACCAGAGTCGGCATTGATTGAAATAAGCTTTGTACAAGCAGATCCACCCCTCGGGAGCAGTCCATGGTCGCTCTTCGGTAGAAGGAGATCTAAAAATTAATCCGCAAAACATTCGGCCATCTCTACGCATCTTCTCCAGCGAAGTATTATCGGATCTCGAAGGAATATCCGCGAGACGCAATTTGCCACGAGGAACCATCTGACCTTTAGCTTTAAGAGCCGATCAGCGAACTTTCTTGGATTCAGCTTCGGCGAGCTCCATCATCAGTCTTTCATCCATCGCCAACAGCTCCACCTCGAGTTTGATCTCCGACCCATCTATCGGATCATCTCTTAGTTGAGGAAAGTTGATTTCTAGCCGACCCGAGCTAGGACCGACCCCATCCTTCTGAGATCGAATGGCTAATTCCTAGATCGGCGAATTAATCTCCTCCGCCGACCTATCAGAAGTCGTTGTCTCCTCTGTAGAAGAACCACTACTCACTGAGACAGTATCTCCCCTAACCGATCTCGAGGACAAACTCGATTCAACCCGCTCCATGTTGTTTTTGAAGATCAAAGAGAAGAGAAGACAAAGAACAGACGAAGAACAAGAAGAAGATCTATCGAAAAACTCAAATCTTCACGCAGATCGACAAAATCAAACAGCGGATTCGACGAGGACACGGCGGCGATACGACGGAAAACTCAAACAGAAACGACACAAACAAAAATAAGACCGAGAGAGCAGAGAGAGGGAAAATATAACTTTTATAGCTGAAGAGTGAAATCGAGAATAGGAGGGGTCGAAGCTTATATAGAGAGAGAGAACGGTTACCGAGGAAATGCAATAATTACATTGAAGCGACTCTTCGATCTCCATGAGGCGACCCTTCAATTTTCATGAAGCAACACGTGGGTTCAAATTTCATCAACAAAAGCCCATTTAAAAGCCCACCGAACATACTATCTATAAATGTGCCGATCTAGATTCACGCCGAGCCAACCATCAACAAATTCGCCGAACTCAAATCTGCAATCCTTCGCCGAACTGGGGGAGGGCTAATTGTTGGAGGTGGGTTTTACACCCCCCTTTTTAAGGCCCTGCCTGAATCAAGATCGGCCCATTCAGTAACCGGCCTATTAAGTAATCGACCCAAGCCCACTGAGCTTGGCCGTACCGACCACACGAGAAATGAGGTGGATCGCCACCAAGGCTACTAAAGGAGGATCGGTCAGTGCACTCTACCCAACCCGGCGACCTGTCCTGCCCCACCATCAACCTGTCCTACCCCACCATCGATTTTTCGTGACCGACCGTACGACCTAGGGTTTAGAGATAGATTTAGATATCTCTGAACCACCATCTTAATTTCAGTATAAATATGAATGTACCCTCATTATGAACATGATCCGAATTTTGGAATAAATGCTCTAACAACCTCTTTCACCGATCTCATATTCTCTTATCTAAGGAATTACCGACCTACTCTTCATCTACGATTATATTTAACTCAAATCTCTCCAAGGATCATTATATTAACCGACCGTTTTATCTTATTCATCACCGACCTCGCTTGTTTTTGTTATCACCGATCTGTATCTTTATTCTAATCGAAAATCTCCGACCTCAAACTCAAGTTACTCGGTTGCCCTAACCGATACAACAAAGGCGATGCAGAAGGATGAAATAGGCACATAAGTAAAATCGTGTGTAGGATATCTGGGATGCCTTCCCAGTGCGGGGAGAATGATGTCGTCTTCCAGGATTTTGGGACACAACGAAGATCGGATAAATTCGCTGAAATTCCGAGGACCGGGAGCGGCAGAATGAGAAGAAGAAGACATCATCGGCAAAGAGCAAAAGTAAGAGCGAGGACAAATAAATAGAAGGAGAATGACTTAGTCGAGAGTCTGAGTTTGAGGGTAAAAGGACGTGAATAGAAATGATTGGAGAAGAAACGCCGATATAAAGACATATAAAAAACGGAAGAATCAGGAGGAAAGCGAAGAGGTAAAGCGTGCAACTACCCAAATGCAACACGTATTTGTATATTTGATTTTTTGTCTCTTTTTTTACCTAACAGATTGGTTTTCTTAAATTTTAAGTATATTTTATTTTTATATATTTCTATATTCATATTAACTCATGCAAATCTACACATCGCCAATGAACGAGCTAGTTAGTGTTGTTGCAAAATAAAAAATAGAAAATAATTAAAGTCAAAGGAAAATATTAATTTTCTCATATACAAAGAAATTGAAGTGTCCATAAGATATTTCATTCGGTAAACAATATAAGGATGTGTATCGATTGTAACAAAATTGCGTGCGAGAGAAATTAAAATTGTGACATACAATGTGTATGATGTGTAGTGGAAGAAGAAACAATAAATCATGTTTCTTATGAATGTCTACGGACATTACAAACTTGGGCTATTTCTCAAGTACTAATGACTCTGGATTTTTTCAGTGACATTGATCTTTACTAATCTTGATTTTTTTTTTCTTTTTTTCTGGCGACTTTCGAAAGATAATTAGAACAAATTTTTATCTTAACTTATTTGGTATATTTGGAAAATTAGTAATAATAAGGTATATTCAAATTTGGATAAACACTCACAAAAAGTCTTTAAGATTGTGGAAACCGATGCAACAATTTGGTGACTCGGCACAAACTAATGATCACATTACTGAATCACAATATGTTCTCCCTCTCTGATAGTATCGGATTATACATAATATTAGTGTTATATACATGGTTCTTAGAAGGAGTTTGATATTTTTTCAAGAATGGACTGGTATTGTTTCCAAGAAGGCGTAAAAGAATTATTGGTGGGAGCTAGATATTTACAGAGAAGTATATCTACTTAACATGCTAAATTACTTATTTGAACCATACATTGTATTATTGCACAACCAAAGACGGCCATAACTTTTGCAAGATCCTATTCCGAACTGGTGAGTATCTACATAGGGGGAGTGACCTATATTTACAATCAGTGCCGTCCCGATAATTTTGGTGGTCTAAAGCAAAAAAAAAAAAAAAAAATTAACATACAAAATTTAAGTATCTTAACTAATTATTTTTAAATAGAAAACACATATTTGAATCCAAAATTTTGTAAAATTAAAATAAGTTCTTGTTACTTTAAATATTTTTAAATCGAGTATCTTAGAATTACACGACATATTATAATTTGATAAAACTAAATTCATAAAAGCACATTAATTTCTTAATGATTTATATGTGTTATTTGAACTAAAATTTATATAAATTTTAGTGTTAATACTTTTATTTGAAAAGTATATAAAATACTAATAAGTTAATATTTATCTGACAAAAAAAATAAAATAATAAGTTTATAGTTTTTTTGGACAATTAAGATTACATCAAATGATACACAAATATATCAAACATCATGGCAAAAAAAACATATTTATCACCTACGTAGTACGGAAGATTCGCCGAAGTCCGCTTCCCGCTTCCGAATCGGAATCGGAAGCTCTCGGAAGCTCTCGGAAGCTTTTGGAAGCTCGATTCCATAGCGCTTCCAAAAAATATTTTCAAACCCGTGTTGGAAGCTTGTACTTCCGTTTTGAAAACATGGTATCCTAAAAAAGTATGAATGGTGAAGTTATTTTTGATATATTTATCATTTTATAAAAGAAAAATATGAAAACTTATATAGTATGTATAGTGACATTTGTAAATACTAATTTATGTTAATATATACTAATCATATGTGAAATGTTGGAAGTGGTCAATTTTAGTTTAATGTTGGAAGATTTAAGTCTGATGATCTTTCTTTTGACAACTAAGAGTTTGAGACGATTTTATTTGATGGAGCTGAGAAAACTGAGAATGAAGATGGTGACTTATATTTTTAATTTTGGATCATATGATTTTTAATTATTTTAATTTGATTGTGTAATATTGATGAATTGAATTTGTGTTATTCATAACTTTTTTTTTAAATAGAATATGTTTAGTTATATATATACGCTTCCAACACGTACCCGCTTCCAATTTTTTTTTTTAAAGTCGCTTTTCCGCTTCCGCGTACCCGTTTCCGATTCCAGGCAACGTAGTTTATCACACAATAAACATACTAAACACTATGCATTAAATCATTGTGGGCCACCAAATGCACATAATATGTTTTTTTTAAAAGATACAATCAATGGTATTGATATATCATGGTTTTTACCCCTTTTAAGCCATGATATAAGTCCGTTTTATAGAGTCTTTCTACTATTTTGTAGTGTTTTAGAGTCTTTTACAGGTTTTAACACGTTTTGAGCATAATTGGAGATATTGGAGCTTTTTGGAGCATTTTGGAGCAAAGGAGAAGTTCGTGTAGCTGAGTACCCGATATGAAGCCTCAGTATCGATCGACACTACCCTAGTATCGGTCGATACTCACTGCAGCAAGACACGAATCGCGACTTTTATGAAGAGTTGAAGAATTGCAAAATTGCCCAGAAAACTTTATTATTTACAATTTAGCCCAAAACATGTTTTAGGAGTTTAAGTTAGGTTTTTAAGCCACTTTGGCTATTACGTTCTAATTAGATTTTATTTTACTTGAGTTTTCTGTGAGAGAGCTTTGGAGGGAGACAAGTCTGAAACTCTGTTCGCCTGAGAGAAGATTTCGAACCCTTGTTTTACTCTCTTCTATTTATTTGATTTGATGATCTATTCAAATATGTTGCTTGTTTTAATCTCCATGTCTGAGTAGATCCACTTTAGGTTTAGGGTTTTCTCATAAAGGATTTTCTCTGAATGTTAGGTTAATTAGTTAATTAGGATTCACCATCTGAATTAGTTCTTCACCATAGGTTGTTCTCATAGCTAATTCTAGGTTGACGAATCTGGAACTTAGATCTTAGGATAATTGATTAGGCAAGAGAGTGCGATTAATTACCTGATAGAACCTAGGGTGAGCAAAATAACTATTCGCAAAGAGATTTGGTTTAGTTGTTTTGTGAACAAATCAAACTTGAACTAAAAGCTGGTTTAGACTTTAGGATTCGCAAAGAGATTTGGAATTCTAGGATTTAGACTTAGATAGTTTTCGCAACGAGAGTTGGTTAGCTATACTTTAGTGATTTGAGTTCAAGAACCGCGCTAAATATGAATCATGTTAGTTAGTTTATCTATATTCATTGAATTCCTGAGAAATACTATGGCCTATCTTCTTTTCAATTGACTTACAACTTGTTTAATTTACGCATTCGCATTTAATTACATTGTTTGGTTTAGCTTAATTCGAGTCTATATAATCTATTGTGTGACTTTCTTGAGTTCTTGTATTCGACCCCTACATATACTACAACAACTGCTTTAGTATTTATAGAGTATTAATTTGAGTATATCAAGTATCGAACTTGAAATACCCAAAAATTCAAAACAACACATAACCAATTTGACTAACAAAGCCTCAAATATGTGGCTTTCAAAACTAATATATATTTTGTGGCTTAAAACATATGCTTCATCCATTTTAGGCAAGGGACGGGCCTGTTTACAATACATCGGAGGAATTTATAAAAAGTTAAAAAGTTTACTTTTTTTTCTATTTTGCTCATCTCACGCGTGACATGCAAACAATAAAAAGCGGAAGTTAGTATAGAATGCTCGTTTCTGTCATTTTGATATATTTATATGTAAATTACGTACTCTAATTTAGATTTACGAACTGCTTTATATATTTTAATGATGTTGACAAAAAAAACACATATACAATTAAAGACCGAAACTCATAATCAAATGAATGGAAAAAAAAATAGAAAATTATAATAATATAAGAGAAACATCGGATCAACGACAGCTGAACAACCTGTTCCATGTGTTAATAATATTTTAATTTAGCTTTTGGATGTTTTAGTGAATTATTATATACTTTCTATAAAAAAAAAATGAGAAAATTGCATTCACACCCACTTTCTCAAAGTAGAATTACAAAAAACACACTTTGTAACTTTGTGAGATTAGACATACTTTGTGTGTTTTTTATGGTGTAAAATGACATAAATGTCCATCTTACCAAGAAGTATTTACCCCTCTCTCATTTACTCTATATTTTTTTATTATTTTTCATCTCACACACCCCACACATTTTTCTTTTCCTTATATTATTTTCATAAAAAAATAAACTAACAATTATTTTTTTCACAATCAATTATTTTTTTCACAATCAATTATATATTTTTTCTTTATATTTTGATACTAATTTCATAATTTTTTAATTAGATGTGAAAACTGGCGGGCATTGTAGTCGGAATTTCTTCGTCGGACACTGGTCGTCGGAAAATGGTCGTAACTTTTTTGATAGATTTTCTGACAGCTTTTCCGACGGATTTTCAACAAACAGTCCCCGTCGGAGGGATTTTCGATGATTTTCCGGCGAAGTTTTAGTTGGAATGCCTCGTCGGAAAGTTGTCGATATCTGTCGGAAATTTTCCGGCGGATATCCGGCGGTCATTGTAGTCGGAATCTCCCGACAGAAAGTTGTTGGATATCCTTTGGAAAAATTCCCGGCGTCGTATTTTATGTCCCATTGTGAATATAAATCCCTTTGGCTAAGCCTCTCGATCTCGGATTTAAACTCCAAAAGAGGGTAACGATAACACGAACAAAAAAATTCATGGCTCGGGAGTCGAACCCTGTGGATAGGACGCATGCGTATCTATGTAGTTGTGCACCCGTGTACAATATTCACATAGATACGCATGTATATCCATGTAGTTGCATACACGTGGACGATATTCGAGTGGATACACATGCATATCCATGTAGGTGCGTCCACGTGGACGATATGCGTGTGGATACGCACATATCTATCCATTTAATTGTATACACTTGTACGAATCCATGTGGATACGCATGGGGAGTATGATTTGTTCGAACCACATATAAGTAAAATATTGTGAAATGAGTATCAAAGTATAGAGAAAAAAGAAACATAGTTTATAGTGCAAAAAAAAATGTGAAATTATTTTTTTGTGAGAAGAAATTAGCAAAACAACATAATTAGGGTGTGCAAAACCAATAAAAATAAAAAATGATTTTTATTTTGATAATAATAATGATATAAGAGTTTTTTGGTATTTTTACACTCCAATAAGCACATAAAATGTGTCTAAAGTTATAAAATGTGTTTTTTGTAAGTCGAAAGTGTGAAAGTGCCCCATAGTGTAAGACACTCACAAAATTATGACTTTTAGCCCAAATGGTCGGAAGTCGTCCTTGATGTCACCAATAATCCCTACTATGATCATTGTAGTGCAAATTGAATAAGCTTACCTCCAATTTACAAAGCAGAATTTGACATCGATAAATAAACTGGCCATCCAAAAACAAACAAAAAATCTGTAAAAAGTTTTGAGTTCTAGCATCACGACTTGAAAGAAATGGTGTGAATGATATTGAGATAGAGTAACTCTCACAGAAAAGCAAGTTGGAGAATTTTATATGTTATTGATTATTGGCGACAAATGCCTAATTTATACAAAGAGAACTACAACCTAATTAGGTATAAACTACACAAGTAAAAGATCAAAAAGGATAAACAAATATACGATTATATATTCTCCTAACATACACTCCAATACCTCTCTTCAAGTTGGAGCATGCAAATCAAGAATATCCAACTCGTTACGCCTGGTGATATGCTCAAATTAATACCCTAAAGTACTAAAGCAGTTGTTGTAGTATATATAGGGGTCGAACACAAGAACTCCATATATCACACAATAGATTATATAGATTCGAATTAAGCTAAACCAAAAGATGTAATTGAAAGCAAGTGCGTAAATTAAACAAGTTGTGAGTCAATTGGAAAGAGGATAGGCTCATGGTATTTCTCAGGAATTCAATGAATGTAGATAAATTAACTAACATGATTCAGATTTAGCGCGGTTTTTGAACTCAAATCACTAAAGTATAGCTAACCAACTCTCGTTGCGAAAACTATCTAAGTCTAAATCCTAGAATTCCAAATCTCTTTGCGAATCCTAAAGTCTAAACCAGCTTTTAGTTTAAGTTTGATTTGTTCACAAAACAACTAAACCAAATCTCTTTGCGAATAGTTATTTTGCTCACCCTAGGTTCTGTCAGGTAATTAATCGCACTCTCGTGCCTAATTAATTATCGTAAGATCTAAGTTCTAGATTCGTCAACCTAGAATTAGCTATGAGAACAACCTATGGTGAAGAACTAATTCAGATGGTGAATCCTAATTAACTAATTAACCTAACATTCAGAGAAAACTCTTATGAGAACCTTGAACCTAACAGTGGATCTACTCAGACATGGAGATTGAAACAAACAACATGATTGAATAGATCATCAAAGAAATCAATAAGAAAAAGGAGTTCAGAGTTATCTCTCCAAAAACCAGAGGAGAATAAAGCTTAATTCGGTCTTCTTAGCCAAAGTGGCTGAAAAACCTAATTATAATCCTAAAACACGTTTTGGGCTAAATTGTAAATAATAAAGTTTTCTGGGCAATTTTGCAATTCTTTAACTCTTCATAAAAGTTGTGTTTCCTTCCCCATGGACGCCGGTATCGACCGATACCATGAGTGGTATCGATCGATACTCGGACAATGACGCGCTTCCTTCCTTCATGGTGTCAGTATCGATCGACACCAGGTGGTGTCGGTCGATACAAGGGCTTCAAATCGGGTACTCATCTACACGAACTTCTGTTTTGCTCCAAAATGCTCTAGAAAGCTCCAATATCTCCAATTATGCTCAAAACGTGTTAAAACCTGTAAAAGACTCTAAAACACTACAAAATAGTAGAAATACTCTATAAAACGGACTTATATCATGGCTTAAAAGGGGTAAAAAACATGATATATCAACTCCCCCAGACTTAGCCTTTGCTTGCCCTCAAGCAAATAGAAGACCAAACCAGAGAAAGAAGTTTGAAAACACGGAGACTCACATGTTCTTGAAACACTGCAATGACCATTTTCCCAAGCACCCAAATGTCACCTAACCAGTTCCAAGACTAACCACCATGTACTTCTCCTTAGGCATTCGCAGCTTCCCCAGACTACACACATTATTTCGCAGCTTCATTCAATTAAACCCATCATCGCCAGTTTCATCGTTGTGATTAATACCAAGAACCTTCTAGATTCTTTCCCATACAATATCATGACAAGGAACCACCCAATTTCACACTTTTTGTATCACTTTCTCTCCCCCAGACTTATTCCTTATCATATTCTCTTCTTCTTCTTTTTTTTTATTTTTTTTTTTTAGATTCGCACATACACATCAAGGTATGAGACGCGAGTATTGATGGTGTTTGCCACCAAATCCCCGGTTCTTCCCTCTCGATGTATCAAAGGGTGTAGGCGAATAATGGCATCATAGGAAAATCCTAGCCTCGCTTCCAACCTTTGTGTGATCATTCCTCACCAAGTAGAATAGTGGGATCGCTGGAAATTTTCCTAGCCCTCTACTCAGAAGAGAATTATTTCATCTTTTATGCTCTTATTTATTAACTTATAACAGGGGGGAGAGATACCATTACTTTAAACACATGGGTTCCTTTGTCAGATATGAATGAGGAATCAAGCTCTATGAATACTAACCACGTCGATGAAGTGCAAAAATTTGGCTCAGGCTTTAAAAGAACTCTGCTGGAAAAATGTGTGTCTTCTAGTTAACTGGTCAGCCTTTGGATTTTTCATTAGTCGATCTGTAACTGATTCTGTAACAATAGTCACTTAGAAGCAAAGTCAGAACAATAGATTCAAGAACAAGATCATAATCTCCAACAGGTTTTGACTCAATAAAACAATTTTTGACACAAAAACGACTGACTCTAAGAAAAAAAAACACAATGTCAGTGACTACCTCCCCCAGACTTAAACAACACTGTCCCCAGTGTTATCTAGCCTAAGTTTGGTGAAAGAAACTAAATGAACCAAGTGGAATTGTGAAAAACGAAGACGTTACCCGAGATGGGGTACGAGTGTCGACCGACACCCAACTTGGTATCAATCGATACCAAGTATTGGTCGACACAGGTGATGAGTTTTCAACGTCTAAGGTCAGATGTAACTCCAAAAATGTGTCAAACGATCCATGTGTTAAATGGTGGCACTGTTAGATCACTCAAACACAAGTTAGGTGCAACAAAATATCAATGAAGCATAAATCCACAGGTCCAAAAGCATAAGAAAGTGCTGACAAAAGACACAAAAAAACACAAAAGTCCAAACGAAAATAAAAAGAAAAGGGAAAAAGAAACAGCAAATGTGATGATCAGATAGAAAGAGGACTAATCCTCCTCAGTGGCGTCAGAATCATCGCCAGCAGTGCCAGATGGACCGACGTCAGGAGGCGTGCGCGGTGAACGTGAAGAAACAGGATGCTGAGGCGCCATGCAGCTGCAACTGGAAATGGCGGTCCAAATCGTCTACAGACTTACGACTACATATCGCTGAAAGGGATCCAGCTCCATCTCAGGTGGTGGAGGAAGAGAAAGCGCAGCAGCAGTACGTGTAGGCGTGCGGCGTGGTTGACCCCCAGCAGGGCCAGAAGCAGGTGATCGTGCTCTAGTGGCGGAGCCTCGACGTCAAGTGACCGGTGCAGGTTCCATGTCAGTGGGATCAGGGGCGAAAAGCAACTGAGCAGGGTCACCGCCTATGTATGTCAGATCGGTGTTGGGGAGCTGAACCAGATAGTCCCCAACAGAAGTGCTGAAAACCCAACGCCTGTGAGGCTTTAGCCAACGCAGGTGCTCCAAGTGCGCCTCGTCCATAAGCTCTCGGGAAGTCATGATCGAGCAATTAGTGGTGTTGATCCCTAAGCGCAGAAAGATGGGAGTGAGAAGACTGTCCACCGTCTCGGTCTTCTGGCGACCTGCAGTCCTAGAAGCCTTGCCGCGTCCTGTAAAAGGCTTAACCTTCAGCGACTCCAAGTGGTGTGCGAAAACAGCACCTAAGTTGACCGCGAGGTCCATCTCAGGCCACTCGTAAGCCTCATCGTCAATAATGTCCCCAATCCCAATAGACAGAACAATCAGCTCAGCAACTCTCATCCTTTTTGGCTACATCTTACACAACAAAGTGTTGCTCAAGATCCTCACAAGACAGCGCAGGACAGGATGGCGCACATCCATCTGTGTAGTGGTCTTGCTGTCATAGACTCCATGCCCAAAATGAGACCAGAATGCCTCAATATCTATGAACTTGCGAGGAATCTCACACCTCGAGAAATCCTTGTTAAACCCATAGATGTCGCAGAGCTCCTGAAAAGATATCATGTATCGTACACCGTGAATCTGGAAAGTCAGAACACCTTGATGTGCTGTCACTGGAGGCTTACCAGTGTAGTAGACGCGAACAGAGGCAAGGAACTGGCGGACCAAGTCAGGGTAAAGGTTATACTGCCGCGTAGGCATCGTCCCCAATCCGATCTTTCGGATCAGTCCATCGAGCTCCCTGTCAAAACCCAGATGCCGCATAGTGTGCATGTCCACAAACCGAGTGGGGCGCACATCAACCTCTTGCCATGCGTTGTAGTATATCGAATCGTAATCGTCCCACTCCTCTGATATAGGCCGGTGGGTGCAAGCTCTGCTCTCCGTGATCTTCTTATCTGAACCTTCGTAATCATCCCTCAAACGTATCCTTGCCTTCTCACTGAGCCTAGGCCAAGGAAACCGCACTGTTGTGCGAGGAGGCAATGGGGTTGAAGGAGTAGGTGCCTCGGCTGGTGCGTCTCGTAAGTGTCTACCGAATACCACAGTGAAGTCTGTAGAATTCGCTGTCCGAACCTTGTAGCGGTTCTCGGTGAGACAAGCAATAACCGTTCCCACTGTCCAAACCCCGTCTTCTAAGAACTCGACTCGAGCGTGCAACATGTATTCTTTCTCAGGTGGGTTCGAGCTGGATGCGGTATCAGTGCGAGCTCTCTTCGCAGGTGCCATCTGCATCATCAACAAACACAAAACACAGCATAAGTCCAACATCTCTCTCAAACACAGCAATCTCGGCCAAAGGAAAGAGTGAGCATCGACCGATACCAATGGGGTATCGATCGATGCTCATACAAGTATCGAGCATCACGAAGAACACCAATCCGAAAATTCCAAAAGTGCAAACCAAGGGTAATTAAGCGCAATACGGGGTTCGAGTAGGCCTAGAACACACTAACGAAGTGATAATCATCCATCAAAACTAGTTCTAAAAGCCTAAAAGTCAAAAATCCAACCTTGTGTCACAGAATTGAAAAAGTGAAAATTCGTGTTTCATACCTTGATGATCGAGTGAAAGAGTGAGAGAATGTGAAAGAGCACGAAAATCCGAGCAGGATAGACACAAAAATTACTCAAATCCGTGGAGAAACGAAGATTTGGTGATTTGGTGAGAGTGTGTCGGTCGATGAAGGTTATGAGGAGGAAAGGAAAAACAGTAAGGTTTATAAGGAAACTTACCTGGGTGGCAAAGTATCGATCGATACCAGTTGGTGTCGATCGATACTGAGGGAATGGAATGATTTGCTCGCCACACGGAGGTCGGTCCAGAATGTGTACGTTTAATGACTGGTATCGTCCGATGCCAAGTGGTGTCGATCGATACTGGACCTCCGAATCTGATTCACGTGACACAACAAAACACAAAACAAAAACTAGAAAAATAGAAAACACATATGTACAAACTCACCAGTGGGTTGCCTCCCACCAAGCGCTTGTTTAACGTCACGAGCTTGACTTTGCTAAGGTGATTAGTCAGAGCGAGGTTGAGAACTCACTCCCATGCAAGTCCCACAGCTAGACACTTGCAGATTCAGAGTTCTACTCAGCATGCTCTCTATAACCTCTTTTCCTTTCTCTTTCATCTCCGGAGTAAGAATGATTCTAGCCTTGGAGAATGGTTTTGAGGTTCCTTTGCACTTCACCTTGTACTCAATCGAGTCCCCATCGCACTTCTGTGGGATTAAAGTCATAGAAGGAGCACATTTTACTCCTTTGCTCTTTACCTTCTTCTTTGCCTTAGCCGTTGTGACGTCTTTCTTGGTGATGACAGAAGAACTATCTAGAACGTCTATGGCAGTTGGTACGTCAGGAGGCTCTTCCAAAGGATCAGCTACCAACGTCTCTCCTGTGACAACATCGATGCAAGAGACACGTGTGGGAGTTCCTCTAGTAGGAATGGCTTTGTAGTACACCTCTTTGTCAATGTATGAGAACGAGACTCTCTTGCTGGGTGTGTCCATAATGGCACCAACCGTAGCCATAAACGGTCGTCCGAGAATCAGCTGCGTACTAGATGTTGCACTCATCTCCACAACCTGAAAATTAGTATGAACCAGACAATCTCCTACTTCAACCATCAAATCAGGGATTGCACCCTATGGAAGTGAGGTGATACAGTTCGCGTATGTGAGGGATGTCGTGGGCGGACAAATATCAGCTCCCAATCTCTCTGCAATTTCCCATGACATGACATTTACTCCAGCCCCCGAGTCAACGATAGACTCTTTGAATTTAACTCCAAAGATAGAGCATGGAACTGAGAATATTCTTGGGTCTTCCCTCTTAGTCAGCTGCTTCAGTGGAGGTGGTGTACCTCTTGCCTTGATGAAGAGTGTTTCGATCTCTTCCAGAGTTTCTCTGCAATCTCGGAAGTGACTCAGCAGAGGGCGGTACTCTATAGCTTCTTCAAAAGTCAGTGTGTGGGGAATCCTTCGTACCATCTTCTCAAAGCCAAGCAGCTGCTTTGGAGAGATAGGGTTCATGAGATGTCTAGGTGGTCGAGGATATGGCACCTTAGGTTTGTAGACCCTCTCCTCGACAATCTTGGGTGTTTTCACAATTTCTGGCTCAGTCTGCGAGGGGTGTCGATCGATACTAGGTTGGTATTGATCGATACAAGGCTTCTCTGTCGTCTCTTCAGATGTGGTGTCGATCGATACAGGGTGGGTGTCGATCGACACACGAGGGCTTGAGATGTCCCGTGAAAGTGTCTGTACTGGTGTCGATCGACACTGGCTGGTGTCGGTCGATGCTTGTTGTTTCGAAACGTCTTTGGCAGATCCTTGGATGGGTATCGACCGATGTTGGGTGGTATCGCTCGATACTGGGGCGATTTCGGGAGCCTCATCGTCGTCATCTTCAGCAAGAACGACGAGATCCTTTTCAGTTAGGCCAATTTTCACTCCTGGATCGACCTCTTCATCACTTCTTAAGGTGATCGCATTGACTTGTTCATTCTGTGCATGAACCATCTTTCCCTTGACAGCTGCTGCAGTCTGAGCGACCTGAGTTTCCAGCCTCTTCAAATGAATGCTAAGAGCTTCAATCTTTCCATTTAGGTCTGTGTACATAGCATCCATCTTCCCATTGAAATCCACTGTCATCTTCTGCTGTCCCTGAAGAAGCTGCTCAAACATAGACTCAACCTTGCTCTCTGGAGTTTTGGGTGGGTGAGGTGGGTATTGATACATTTGACTTTGAAATCTAGCACCACCAATGTAGTTAACACCTTTCACTTCATCCTCATCAGCAAATTGAACAGCTTTCTTCGTCTTACCCATCAGGAGATTGTGCACTGAATCCAGCTTGGCTTGAACCTCAGCAATCTGCGATCCATCCAAATTCCCAGCCTGCTTCTTCCGCTCAAAGTCTGCATTCTTGGTGCTATTGCTAGACGCCAAGTTCTCAATAAGCACATAAGCATCGTTAGGATACCTGGTGTTGAAATTCTCATTACTCGCAGCATCCAAAGCCATCTGATACCTCCAGTCAACCCCTCTGAAGAAGATACCCATCAGCTGAACCTTAGTGAACCCGTGATGTGGACAATCTCTCTGATATGATCTGAATCTGATCCAAGCAGCCTTAAACGCCTCAGTCGGTCCTTGAGAAAATTGGGAGATCTTGTTCATGAGCTCCTCGGATCTCGCATCATCATAGAAATTATTGAGGAAGACAGTCTTAGTCTCATCCCAGGTAGTCAATGACCCAGCTGGCAATTGCTTCAGCCAGTAAGCTGCATCCCCACCAAGAGAGTATGGGAAAAGCTTACAGAGGAGGTAATCATTGGACACTCCATTGTACTTGATGCTAGTGACCAAGTCCTCAAACCTCTCAATATGATCCATGGGGTGCTCATGAGGAAGACCATGAAAAGGATGCTGACTCACAAGAGTGAAGTATGCAGGTTTCAGCTCAAAGTCATTCCTCTGGAAAGCAGGTGGGCGAATCGCTGATCGATTGGCATAGAATTGATCAGGCCTGTTGTACTCTCCAATTGTCCTACCACGATCAACCACATTATTCTCAACATTCACAACAGCTGGAGGGACAATGATGTTTCCATCTCCATCAAGTCGTTGCCCCCTCTCATTGCACAAATGACCCTCTTGGTCTCTCAAAGCTCCATCATCATCACGAACCAAAATTATTGGATTGTTGTTCATCTTTGCTGGCTTCTTTGCTTTTCTGAGTGTGTGTTCCAAATGTGCTAGATGCTCGTTTGACAGATCAACTAGCTGAGTGTTCTTGTTTCTCCTGATTTCTCGATTAGGCATGCAACCTGAAACACAAAAGATCAAGAATGTAAGTAACCGAAAAAAACACGATGAGTGTAGACCGATACCACTAGGGTGTCGATCGATACTCAACGATTTAGTCGAAATTCTTAGCTAAAATCTAATGGCGAAATTGAGTCTCCGGCAACGGCGCCAAATTTGATATGCTCAAATTAATACTCTAAAGTACTAAAGCAGTTGTTGTAGTATATGTAGGGGTCGAACACAAGAACTCCAAATATCACACAATAGATTATATAGATTCGAATTAAGCTAAACCAAAAGATGTAATTGAAAGCAAGTGCGTAAGTTAAACAAGTTGTGAGTCAATTGGAAAGAGGATAGGCTCAGGGTATTTCTCAAGAATTCAATGAATGTAGATAAATTAACTAACAGGATTCAGATTTAGCGTGGTTCTTGAACTCAAATCACTAAAGTATAGCTAACCAACTCTCGTTGCGAAAACTATCTAAATCTAAATCCTAAAATTCCAAATCTCTTTGCGAATCCTAAAGTCTAAACCATCTTTTAGTTCAAGTTTGATTTGTTCACAAAACAACTAAACCAAATCTATTTGCGAATAGTTATTTTGCTCACCCTAGGTTCTGTCAGGTAATTAATCGCACTCTCGTGCCTAATTAATTATCGTAAGATCTAAGTTCTAGATTCGTCAACCTAGAATTAGCTATGAGAACAACCTATGGTGAAGAACTAATTCAGATGGTGAATCCTAATTAACTAATTAACCTAACATTCAGAGAAAACTCTTATGAGAACCCTGAACCAAACAGTGGATCTACTCAGACATGGAGATTGAAACAAGCAACATGATTGAATAGATCATCAAAGAAATCAATAAGAAAAAGGAGTTCAGAGTTGTCTCTCCAAAAACCAGAGTAGAATGAAGCTTAATCCGGTCTTCTTAGCTAAAGTGGCTGAAAAACCTAATTATAATCCTAAAACATGTTTTGGGCTAAATTGTAAATAATAAAGTCTTTTGGGCAATTTTGCAATTCTTTAACTCTTCATAAAAGTTGTGTTTCCTTCCCCATGGACGCCGGTATCGACCGATACCATGAGTGGTATCGATCGATACTCGGACAATGACGTGCTTCCTTCCTTCATGGTGTCAGTATCGATCGACACCAGGTGGTGTCGGTCGATACAAGGGCTTCAAATCGGGTACTCAGCTACATGAACTTCTGTTTTGCTCCAAAATGCTCCAGAAAGCTCCAATATCTCCAATTATGCTCAAAACGTGATAAAACCTGTAAAAGACTCTAAAACACTACAAAATAGTAGAAAGACTCTATAAAACGGACTTATATCATGGCTTAAAAGGAGTAAAAACCATGATATATCACATGGGCCTTTTACCTGGACCTGAAAACCCGAACTGGAACCGACCCAATATACCCGGTTCGGATCGGGTTCGGATATGGCCATTTTACCTGATGGGTCCTAAACCCAAAACTCGTGGGTATCGGTTCGGTTCCGGGTATTACCCGAGACCCGATCGGGTACCCGAATACCCGAAACAAAAATCACTTATACTATTATACTTAGGTTTTGTATTACCTTACCTTTTGGCTTTTGTCGATTCAACTCCTCGAGGACTCGACGATTGAGGCTAGATTAGCTCTATTCTTCTTCTCCATTAAGGCTCTAACAAGTGAAGAAAAAAAAATCCCCAAATACAAACTGGAATCCCTAGCTTCAGCCTCTTCGAGAAACAAATCAGAGGTAGGTACTCTCTTTCAGTCTTTCTTAATTCTTACAAATCTATTTTTTATTTCTGTAATTGAAGCATCAATCTTTGTTCGATCTTGTTTTTGTGTTCATGCCTTCATGAATCATGTTTTTCTCATAGAATTTTATGTCATCTCTTCATCTATTAAGCTTTATGTTCTCGGTCTCTCTCTCATTTTATAATCGGATAATCGATATTCCGATTAGAAGCTTTAGGTTCATGCCTTCATGAATCATGTTTTTCAATTCAAATTTATGTCATCTATTAAACTCTAATTGACTAAGTCTATGTTCTGGGCCTCTCTCTCTCATTTTGTAATCCAATTAGAAGCTTTAGATTTTTTCTTTGTTTGCTATACCTTTGTCGTTCATTGCTAATCCGTTTACAAGCTTTGTTTCTTTGTCAGTGTCTTTTGACTCTATTGCTTGTTCTTAGTATCTGGATTAGATGTCAGACGTCTCAAAGCTTTAGGATCGAATCATTAAGTTCAAATTTTGATTTTTTTGTGATGTTATTGATTCTCTGTGTCTCTGGGATGATTTCATTTTTATGCAGATGGCGTCTTCTGAGCATCCACCACAAAACAATGATGTTCCAATGGATGAAGATGATGAACGTGATGGAACAGACGATGATGTTGAAACAGCAAGTCCTGGAAATAAAAGCAAAAGGAAAGAAACTTCAGGAGTGAGTGGTTTTGGTACTAAGACAAGGTCTTGGGTTTGGGAACACTACACCAGACACAAAGACAATTATGACAAATGTAATTGTCATTATTGTGGTAAAGAAATGTGTTGTCCAACCAAGTCTACCACATCCAGAAGAAACATAAAAGTTTTGGTTGCAAGTCATACGAGTCATGAAAAGCTGCTCACAAAGAGAGTACGCAAACTGTGTTAACTCCTATTGGTGATGCTAGGAATCTGGGTTTAGGTAAGGTCTCTGAACTTGTGTTTAGGGAAGCTGCAAATGAGATGCTGGTTTTAGCAGAATTGCCATTAGCTTTCATAGAGTTTAGCTTTGAAACATTTCACCTCAAAAGTAAAACTGTATAGTCCTCATTCTCGGAGAACAGCCACAAGAGACATTGTGGAGATGTATGTTACAAAGAAAGCAGCTATGAAGAGGATTCTTGGGCATAACAAGTAGAGGTTGTCATTGACAACGAATATATGGGTTGCTCCACATACTGGAGCTAGTTATATGGTAATAACATCTCATTTTATTGATGCTACTTGGCGTTTAAAGAAGTTGATCATAGGTTTCAAAAATGTGTATAATCATAAAGGTGAAACAGTTTGTAATGTTTTACTTGAGTGTTTAGCAGAGTGGGACATCAAGAGAGTCTTCTGCATCACCGTAGATAATGCCACAGCTAACAATTCAGCTATATATGAGGAGATTCAAGGAAGCATTCAAGCAAAATGGAGAAGATGCATTAGTTCTCAAAGGAGAGTTTCTGCATTTAAGGTGTGCTACTCATATACTGAACTTGATTGTGAAGGATGGTTTGCAGGAGATAGTAACAGTGTGGCTGCTATTCGTAATGGTATTAACTATTTGAGGTCTTTAATAAACAGACTCAAGTCATTTGAGTTTCGTGTAGAAACAGGAAAGATGACAAGAGGAAGCCTACCTTTAGATGTCAAGACCAGATGGAATTCCACTTATCTCATGCTAGAACAAGCAATGAAGTCATATTAGCATTTGAGAAGATGGAAGCTGAAGATAAGCCGTATAACGACTACTTTATGGAAGTTGTGGACGGGAAAAAGAGGATTGGACCACCATCTACGAGTGATTGGTAAGCTGTTAACATGTTGGTTCAGTTCCTTATCATATTTTACAATTCCACATTGATTCTTTCAGCTTCAACTTATGTGACTGCACATAAAATCTACAATGAGATAGTCACCATTACTACAAACATTAGTGCACTAAGTAAAAGTCCAGGTCCTGATGTAGAATTGATGAGCAAAGCCGAAGCAATGATTGGGAAATGAGAGAAGTATTTGAATCCATTTGGGGATAAGGTTGAAATGAACAAGCTTTTGATAGTAGCAAGTGTTTTTGACCCAAGGAAGAAGATGAAGTTTGCTAAGCTCTGTTTTGATGAGCTTTATGGTAAAGATAGTCACGAGGCTATTCATCTTTATGATTCAGTGGAGCTAATCTTGAAGCGTTTGTTTGATGAGTACAATAATTTAGTGGTGGGTTGCAAGGAGCATCTTCTCAGTCCCAAGGAACATATTCTCAGTCTCAAAAGCAAGTTAGAGGTGACGTCTTTGAGAGAACGGTTCTGAGTATGGTATTGGTTATCAAAGAATGGATAACCTCTACGAAGAGCTTGTAGAAGAAACAGGAACTGAAGATTCAACGAATGAGTTGGATTTATATTTGAAAGAGGGTGTGGAGAAACCAAAACTTATGAAGAGTTCAGAGTACGATGTGTTATCATGGTGGAGGAAAAACAGTCCAAAGTATCCGGTTTTATCACTAATAGCTAGGGATATACTTGCAATGCAAGTATCTTCAGTAGCATCAGAATCAGCATTTATCACTAGTGGTAGAGTATTAGACCCATATAGGAGTTGTTTGACACACTACATGGTTGAAGTGTTGATGTGCACCAAGCAATGGTTAAAATGTAAGATTTATATCAATGAAAAAGGTGTGTCAACAATTGAACAAATGCTTGCGGAGGTAGAGTTGCAAGATGATCTTATGACAGGTAATTTCTTTCATTTGAACGTTGTTTTAATTCTGGTTTATAATTTTGATTTGTAACCTTATATTCTTTCATTTTTCTATAGAGTTTGAACCTGAATTCAATTTGCAAGGAACCTGAGAAGTGAAAGTGTTATTGAATCTGCTATAAGGTAAACAACTAAACATTTCAGGTTTTCGCAGGACAGTGATAAAATTGGCATATGTAAACTAAGACCCAAACCGACCCGGAACCGATTGGAACCGAACCATAACTCAATCGGTTCCTATATGGGTATAAAATCCATATACCCGAAAGACTCGGACCCGATCGGTTCCTACCCGAAACCGAACCGAATACCCGAATGCCCAGGCCTACAACTCGTCAAGAAAGGAACTAAACTTGCGTACGCCCAAGGCCTTGGTGAATATGTCTGCAAGCTGAGTCGTAGTCGATACATGTTGAGTAGCGAGTACCCCATCCATAATCTCATCCCTAACAAAATGACAATCTGACTCAACGTGTTTGGTGCGTTCATGGAAGACATGATTAGCAGCTTGACTATCACAAAACAAGGACATATGAGATGAATGATCAATCCCAAAGTCACGCAAATAAGCTTTAATCCAAAAAATCTCTTTTGTGATATCGGCCATAGCTCTATATTCCGCCTCTGCGAATGAAATAGAAACACGGTTCTGCTTCTTCGTACGCCAAGATATCGGTGAAGTGCCCAACTGAAAAACCAACTGGACAACGAACGACGAGTCACGGGACACCCATCCCAGTTTGAATCACACCAGCCACGAACATGTAAGTCACAATCAGAACTGAGAAGAATGCCTTGACCCAGAGTCCCTTTGAGGTAGTGAACAACTCGCAAAGCTGCATCCCAATGATCTTGTCGTGGACATTGCATAAAATGGGACAATATTTGACACCATATGCGAGATCCGTCTGAGTCACTGCGAGATATATCAAACGACGATAACTTTCTGGTTCCGTAAGTGGCTCACTCTCCAAGACCGCCAACTTATGATTCTAATCCAGGGGAAAACTCACAGGCCTGACACCGAGAAGACCAGCCTCGATGACTATATCCAAGGCATACTTCCGTTGACTCAAGTAAATACCCGAAGAGTGCCTTGCAATTTTGATCCCGAGGAAATACTTCAATACACCTAAGTCCTTCATGTGAAAACAAGAGCTCAAGTAGTCTTTAAAACTCTTTATAGCAACACCATCATTACCCGTGATTGCCAAGTCAACAACATAGACCAAGATATATAGCTGAATATCGCCCTTAATATACGAGAATAATGAGTAATCAGACCAGGATTGAGTAAACCCATACATTATCAAAGACTTCGTAAATTTGGCGAACCAACATCGTGGTGCCTGCTTCAACCCGTAAAGAGACTTCCGGAGCCTACAAACATGCGAAGAAGAGGAAGCAGAAAAACCAGGGGGAAGTTTCATAAATACTTCTTCTGTCATATCACCATGCAAAAAAAGCATTGTGTACACTCATCTGATGTGATTCCCAATTACGAGCTGCAACAACCCAAACGAAAATTCGGACCAAGACCATCTTTGCAATCAGAGTGAATGTCTCCTTATAGTCCAATCCTTCAATCTGACGAGTAAACCCATACGTCATCAAAGACTTCGTAAATTTGGCGAACCAACATCGTGGTGCCTGCTTCAACCCGTAAAGAGACTTCCGGAGCCTACAAACATGCGAAGAAGAGGAAGCACAAAAACAAGAGGGAAGTTTCATAAATACTTCTTCTGTCATATCACCATGCAAAAAAAGCATTGTGTACATCCATCTGATGTAATTCCCAAGTACGAGCTGCAGCAACCCGAAGGAAAATTCGGACCAAGACCATCTTTGCAATCGGAGCAAATGTCTCCTTATAGTCCAATCCTTCAATCTAACGATTCCCGCAAACTACAAGGCGAGCTTAGTAATGCTCAATAGAGCCATCAGATCGATATTTAATTGTAAAGACCCACTTATAGTAAAGAGCTTGCTTTCCACGTGGCAAGTCTTCGAGATCCCACGTATCATTCTCTTGTAACGCAACAATCTCTTTCTGCATAGCTTTACGCCAATGCTCATATTTAACAGCCTTGGCAAATGATGTGGGGATATAGTTCGCACTCACAACCATAAGAAATGCCTGATGTGATGCAGAAAATCTGATGCAATCAACATAATTGGCAATGGTATATGCAATATTGGCAGACATAGATGGCTCATCAAGGATACAGTCCTTAAGAAGAACCGAGGGAAACTTCCTCTTGCATCCACGACCAAATTGTTCAATCTCCTCAGACACAACAGTGGTAACTGCAAGCTCAATAGCAGAGTTCTCAACAACATTCATATCAACATTACCTTGAATATGTGTATCAGCCATGTCTTCATCCTCATGAACCGGAAAAGATGAGGGAAGCGCAACTGAAGTGTCAGGTACCTGTGAAGACGAGACATCTGCAAATGGAAAAGAATTCTCGCAGAAGACAACGTCACGAGAAATTAGAAACTTCACAGCCTCTAAATCGTAAACAAGCCAGCCTTTCTTCGCATAATGATAACCTAAGAAGACACATCATCGAGATCAGCTGGCAAACTTATCACCAGCCTGATGTTGATTGTGCATGAAGCAAAGACACCCAAAGACCCGTAGTTGTTCAAAATTCGGAGATTTACCATAGAGAAGTTCATACGGTATTTTCCCATGAAGCACAACTGAGGGTGTACGGTTGATAAAATATGCAGCAACAAGTATCCACTCTACAATAATCAATAGGAAAAATGCCTAGAATCTAAGTGTCCGAGCAACATTCAAAATATGATGATGCTTTCTCTCAACACTCCCATTCTGTTGTGGAGTACCAACACACGAAGTTTCATGAACAATTCCTTGTTCAAGGAAGTAATCTTTCTTACATACAAATTCAGTTCCGTTATCACTCCTAACCACTCAAATGACCTTGTCAAATTGTCGTTTAGCCATTGCAAAAAAATTGTTTCATATGCGTGGAAGTCTCGCTTTTCTCAATCATCAAGAACAACCAAACGCAACGAGAGAAATCGTCTACAATGGTGAGAAAATATCGAGCTCCAAATGATGTAGGATTGCGATACGGACCCTAAACATCACAATGAATAAGCTGAAAAATCTTGGTTGTTTTATTATTACTCGTAGGAAAATAATCTCTTGTTTGTTTGGCGCGGAAACAGACTTTGCACACCGAATCAAAAACTTTGCTATGACTACTAACTCCCGGAATATAAGAAATAACTTGAGTATATGGATGCCCAAGACGTTGATGCCACACATCAATAGAGACACTCACATGCAAGCTAATCACTCCAACAACATTCACCTCTCAAAAATAGTAAAGTCCATCCTTTTCCTCACCGGCTCCAATCAGCATCCGCGAACGGTCATGAATAGCACATAAACCATCACCAAAATGAGCAAAGCACTTGTTCTGATGTATCATCTGAGAAACCGAAACTAAATGGCAATGCAATCCCTCAACATAGAGTACATGAAGCAACTGAATATGCGGTCCAAGAGATACAGTGCCTTGCTTCGTTGTTACCGTATGCCTACCATCAGAAAGACCCACCAGACAAGGAGCAATATCTGATACATCCGTCAGAATATGCAAGCAACCTGTCATGTGATTCGACGCACCAATATCCAAGGAATGATGAGTGTCTTACCCGTAAGAGTTTAAGACGCTATCGTTTTCCCAGAGTGAAATGTATAAAGCCGCTAGGGATTGTCATCGGTGATGCCGTCCCGACTTGTCCGACAGGTGTCGTGGGTAGTAAGCCAACAACATGAGCTGCATAAGGCTTAGCACGTGCATGTGGTAAAGACTGAGGCTGCAGACCCCGTGTCAATGCTGCTGGTGACTCAACACGATTCCCTTTCCATCAAACATGATATCCATTCCGCACATAGCAACGATTCTCCTCGTGCCTTTTCTTCCCATAATAAGAACATAATCTGTCTTTGTACTCGCCACGACCTCGAGGGGTTGATGTTTGAACCACAAAACCCACAACTTCGGGACGAACTTCACTCTCCCTACTCCCATGTTTCACCGTCTCATCTCTTTGAACAATAGAGAAAGCTTGATTAAGAGTTGGTAAAGGATCACGAGTGAGGAGACTTGATTTAAGCGCTCCAAAAACTGATTCATCAAGGCCCATTAGAAATTGATGAACCTCGTCCTTCTCTCTCTTTTGAGTTCCACGACCCTTTGAATCACATGTACAACCGTTGCAAGTACATTGATCTTCCTTGTCATAATCACCCAAGTCCTCTCATAGCTTCTTCAACTTCCCATAATATGACTTGATACTCATCCCTTTCTGCTTGCAAGTCACCAATTCATGTTTCAACTGTTGAATTCTTGGACCAAAAACAACCCCATATTGTTCAGAAATATCATCCCATAGGTCTTTAGCGATCTCAAAGTGAGAAATATCGCGACGTAGGGATGAGTCGATTGAGTTCTGAATCCACGAAACCAACAATGAATTAATTTTCCACCAATATTCAATCTCATGAGCATCCTCTGTGGGTCTAGCGATTGTGCCATCTACGAACCCAAATTTCTTGCGTGCACGCAAGGCAGTCCGTAATTCACGAGCCCAAACATCAAAGTTATCTCTAGTAAGAAACACATGCGAGATCATCAAACATGGATTAACATTCGCCGACAGATCATATGGATGAATCATTCGTCTCTGCAAAACGGGATCTTCAGCCGGTTTAGCCTCCACGTTACAAGAGCTTTCTTCATCACCTGCCATGGTCGAGTGTTGAGATAAAAAAAGACTAAAAGAATAGCTTTGTTGTGGCTCTGTTACCATGTCATAGAAAAGCAAGTTGGAGAATTTTCTGTGTTATTGATAATCAGTGACAAATGTCTAACTTATACAAAGAGAACTACAACCTAATTAGGTCTAAACTACACAGGTAAAAGACAAAAAAAGACAAACAAATATACGATTATATATTTTCCTAACATATATTCCAATAGTAGTAAAGTGGAAAATAAAAAATGGAAAGGGAAAAGTTAAAGCTAGACTATTTTTTTTTTTCTAAGCGTAATATTTTTTTTTAACTCGATTGGTTGAAATTGAAAGTAACTCGGCAGAAAAAAGTTTTTAGTTTTTTTAAAAAAAAACTTTAACATGACCAAACATATTTTTTTAAAAACAATGATACCGATTATTATGAGAACTACTACAAAAACAATTTTACAACGGAAAATACTCCCCTTCGTAAAGATTTACGATCACGATAAATGGCTCCATTCCATTTGATAATTTTTATATGATCACTGATTCCGAAAAACTAATAATCTTTATTTGTGATCACTGATCCCAAAAGATTATGCTTCTAGGCCCAAAACATCTTGCGAACAAATAAATGGATATTTTTTCAAAGAATATTCAAATTTAAATAAAGCAATTACATGACTATGACTTAATGGATAGTTCAAAAATAAATTAAGGGTGTGATTCGTAAGCTTTTTTAGAGTAAATGAGTGGAAAGTAATATTCTTCCGAGTCCACTATGTTGAGAGTAAAAGTTTTTTTGTTATCAAAAGATTTTTTTTTTCAGTAGAAATGTTTACTCTGGGTAAAAATAGTTGGAGATTTACTCTAAAATAGTAGGTCCATCAGAATTATTCTTTCAACTTAATTACTCTATAAAGCTTACCATTCACACCCCAAGTAATGAATATGAGGTTTCTAGGCAAAGAGTCACAGCAATGTAGGGAGAAGATATCAAATGGATTTATTTTCTTTCATTGTTTGCCTGAATAAATGGATGATCCTTTAAGAAAAAAAGAAAAGACAATTGAATGCCAAAATATATATAAAGAAAAAAAAAACTAACTTATCATCTAAAGACTAAATTGTGGCAAGTCTTGTCACAAGAATAAGCACAGTCTATGAGCTTTGCTCCTCCTCTTTCGAAATACCAATCTCCCACAGCTACTGCAATCCCCTGTTTTTGTATAAACAACAAACATCATTAATATTTGGAATTAAATCATAAATAACGAAAATTGTCGCAACTAGCATCACGAAAATAATATGATCAAACCTAGCAGGATTTTTGTATTTTATGACAACAATGGGGTAGCTATTTAGATGCTTTCCAAAATGTATGTAGCTTTTCAACGGGTTATGAATCGAAAGACCAATGCGAAAAAGGCAGTTTTTGAGGTTTGTATTGCGATTTATGAATCATGATCAATAAGTACAAGACCAATATAATTGCTTACCTTGTTCTTAACCGCTGGAGAGTTTTTGGAGTACCATGTGTCATACCTCTCTGTTTGGCAATGAGCAAAGCACGAGTTAAGAAAAACTCCGTTCTTACGCGGCTTTGCGAAACCTTTGATCAAATTCACCATACGAGTCCTAAAACCTGTAAACACAAACTCCAAAAGCAATACAAGAAAGAAAAAACATTAGCTCAGTTAGTTACTCAAAATCAAGAAACACTATTAGGTCATGTTTTCACCTTGCAAGAACTGGATCTGATATGCGTTGCACTTGGCGTAATTAAGTCTGCAATCATGCCAACTTCCACTTGGATCTGCAGATTTAGGAGCTAAACTCTCTTGGATCTGCACAAATACAATAATATTAAATACACATTTTGCTTTTTGTAGATATAGATAAAGAAGAGAACAAACTAACCTGCCATGAATCATATGCAGCATTTAGAATAAACAATGGAGTCTTGATTTGGTTGATTAGGTTTTGTGGGAAAAAACACTGCAAATATTGAAGCATGGAGTACATTTTGTTATTTGATTTTGTTTCATCATAAAGATAGCTAGAAGAAGTAAGATAAGAACAAATACCGAAGTTGGATTAAGACGGTTTATACAGTCTCTAGGGAGATTTGTTTCCAGATTCTGTAGACACATTACGCAATTTTCGATTAGTATTCTCGAGACAAAGTGTAACACATTGCAAATTTCTGTGTCCTTTCTTACCTGTAATTTTACTACACCAGCATATAGACGCCTAAGAGATCGACCTCCAGACACATCGATCCTTCAGTTACTTACAAAACCAGTCAATATTTATATATACCAAAGTCATGACTTATTTGTTATTGAAGGAAACTAGCAAATCACTCACGCGTCAAGGAAAAAGCCAGCATCACTCAGACATTTCACTCTAGTGGAAGGAGGAAACATATTCCCGAAATCATCACACCGTAAAATCGCGGCAAGTCCTCCAGCAGAACATCCAGAGAGCAGAGCCTAATGTGACATAAAGTCAAAATGCCGCAACAAACGAAATACACGAAAACATAAACAAAAACAAAAATGGTTACCTGTTTGGCTCGACGCATTCCTTTTGCCATCAACTCTTCCATAGCAGCTAACCATATTCGCTTTCCTCTAAACTGAAGTTGTGCAGCCTAATTTGTAGCAAAATCACATATAACAATCAATATTACACAAGCAGATACCAAAATTTAGTTTTATGTTTTAAGCTAAGCTAACCTTATTTTCGCTGTCCCCGCTAAAGGATCCTCCGTCACAAGACCGGACTTTCACTCTATTCCAGTTATAAAAGTCTACATAACATTTGTATTAGCAACTACAAAGGAGATAAACATCATACAGAGTGATTTGTTAGACATTAACCTGGATTTTCCGCGGCTTTATCACTTAGAATTCCTGTAAAAGGTATCTCTTTCTCCATATACATAGACGATCCACGGCCACTGGTTTTGCGGTATACACAATTTCTAATAGTATCACACCATCCACCTCCCTATCAAAACATAAAACACGATCATCTACGACTAATATTGTTAATATTTATTAGCAGAGACTATCTTTATGATGCAACAAACCTCCAATTGAACGAGCCAATTGTTTGCTCCTGAACCAAACCCGCGATGCAAATGATATCCAGGAAGACTTCCATCCAAACACACTGCAAGAAAAAACAAAGATAATCGAATGATATTATGAATCAATATTGAAAAAGTGTATAACAAGAAACATATATTATCCAAGAAGATTGATCAGATCATATATATATAGAAGATATTACCTGCTCCTTTAGCAGCAGCAGATTGAATGAGAGTGAGTCCTACCATTGGAAACTTAGCTTCAGAATAAACATCATTTTCAGTCTGAAACACCTTTGTTCCATTGAAATCTGTGAACCACTCCATTTCATCAAACTCCATCATCCCATTTACAGGTAGGATTAGGAGAATGAGACCAAACAGAGTCAAACTCCATAGAAGCCTCTTCATTTCTAATGGAGACACAAGGTGTTTCAGACTTTATCAGAAACTTGTGTTTATATGAGAATGGAGTTACTTAAGAGGAGAGAGAGCATTAATTATCAGAACGTTTTCTTAAATAAAAGTATTAAGAGATAACATTAAATTACCAGACTTGGGAGATTTAACAGGATAGTTAGATGCCGTTTGACAAAAGATTCCAGATCAAGATCTTGCCAACGTAAAAAATAATTTGGTTACCAGAGATCAGATCGCAGAATGTTGCAGACAGATTGCAATTATTTACCAAAAGTCTATTCCTTTCACACACACACACAATTTTGTAGCCTTTAAACTAAACCATTGTAAAGATAATTTTTAGAAAATTAAGTTTTAGATTCTTAGGAAGCTGCCATTTCTGTTGTCCTTATTGATAAATTATGTTGTTTGGACACTTGTGCAAATTCTGTCTAAAATCGTCACTATCACCACTTGATGCAATTCAATTACGTCTAAACTGAGATTTCTCTTTAGAGCCACATGATTATAAAGCAGAGGTGTGTCTTATTCTTCCAATGTCTTGTTCCAACCTGTTTTAGTTGGATTGGGAAGGGACAAATTGTCTTCTTCAATGGTCTCAATCAGTTTCTCTCTTTCTCTTCCATCGCACCTAAACCCATTAAAGCCGGTAATGGAACTCGAGCATCAATGCTCATGATGCTCTGTTTCCTTATCTCTTACCATTTCGTTCCTTGCATCTTCACGTTCTCTCTTTCGCCTTAAAGGGCTTCTAGAAACTCGTTCTTTCATGGATTCTGTTGTTTGCACCTGTCCTGATTCGCCTACGAAATGCCTCATAGACACTTGGTGTTTTTAACGCTTAGACCCTCGTTGTCTTGTCATCACGTAGGTGCCTTGAAGATAAAGCTTCAGGTTACACTGAATAGCCAGAGATGGTCTGAGTAGCATCTATGTACACCCAATTTAGCATATCTTGATACACCAATGGAATGCGGAAGCCGAGATGTGTTTACTTGTGATTGATGAATGTGGAGTTCAAGGGCATGACAGAGATAGAAGTTAAAGAAGTTTCTGCCCTGTGGATAACTCTGCTGTGATTGTGTGCCAGAATGAAGAAGCTGTAAAGAATCTACGGAATGCAGACAATGCCAGGATGGAATACGCAATCAAATTCATAGGTCCAATCGTTAATGGCGAATATGCAGCCATTGAATACATCAAACTGGTTTGGTGTATCATATACATATGGTCTGTGGTCATCCAGAGACTACCACCGCTGAGAATCCATCAAAAAGCCTACGTAAAAATTGATTTCATTTTGCATCTTTCAGCAAGGAAATCATAGTTACTCCGGCCAAAATTTGACACAAAAATGTAACTAACAATAATGAAATTACTTGATTATAACCAAGGAGACTACAACTCTTTGCCTCGGCTACCTCAGGCTATGTACCCCACTTCTCAAGTCCTGGATGTGAGACATCAACTACATAAAAAAAAAAAAAAGGAAAGTTAGGAGCATTCAAACAACGAATCCAGCTCTAGAAAACGGAGAAAGAATCATTTAGCGTAACAGAGAACTGCATGCGCTTGTTACCTTTGTACCCACGTAAAAGCTAAAGAACACGCCGCCCAGAACAGGTAATCCTGTGATATCAAATCAGTGAACATTATTGAATCGGTTCGTAAAACAAAGGACATAAACGAGGATTGAAAACCACTGGGTTTCATACCTTCTCTCCTTAGAAAGCTGGAGACCAACCAGTTTAGACCTGATGGTCCAATGACATAGCCAGCAAGATTTGCAATCTGCAATGTAGAAACTCAATCTTATTTCTCGGCATCAATGTATGCCTTTGCATGAAGGCAAGTACATCAATGAGACAAAGAATATTCAGCAAAAGCTATTTACCATGAGACATGTGATTGTGACAGCACCAGACAACGCCTTGAGTTCACGAAGGATGAATTCTCCAAAAGCACTCTCTACCTACAACAGTACTTACCATGTTAACAACTACAATTTCCATAGATAAAAGGCTCCCAAGAGAGCTGACAGGGCCGAAAAAAATAGTAAGTGCCAGTCATACACATTGTGTCACATTCATTTTCGAATGATAGCATGCTAAAGACATGGAAACCTTTGAGGTTTTGGTTATTTTGAGAGAATAAAAACAATATTTGTTTATCTGACCTTAAACGCAGTCGATGCTGATTTCAGTAACATTTCTGGCATGAAGAATAAACATGTTAACCATGCCCACGAAAGAAGCTTCCTGATTGCAAACGAAACAATCAACCACATGCGAAGTTGGATAGAAAAGTTCATACAACCCAAAGGAATCATAGGAAGGGAACAGATAATTACCATTCTAAATCATGCCACACGGCAACAAATGTAAATACAACCCACACATTCAGAAGCTTTCTTCGTGATCCACCGAGAGGAATATACATATACCTAAAGGAAGTTGTTAACTTATTGCTGACATTAAAAGAAAATGATGTAGTGACGCTTTTTGTTGAAACCAGGAGTTTAGGGTTAACCATTCTCACCTGATAAGCCACCTATTAAATGAGGCATGCCAGGTTTTCCAGAATGTTTCCAGGCTGTAGCAATTATTAATGCAATTCGGCATGTTCTCAACAGTTTCAATGCCATTCACCTAAAAGAGAATGGTTTACGTTGTTACAATAAGAACCGTATATTAGTGAAATAAACCACAAATAACTCATTCCCCATTACCGCTAATTTTTATCCTCTGAAACTACCCAGAATTTCTAGCTTGTAGCCATGAAACTAGAGACATATTTGAAAATTGCTTGCTATCGAAAATTTATAGAGCAAAACGTCATCAGTTCAAAGGACAAAGTTTAACTAACCTAGGACTACAGAACGTTCGTTCCACCAAAGGATCTTGGAACAATAAAATGATCTCTAGACTGAGTGTGCCTTAAATTTTAAAGGAGCATACCAGAGACCAGAAGCGAAAATATCTCCATAAAAGAAGGAACTTAAGCCACATGAAGTTAAGCACCTATAGCAGCACAAAAGAGCACGATGGATCAGTATCGGGTATTCTGGTTCTCTACAATATAAAGTTAAAGCAAATAGCTAAAATTTCCAAGAGCCTCTTGAGCTCATATTAGATTGTCTAGTAAAAAGTAGAATCTTTTGCTAAACGAAAACATAACAATGAAAGTATCAATAATATCTTACTCCGTATCCGACGATAAATATTTCCACAGGAGATAATTCTCTCCACAGACCACTGTCACAAATGCAAAGAAGTTAGCAGCTTCTAAAACTAGAAGATAAGAAAAATAATAATAAAAGTGTCTAATTACTACCCTAATTCTGAAAGAGTTTCACCTGATCACAAAGGCATTGTAATAGAAGAATTGTGTCATAAGTTCCATCAGCAAGAAGCTGAATAACCAACGTAATCCATACCGCGCAACATCTTTCACTGAATGGGTATTCTGTGGCATATCTAGCTGCAAAAACACCGACTTGTAGTAAAAGCTCAAGAAAAACCAAGTATGACATAAGAAGGTGTCTATTCTTCATGAACTCTTAACTATAATAAATGGAATTTTATCCAAGAGAACCAGAATTCGGGATGTTAAAAACGAACAAAGACATGACAGGACAGCAAGAGTGAATGCATATCAAGAACCGCATACCTGAGAAGCAAATGCATTGAAGCTTATGATTGGCCCTGCAAGGTACAAGGGTGCATACAACAAATAACAAAGGTATAGGGAGAAACTGCAGCCGTCACTTGCTAGACCTCTCTCCTAACAAATTATACCACGTTAGAGAAAAGTCAATACAATAGCAAAAGAACCTTAATAATAGAAGTGAAAGGGTGGTGCCCTGCAGTCAACCTGTCGAAGTACGTAGCAAGTCTTCCCCAACTTACATAAGGAACAGCGTGTTACGTGTTTCTGCAGTAACAAAACAGCAGATAGATGGTTACACCATAAGCTTTTAATTGTTGATCAGGGAACAATATCAATTAGAAGACATAAAAATTAGAGAACTTTATTAGCAAATCAGCATCTCTTGTCTACATATGCCTGGAGTATAGATGGACATGATTTTTGTGCATGAAATTTTATTCTGGAACTCAACACTAAATTACCATGAACACCTATTCCAAAACTAATGAGAGACTATGGTAAAAGAATTTTCAGAGAGAGCGAATAGTGTTAGATAGGAAGAAAAACATATAAATCTCTTAAAAATCGCGTAGAAAAGCTGCAACATGAAAGAAACACACCTCCTGATCAAAATGAGAATCCAGTTGGCCCCAGTGATAATCATATCCAAAACTTATCATGCGCAGAACAACTGCAGAAAATTATAAGCGAGCAGTAAACTGCAGTCAGATTGTGTTACACAAAATAGAGAGAAAATTGCAGTCAAGGGTAACAGGATAAAACAAATACCGAAGTTAAAGCATATATGCCATCTGAATGTGCCCCTAAAGTTGTCAAGGAATTCAAACTGTCGCCTTGGATAAAGAGAAGAATAACCAAAGCGTTACCATGATACAAACTTCAAATATATGTCAAATAAACAAGAAACCAACGCGATTGTACATAACTCACCCGAAGATGGAGAAAGAATATCCTTCATAAATGCGATTGCACAAGAGAAAAAATATGTTGAAAGTCCAAAACATGAAAGGAAAGTACTTTTCCCGTGCAAAAACCTGCACTAATGTAAATCTAGTGAAACTATGATCAGCTCATAAAATATCAAACTGAGAAGTAGGAATAACGAGTACATGCCAAAAGAAGCTGAGATAGACGTGTTATATGCTCTCTAAACTATTTACATGCCAAGCTTAAAAGATTCCAAGAGGTAAATCCTCGGGAACGGTTGATAACTTCGGAAGGGAACATACCTTAACAAGAAGGAAATTAGCTGTTGCGATCGAGAGAATGTAAATGACGCTAGAAGTGAATACATAAATTAAGTCAGCTCTAGCTACAGAAAAAAAAAATATTAAGAAACAATGTGATGGTGAGTGAGACATACCAAGCTCCATGTAAGTAAGTCAAGTATAAAAGTGACAAGGAAAGCCACAAGATCGCCATTCCTTTAGCTTTTAACTGGAAAAAATACCTAAACACATTCGCAATCACGGCGAAAACCGCGAAAACGAAGGTGAGAATAGGCAAATTCCCGCGGAAATTCCTCCATTGAGCATCGGAAACATCCTACAACCAAAGAGAAATTTAAGCTTTCAAAGTAATAAAAACCCATTCAATGGAAAATAAGGAATCAGAGCATTACATTGCGACGATTAGGAATGAGCCAGCCAGGTGCTAAACCGTAGAGCTTGAAGTAATGATCTAAAATTCAAAAACCAAATCATCACATGAATGGAGAGGTTTTCAAAACCCAAAATAATTGTGTGAAATTGGAATTTACCGTGAGAGAGACGAAGCGATATCCGAAGAGCATAGGCGTAGAAAGCGACGGCGTATAAGAGTATGAGAACGAGCTCTCTCCGTTTCCATTTTGCGTATCGATTAGTTTCTTGGTTCATGACTGATCTTTCGATTGGAGTCAAACCCAGAAACAACCCATCAAAACGAAGCTCACACCTTCATCAAATCTTGATCGAATTGGAAAAAGGGGTTTTAATCTGAGAATTGGAGGAAGCTGGGTCTTATTGATTTAAGGAAAGAGATGAGTTGGTGAAGATGATCTGGTTTTTGCCGTTGGCGATGAAGCGGATCTACTTCTCTACTTGATGAAGCGTGAGCAGAATCTTCATCCTCTAAGCACTTCGCGAAGACATATAGCTGTAAAAAGCGTCGTTAACCTCGCCGGAGAGTCATCACTAGGGGTAGAGGAAAAGAACCGAACCGAACCGAACACAAACCGACCCAAACCGAACCAAAGTCTATATCCAAGCGATTTGGTCATGTTTCTCTTCAGCCCGTTCGGTTCAATTGTATTCGGTTTAATTCGACCAAAACACTAAAAACTCTATAAAAATAATAAGAGAAAATTGCAAAATACCAAGGAATTTTATTTCATATAAAAAAAGGATAATTGTAAATTTAGTACAAAAAATCAGAACTACTGTCCTCTTAGTATTTGATGAATTTACTATTGTTCCCTTAGTATTTATATTAATATTAATCCAGTTTTACCCTTTAAATTAATAATAATTTATATTAAAAAAACAAAACAAAATAAAATTAAAATTACTTTGATTAAAAAAGGAAAATAACATAAGGAAAACACAAATCTTCTCCTCCGCGACCAAAAAAAAAAAAATATTCTCCTCCTCCTCTCGGTATCTCCGTCGCCTCTCCGCCTCAGCCGCCGATTGCATCTCTGGTAAGTGAAATTTCCTCATCTTCCTCCGCATGTCCGCCTCCTCCCCCGTTTTGTATCGCTCTGAGAAGTGTCAATTTCATGATTTGCGTTTAACTCTTACTCTGCCTCTTTTTAATTATTGTTGTTTGTGTTTAATCAATTTCTGTTCACCAAACTAACTAACCCATAAATCGATTTTTGTAGTACAAATCTGATAAGAGATTTAGTGTCGATTTCATGATTTGTGTTCACCAAACTAACTAACTCATAAATTATCATTGATAGAGGTTATCATTGTGTTTGATATCTTCAATGTGTTTAATCTAGCTCTTCATTGATAGAGATTATCAAACAATTCGAGATTATTTTGTTTTCTGAAAATCTGTTATGATTTGCGTTTAACTCTTGCTCAGCCTCTTTTCAATTATTGTTGTTTGAGTTTAATCGAGATATCTGTTCACCAAACTAACTAACCCATAAATCGATTTCTGTTCACCAAATCTGATAAGGGATTTATGATGCAATTATGTGACTCTTCGAGATTCATTTGTTGTTGTCCTTAGTTCATCAATCATCTTGGCCTTATGATTTAGGAATAACTCTTCTCTTATTTTTTTAACTTAGATTTGTTGGTTCTTTGTTGAGATTGAATGACACGATTCTTTGTTTCTCTTCGGTAGCTTTGTTTATACATGGATTTCTCTTCAATACATAGCTTTGTTGAATGACATTCTTTGTTTTTTAACTTAGCTTTGTTGGGTAACTTATATTTTGTATTGATTACGAGTTTTTAATATATATGAATATGTATCTAAAACCAGTGTTTTAGATACATATACTGATCTTCTGTGCTTGCATGAAACTTCTTATCAGTGTCTTTAACACATCTTCAGTTGTTAATGTCCAAGCTACAGAGGCTGATGCAGAGAATGAGTTTGTCGATGATGAAAGTGAAGTTGGAACTCCAAATACGGTAGAAAGCTCAATAGCTGGTTCGAGCCATGGCAAGAAAAGGCTCGCTGATCGTGGTGCAGAGACACGCAAGTACAAATTGTTGTGTCAAAAATCATTTAGACTGATTTTTTTCTTTGTAATGATACACATTTTAGTTATTTATTAGACTGATTATCGAAACCCAATATCGCGTGAACATACCTTTAGTCAGCATGAAAAATTAGATGAAGAGAGGTTTAGGTTTCGATGTTTCGTTAAGGTAATTAACCCGTGAATATGATGAAGAGATAATTGGGTTTTTAAGTATAAATGTAGCTTTCAAAAAAAACAAAAATTGTGGGATTCAGGAACACGGGACCTGTAGGTTAAGAGATAGAGCACGTAACCAGCGGTGCTATGCACCTCAATCGATATTAGATACACATTTAATTTATTTGACCCATTAACCCGACTTTTTAAAGAAAAAAAAATTGGATCGATCGATCTAAGATAACATGTTCCGACAGTGAGCAAAAGGAACGATCAATCGCAGTTTGGGATCGATCAATCCATTTTTTTTTTTTGGATTTTTCAGGGTTTCCTTTGCACATCAATGATCGATCAATATGTCGATAAAACAGGTTTTCATAAGGTTTCCAAAGAGATACTTGCAACATAGAAAACAAAAGTCTTTCAAAGAAAATTCAAACGAACCAAAAAAGCTATAAAAAAACAAAATAAAAGAGAGATAACCAACGCCTATATTTCTCTTTCACATGTCCCTCTCTTGTGACCTTCAATACCACACCGACTGCACTTGTGCTTCTTATACCCTTGTGAGGAACGTATCTTGTCTTCCACTGTTTTGTGTCTTTGTTTTCTTCGTCTACCTGCTGCTCTTCGTGTTTCCGGTGGTAAAACTAATGCATGTTCAACATCCACTAGGACACGCCATGCATCCTTAGGAACACCAATTGGATTAATGCATTCCGCATAAGCCGCTCTCCATGCAGCAATACTATAACTTTCATCGGTGAATGGGTGTATTTCCTTGCTCACTGAAAAAGCTGTTGTAATGGCGTGTCAGATGGCTCCATATTCAAATCAATTGTAGCTGTAAACGTCACACACAAACTTATCGACGCATTCTTCTTTGCATACCCAACAAAAATTTTCACTTGACGATCATTTGTGATGATAATTGGGGGTGATCCTACGATCAAATCGCTCGGTAGATAACTGAACTCGACATTCTTTTCGACTACTCCATAGTCCTCTAAAACCATCGTTTTTAACTCCGCAAGAGTAGTACTTGATTCCAAAGTTAGTAATCTTCCTCGTTTTTCTTCATCAACAATAAAAATCCACTCCTTATTGATACCCGATCTCCATACACCACATGTTACATAGATATGCATCATATTTGAAGGAAGAATAAGAATTGGAAAACAAAGATGAAGAGAAATCGTGAAGAAGAGAGAGAGAAATCGTGAAGAAGAGAAGAGAAATCGTGCAAAAAAAAATGAAAAACAAGGTTACGAAACAAGGCAAAAACGTGCAAAAAGGAAAAAAATAATTCAAATATAGATATAGATCCTAGATTTGTGGTGATCCTAGATTTTTTATCAAATTTTGTTAACTACTTGGTAGAATATGTATTCCACATTCCGTAGAATGAAGACAACATGGTAGAACTTATATTCTGGAAAAAAAATAGAATATAGAGAAAATGGTAGAACTTATATTCTGCAAAAAGTAGAATATAAACAAAATTCTAGATGACAAATTATATAGGGACAATAGAATGCAGAACAAATAGTATAATACATATTGTATACTTGGTAGATTGTAAAGCAAACACCAGAAACCAAATTCTACAAATCGGTAGAACATGAAAATAATTTTTTTTTAAATATTCATTTTTCCTAAAACGAATTATACAATATATATTTCCTTTCTTATGGAATTTTCGGAATTTATAAATATTTTATAAATAATTATTTTGCATTTTTACATTTAATAAAGGGTATTTTAGTCCAAAAATGTCAAAAGTCAATTAAGTACTAAGAGGACAATAGTTCTGATTTTGTATACTATATTTACAATTATCCCTAAAAAAAACGCAACAAAAATTGTCGTGTTAATTTTTTTTTTTTTTTGTCAACAATTGTCATGTTAATTAATACCCAACAATTCAATTCAGTCCAAATTAAACTCTAACGTCAAATCAAATGCTGTTAAAAGAATAATGAACTGCAAAACGTACCGTTTAATTTAAGTCAAAACAACGTTGTTTTGACTCTGATTCTACAAAAATCAAAAGATATTCGAGAGAACTCTGTTGTGCTACATGATTGTCTCTTATTCAATACAGAAATTGATTGGTTTTGTGGAATTTGAAGAGATAATTGATTGATGCTATATAAGTGGAAACATTTTCTCTTCATTTATCATAGGCATGCATAAGTGTGTAGAATTTGCTAGAATTCTGGTTACATATTTAGTGATACTCTGTATCTTCCTCTTATGTTTCACTTGCGATAAACTGGAACACAGCGATTTGGGCGGGGAAACTCTCCCAAAAGATGAAAGTTTTCATGTGGAAGGTGGCCCAGAATGCCCTTCCCGTGGGCGAGAACCTTCTAAACCGAGGCCTGCTAGAGAACTCCCCTTGTATTCATTGTGGCGACTTGGAAACAACGGAACACCTTCTCTTCCACTGCAGTTTTTCACAACAAGTATGGAGGCTGGCCTCTTTTAAACGTCAATTTGAATCGCTACTCATACCTGATTTTGCGACAGGTCTAGAGATCTCAAAGCAGATGGTTTGCCTCCCACCAACAGGAATAGGTTTGGGTCCTCGTTTTCCCTGCCTCTGTTGGGCAATTTGGTCTTCTCGGAACCACCTGCTGTTTGAAAACATAGTTTTCTCACCTGCGGATATGTTGCTCAAAGCTCTAACCGATGCACGTGATTGGCAGCATGCCCAGTCAACTGTTAAAAACCAGCCACCAAATGCTAGCGGTCGCCTCCCTTCCCCAATCAGTCCAGTGGTAATCTGTATTCACACCGATGCGGCCTGGAACGAGTCAACAAAATCTGCTGGGTTTGGTTGGATTCTCTACAGCTCACCAAATTGTGAAATCGGCAGAGGTAGCTCAGCTGAAGCCTTTGTCTCTTCTCCCCTCATGGCATAAACTCTAACAATTAGAGAAGCCCTTCTCCACGCACTCAACTTGGGCTTCTCTGAGATCTGTGTGAAATATGATGCTGAGGATCTCATCCGAGCAATCAACTCTCGGGAACAAATTAAAGAGCTCTACGGACTCTTTTTTGATATCTACACCCTTGTATCTTTGTTCTTCTCTATCTCCTTTGTGTTCATTCCGCGCTTGTCCAACTTAGAGGCGGATGCTCTAGCTAAATTTACCTTACAAGATTTCTCTGCATCTCCTGCTTCTCTGTAATCGTATTCTTCAATATCAATTAATATGTTGTTCAAAAAAAAAAAAAATTTGATTGATGCTATATAAATGGAAACATTTTCTCTTCATTTATCATAGGCATGCATAAGTGTATAGAATTTGCTAGAATTCTGGTTACATATTTAGTGATACTCCGTATCTGCCTCTTATATTTCAAATATACCTTTGGAGGGAACATCTGCATCAACAAATAAAAGAGAAAGAGGCAAATGGCTCTAATTACACATGGGACGGTCCAATCCGAGTTTAGAGAAAATGTAAACCAATAACATAATTAACAGAAACAACATTATAAAAACAATTTTGGGAATGTAAACATCAACCACGGTCAAATCATCAGAAAGATTTACCTATGATTGATTTATCAACAAATGTAAGAGAAACAAATCCAATATTTTCAATTTCCATTATGAAAATTTTAATTTACAAAACTCAACTTCGTAGCTGTCCTCGGGTTTGTCACTTCACTCTCCGGATTTCCTACTTCCATCGACATGCTTTGGCGGAATGATGGGCTCATGATCATCTTGTGAAACGGTTGTTGATCCTTCTCTGCCTGAACAAGGAACAAACCTAGATTAGAACCCATCTAATCTTTATACCCCAATTATGAACTTTTGCAATCTTTACTCTATCGGTGGGTTTTTTGACTCATTTGAAAAACATTCCCAACTACAGACCCTCCGGGTCAGAACCGGAGTGGTCTTGACCTAGGCTTTGATACCATCTTCTCATAATTCACGTGCATCATCTCTATCTTTCCCACACTGGTCTTCGATGCGGTGGATGAGCTTGAATTTCACGTGCCTCTCAAATTTGATGTGTGATGAAATCTCCATCTCCAGCTCCAACATCAAGTGCCTCTTGAATTTTAGGTGCCTCTTGTTGACTCGTTGTAGCTCGCGTGCTCCTACGCGTTGGAAGCTTCTTGCCTTTTCTTTTCAGCATTTGGTAGAGAGAAATTGATTTGGTTTGGTGATAGAAGAATTGGGGATTTAGGGATATTGATTTAGGGATTTTGAAAGTTAAGGTTGAAAGTAATTGGAGATTTTATCGATTTGGGGATTTAAGAAGAAAGAAGGGACGATATCGTTTTACTTACCCGTGATTTACAACGGTTTTTTAACCGCGTTTAATCGTTCCGTTAACCAATTTAACGACGTGTCTAATTTGGCTCAGTCAACAAAAGTTTGTGATTTAAACTAAAAGTCAACAAACTTTGATTATTTAAACTGTCAACACGATAGTTCATGTTTTGAATCGCAAAAATTTAAAAGTTCATGCTTTTTTGACAATTTCCCTTTTTTTTTAAATAAGGTCTTAGTTTGTTGGCTTTTAAAAAATAAACCATCGCAGGAACAAAAATGCGAAGTAGAATGTGTCAAACTATAGTAGAATTTTAAGAATTTTAAAAGTGCTAAACATTGATTGGAAAAATTAGACCCGAGTATTTTAAAGAGACGGATGACAATAGTTGAATTGAGATTTTGAACGGTTCTAATGTATAATCAACATATATACGGGTAAAAGTCTGAGCGATTAGTTTTACCTTAATTTAAGGATCTGATAGAGTAGTGACTGGTAGGGATTTTAACTTTAGATTGTTAATGTAATTCAAAAAAAATGTTGTAAAGAATTTGACTTAAAAATAATATGTGGCGGTTTAAAAAAAAGGTCTTATTTTATTGGCTTTTAAAAAATACACCATCACGGAAACAAAAAGGCGAAGTAGACTGTGTGAAACTATAGTAGAATTTTAAGAGTTTTAAAAGTATTAAAACATTGATTGGATAAATTATAACTCTAAATATTTTAAAATAAAAGAAAAGTCTTCAAAATCTCATGGTTAAAATAAAATAAAAGTCTTCAAAGTCTCACATATAATAACAGTAAAGATAGCCAGAAAAAAATATATTTAGATATGAGATTACAAAAATGAAAAATCGATAAGATGAAGTTTGAGTATAAACTCGGGTATAAGCAAGAGATGGATGACGATAGTTGAGTTGAAATTTTGAACAGTTCTAATGTATAATCATCATACGGATAAAAGTCTAAACCATAACTTTGAGCTTGATTAATATTTTTCAACAACGAAAATAGAAGAATCAAAATTTTCATCATACGCAATGATTAATAAATAATTCACATATATGCAACGCGCCTGTATAATTCATGCACTAAACATAACTAAAGTCTTATCATATTTCAAAAATTATACAATTATATATACTTTCAGTAGTTATATCATGTCGTATTTACTTATACATCTCATTTGAAAAATTTCAACGCCAACACTAAAATTTCATTATTATCCTAAAAAAACACAAGCCATTAATAATTTTCCAAATACATATATATATATATATATATCGTNCCGAAACTACAAAACAAAAATAGAATGCAATTTTTTATAGATATGATGTGTCTAACTAAATATATTACATTTGTACACAATCTATTAATTAGCCGATTATTTTCCTTATTATTTTTGATGATGTGGATGCTTTGAGAGGGCTTCAAAACAAACCTTTTTATATAAAGGAGATTATATAAAAATTAAAATAAGATTATATAAAAATTAAAAAGTATCAAATTTTTATTAAAAAAACTTTTATTGTATTAACGTTTTTATAAATATTCTAGTATTATTCATAGAAAATTCTTTAGACACCTTTTGAATTTATTTTTGCTTGACGAAAAGATTTATTGTTGTTATTTATAATTATGGGACATATTTCATGTTCTTTAGATGTTTTTTACTCAGTTTAGTTTTCATCGTAGGAGATTACTATCCAGGACTACGTTCATCCATCTCTTCTCCGGATTTTTGGTGATCATCTTTACGAAGGGAACCTTATCTAGATTTTTAATTTCAACGTTCGGAATTATGACAAGGATACAAGATTTTGGGTCATAAATTTGTCATAGTCTTGACTGAGAGATCTAGGGTTTCTTCTATTGAACACAGACTCTATCAAGTACCTTTGAAGAACTTTCGTTTAAGAGATTATGGATTTTTTTGCCGATTGACCGACGCTGACACCAATTTATATAGTATGCTTTTGATTTATTGTTGTTAAACTAATTATTTTTTCATACATGTTTTAACGTTGATTTATCTATAGATACTATTGCATATATCAAACACGTGGATAAGACTGATGTGCATGTCCAGAGTCAATCGGTCAGGGTTGTGTTAACTATATTGTTAGAACGGTATGGATTATCTGTATATATGTTATTCAGTATTGGCATAAGTTATTGGTTTAAAACTATTATAGTTAAAGAATTAATAGTTTCTTTATATATGTATTTAATTGCATGTATTTTGTAGTTATGTTGATGGGATTAGCATCGGGGTCTATACATATTTTGTAGTTATGTTGATGGGATTAGCATCGGGGTCTATACATCGACGGATTACACCAGAGGGAAGGGCCCGCAAGTGTCAGCGAAGTAATTCCTCCGGCCCCAAAAAGCCAGACGTGACTTCAACCAGTGGTAACTGGGGGCTAGGCTTGGCAAGGCAAGGGAACCAGACTCTGCAAGAATACTATGAGGAGTTCGTGCGGACTATGGGACACTTTGGGCTTCACCGATCCGCAGAAGAAGTGGCGATGATCTTTTTCCTAGGACTCCGACCTGACCTTCAACTACAGCTTACCGAGATGGGACTACATGACCGTGGAGAGCGCATCAACATTGTCCTACGGAATGCTCGCCTCGCGGAGACCGAGCTCAGCCGAGTGGTTATCGACGACTCGTCTGATAGTGAAATGGAAGACGACTCATCCTTTTAGCCTATTGTTCAAATAATGTTCTACTCCTCCTTTTACATTAATTAATAAAAAGAGCTTTGGGTTTTTAACTTGAACTTGCATGTTTTGGCAAATCTCGGGAATATATACTTATTTTAATAAACTTAGACGATTTAGGATTTTAGCCGAGGAAAACTTACACCGGGAGTTATGAATTAATTTGTCAAGGCTAAAATCATAAACCGTCGGAAATCCCTTTGAAAGAAAACTTTTGTTTTTTCTTTTCTTTACTTAGGCGTTAGGTTAAGTGATAATGGTGGATAAAATATTCTTTTATAATAAATTAAAACTTAAATAATAATTAATTAGCCGGTACACTCGGCCACTTAACGTAAAAGCGTTTGGACTCCCCCATAATAATCAAACAACGTAATTAATTCTAGTTGTTTCCCAATGATGGTGTTATTTAATGATATTTAATTTAAAAAGTTGGGCAAAATATGAAAATAAGTGATAATATGAGGTCTTATTTGAAAGTTACCCAATTAAACGTGGAGGCAACTTCTATTCGAAAGTCTGGTTCTAGATCGCCGTTTCCGAGGGATTTCCGACGGATTATATATGTCTAAAATTTTAGAATTATTAGATTTTGTTGAAACTTAATTTGTTTTCTGTATAAAATGGTTATAAAACACTAAAATTTATAAAATCTTCAAAATCTAAACCCTAAACCGTCGGAAATCCCTCGGAAATTTCTGAGGGATTTCCGACGGATCTAGATATTTTATTGTTTCACAGCCAAAAAAAGCTAAGTATAAAACTTCAAAATATCAAGGGCCGTCGGAAATCCCTCGGAAATTTCCGAGGGATTCCGACGGATACTGAAATTTTACCCGCGAAATTAAACCGCCAAGCGAAAATTGTTGAAAATCGAAGCGGTTTAATTAAATCGTTAATCATATTAATCGATCCGTCTTCTTCTCTTTCTCTCTTCTTCTCCTCTCCTCCCCTTCTTCCTCTCCACGAAAATCTTCTTCTCTCCTCTCCTTCTCCCACTCCGCCGCGGCCTTTCCTCTCCTCTCCTCTCCTCTCCTCTCCGTGATTCTTCCCCTCCTCTCCTCTCCGGGATCCTCTCCTCTCCTCTTTCCGCCGCCGCCTCTCCACTCCGCCGCCGCCTCTCCACGCCACCACCTCTCCACGCCACCACCTCTCCACGCCACGCCGCCGCCGACTTATAAATGTAAGTTTTCTCTTTTTTTTGTTAGATTAGGTTGTTAGATTTAATTAGAAAAAGTTATGGAATTTTTAGATTAGTTGTTAGATTGTTATTTAGGTTGTTAGATTGTTATATTGTTATTGTGGAATTAAATTAGGTTGTTAGATTAGGTTGTTAGATTAGGTTAATTATTAATAAATTTATAAAAAACGTTTTTTGTAAATTAAATTTATGAAAAAAGTTTTTGTAAAATCTATTTATAAACACAATTTAATAAAAACGTTTTACACAATATATAAAAATGTTTTTCTAAAATGTTTCTAATAAATAAATATATAAAACGTTTTTGTAAATTTTAATAAATAAATATATAAAAACATTTTTTATAAATAAATATATAAAAACGTTTTTAATAGATAAATATATAAAAAACGTTTTTAATTAATAATTTTATAGAAAACGTTTTTTATAAATCAATTTTGTAAAAGTGTTTATTATAAATACATTTATTAAAAACGTGTTTCGTAAATATATTTTTTTAACACATTTTTTAAAATTGTATTTTTTAAACCGTTTTTTATATATTTTTGAATTAAATACGTTTTTAATAAATGTATTTGTAAAAAACAATTTTTATAAATGTATTTTCTTAAAACAAATATAGGTTTTTTAGAAATATATTTTGATGATTATTTATATGTTTTATTTTGATGATTTAGTTTTTCTGTTTTTATTTTTGTAGGTCTTACGGTGAATTCGATCAAGATCGTTCTGGCGGTTCGAGGCGGAGGAGTATTTCCGCAGCTCCGAGATCGAGTACTCTTCCGCCTTCTACGCCTCCTGCGCCGACTATTCCGGACACTGAGAGTGTAGCTCCTCCGGGGATCATGACCATCGAGGAGCTCGTCCAACAGCCGGGACGAGATTTACTCACAGTTCTCGATCCGGACCTCCGCATTCCGAGATCTACTTGGTAAATTTTTTTTTTTCTTAATTATTAATTTTTGTATGTTTAATTCCCGATTTTTAATTTGTTTTTTTTATAGGTTTGGAATATCCGGGAATGGCATTAGCAAGTCGATTCTGAAGATGTTGCACCCCATCCTCGACAAACCGTACAAGAAATTTTCGGATATTCCGTCGCACGAACAAAACTTGTGGTTTCGGACGTTTGCGGTAAGTTATCTTTTTATTTTATTTTTTGTTATATATTTTGAGATTTTTTTAACTTCTTTAATTTTATTTCTTTTGTAACAAGAATTTAATTGACAATGGACCATCACGAAAACGGTGGAGACGGAATTTTTAGCCGAGGCTAGAACGCGATTCTCGCGCAACATGAACGAGTGGAAGAAGGTTTGGAGAAGGCGTGGAGATAAGCCAAAAGGCTTGAACGCGGAGGTGTTTCAGGACTACATCCCGTATTGGCAAGACCCAAAGACCATAGCTCTATCTCAGACTAATTCGAAGAACCGGAATAGTCCCCGAGAAGGGAAGGGACCCGCTATCCACAACAACGGGGCGAAAAGCTTCAAAAAATCCGAAATCGGAATGGTAAGTATTTTTAGTGTTTTTAGTTTTTTTTAAATATCGATTTTAGTATATTTATTAGTAACTAACGGTTTAGTTTTTTTCTAGACGGAGGAAGACGGCGAAGTTCCGGATCACCTAAATGTGATGGTGAGGACGCACACCAACAAAAAAACCGGCCAAATTCAAGATCTTGCCGTCAGGGAGCTCGTCGAGAAGGTGTCGAAGGTGCATGAGGAGATCCTTACCCAGAGATCGCAGGACGGCATGACCGCTTCCAACCAGCTCTCTCGGTCCGAGATCAACGACATAGTGCTCGGGGTAAGTAATAATTATAGATTATCATTTCAATTTAGATATTTATTTGTTGATAAGATTTAATGTTTGATATTGTTTTTGTAGGAGGTACTTGTTAAAAATATGTCGTCGGCCAGGGTTGGGTAAGATTACGTTCCAACCCTCAACTTCTTCGGGTAGTTTTTCGATGGATCCATACATTATCCGGTAAAACGAAGAGCTCAAGGAGAAGGTCACCGCTTTGGAGGAAGAGCTCTCGACTCAGAAAACAAGGAGCGGGAAAATGGCGGATTACTTTAAATCGAAGTTCGATGATTTCCCGGAAGATTTACTTTGATATATATATTTTTTTTTTAATTTTCAAACAATTTAAAAAACCTTTAATTATTATTAAATTTTATACAAAATTTAATTATTTAATTAATTTTTAAATTTCGTTTTTGATTAATTATTTAATAATAAAACCCATAATTTTGTTAAAAATTAAATAAATTATTTTTTTCGATCCGTCGGAAATCCCTAGGAAATTTCCGAGGGATTTCCGACGGACTAGGAACACAATCCCTCGGAAACCTGTCGGTATTTATCCCCTCGGAAATCCGTCGGAAAATTCACAGACGGAATAATCCTCGGAAATCCGTCGGAATATTCCCAGACAGAATATTCCTCGGAAATCCGTCGGAATATTCCTCGGAAAACCGTCGGAATACTGCCTGGCGGATTTGCTCTCGGAAATCCGTTGGTTAAAATGGCCCTCGGAAATCCGTCGGAAATTTCCGACGAATTTCTGACGGATTCCTCTTTCCGAGGAGATAGAACCGACGGCCAAGATCCGTCGGGAATGGTTGTTTCCGACGGGATACCGACGGATTCGGCCGTCCGAAATCGGCTGTTTTCTTGTAGTGAAATAATAATAAAAACAAAATTAATAATTAAAAATTGAAATTAGACGTACCATTTCCATCGCATCCCGTTCGACGGTCTTTGCGCCCCCGTTGTGAATGTACATCCCCTTCCCTCCTCGTTCGCTCTTCCGGTTTTTCGTGTTTGTTTCAGAGAGATTCTTCGTCTTCGGCCTACTCCAATACTCGCAGAAGCCCTTCCAGACGTCGTCGTCAATGTCCTTCGGCTTGTCTTTGTTGTGCTTGCACTTCTGCTTCCACTTGTACATGTGGTTCGAGTACGAAAGCGCGGCATATCTGTCGAATTGGCCAAGTACTTCCCTCGTAAGGGAATGGTGCCACGTGAAGTCTTTCTACAAAAAAAAAAACATAATGTTAATATTCAAAATTAAAATTGACAAAATGAACTAAAAAAAAAATACAAATTGATAATTTACTTACCGCGAAACTTTGGTGCCGCAAGTCCTTCTCGTCTTTAGGCATGTCCGAGTACTTCTCGTGCGGTTTGTCCAACATGTTGTGGAGCATTCGTAAGATCGACTTTGTGATCTCAGGCAACAACTTAAACCTGAAAACATTTTAAAAAATAATTAAGTAATTTTAGATTCAAAATCTAAATAAATTGAATTAATAATCAAAATTTCACTTACCAAGTACCGTCCTTGAACTTCGGGTCGAGACGGATGCAATGGCCCCGGTGGGCCTGTTGGACAAGTTCCTCGATGCTAATCTGGCTCCGAGCAACGGATTGCTCGATTGAACCCAAACCTACGGAGCTTTGTTGGAGGCGTAGCCCGCCGAGAACCCCGAGAACGGCATCCTTGGGAGCCGCCGCCCAAACGTAGTGTATCCTCGTTATTCCTCAAAATTTCCCCAAAATTTCGAAATTGCCCGAGAATTCAAAATTTCCCAAAAAATTCAAAATTCCGAAAATTTCAAAATTTCAAAATTTCAAAATTCAAAATTCCAGATATTTTTTTTCTAAATATTTAGTTTTTAAAAAATGTTTTTATTTAATTCTAATTTTCAAAATTTTCTAAATACTAACAAAATCAAAAAAACCCTAAATCAAAAACGTTTATAACCTAAATTTAAAAACCCTAACAATTCTAATCTAATAAACCCTAAAATCTAACAAACAAACAACCTAAATCTAAAAATTATTCCATTCTAACAACCGAACACTAATAAACCCTAAAAACTATTCAAACTAACAAGATTTACAAACAAAACTAACAAGATTTGAGAGACTTACATGTTTGGATCCATGGAGGAATGAAGAATTGAGGATTGAGATGTGGTTTTGTGAAGAAATCGCAAGAGAGAGAGAGAGAGAGAGAAACGAGAGAAACTCGTCGGAAGAGAGAGAGAGATAAGGGGAAAATGATAAGAAAGCAGACGGTTTCTAAATTTATATCGATTTCCAACGGACATATCCGCCGGACTCCAAAATTCTCGTTTAGGCGGTCAAAATTCTCGTGGTCTCGAAAAAACCAAAGTCCGTCGGAAATACAGTATATTCCATGCATGTGTTTCTATTGGCCAGTCAACAGACACATGTCAAATGGTCCATATCCGTCGGAAATTTCCGATGGACTTATGGTAAATTTGTGGTTTAGGGTTTATGGTATGGGAATATGATTTAACAATCCCTAATCTACACGTTTTATTCAAAAAATAGTAAATTCATCAATGTTAAAGACTTTGTATGAGTTTATAACTTTTACAACATCAAAACCTATACATTTCTCATAACATCTATATACCTTATACTAAAACTTATACTAACACCTCTATCAAATTTTATAAAATCTATAACACATTTTTATTTTGAAATTTGACAAGTTCAAGCTGTTGTCAAATTTTTATTTCGAAATTTGACAACATCAAAATCTATAACACACTTGAACTTGAAATTTGACAAGTTCAAGTTCAAATTTTATAAAATCATATAAGAATTTGTCTACAACTTCAACAAAAAAAAACCCTAACCCCTATACCCTAAACCACATTTTTGATCGTCCGTCGAAAATTCGTAGGAATTTTCCGACGGATTCAGAATCTCCGGCTAAAACTGAATCCTTCGCCTAAAACTGAATATGTCGGAAATGCGTGGGAAATTTCCGACGGATTCAGAATCCCCGGCTAAAACTGGTTTCAGACTGTCATTCCCCCGGCTAAAACTGAATCATTCGGCTAAAACTGAATCATTCGGCTAAAACTGAATCCGTCGTAAATCCGTGGGTAATTTCCGACGGATTTCCGACGGAAGTATACTTAGCATTTTTATTTCATTTTTTGAAATGGATTATTACACTTAATTATATCAAATGTTTAAGTTTATAGAAATTCCACATAACTAATACATTCCACATAACAAATATCTATTACAAGTACAAGTACATATTTTACAATGCAAAGTTTATAAAACTACTCTGAATCCGATAATGAGTAATTTGATTCTCCTGAATTGGAAGTTTCCCCAAATTCGTCTAATTCTTCCTCTGAATCCTCAAATACCCGATCGTCTGCATGTATGGTGAAATCAACAACAAGGTCGACCTCAAGGGAATGTTCGATTGAACCCAAACCTACGGAGCTTTGTTGGAGGGGTTCATGATCGGACATCTCATGAACCCTACCTCTCGGGTTTATCGATGTGATTATAACCCACGGGTCTTGCTTGTTTGTCACCCGAGGATAGGGAATATAGCATACCTACACCATGTAATAAAGTCATATAAAAATTTAACCACGGGAATACAAAAATAGTTTCGTTCAAAACTATTTAACCACGGAAACAAGGCAATTAAAACACTTACATAATCTCTTAACCAACGTCTGAACTCTTCCTGTTTGAGCTCCATTAGCTCGTCCACTACTTTGTTCGGAAATACAAAACGTTGATATGCCATATACATCATGTGAGATTGAAGCAATCATCACGATAACATATATATAATCAAGGACCCAATAAGTAATTAATAATTTCCTTCAATATAATACTTCTCATATTCTTCAATTTCGTCGCAGTTTGTGAGAATATACATATACAAATGATCCCGCTCCTGTGCTGAAAGTCTCCGCTTCTTGCCTTTTCCACTAAATCGTCCAATCTCTAAGAATATATGAGGAACATCGACCGGATAGAAAGGTAGTACGCCTCCGTCATCATGTCGAGCTGGTCTACGACTCTTCGTTTTGACTTGTGATGGAAAGTATAACTCGGCAAAATGTGAGGTTTCTTCATTGATACTCTGTGCGACAATAGAACCCTCCACTTTGCTCAAATTTTTCACCTTCTTCTTTAGATGAAACATATACTGTTCGAAAGGATACATCCAACGGTACTGAACCGGGCCCCCAAGCTCTGCTTCTCGAGGGAGATGAATTGTTAGATGGTCCATAACATCAAAGAAGGAAGGCGGAAATATCTTCTCCAAATTGCAAAGGATTACGGGTACATTATTCGCAAGGTTGCGGATACCGTCTGATGTAAGAGAGCGCGAACATATATCTCGAAAAAGGCACCAATCCCTGTGTAATATACATAATAAATGAATAAATAAATACTAAAGTATTGTGTAAAGTATTTAAAAATTAATTTAATGATTATATACCTGCAATTGCTTCGTGGACATTACGTGGTAGAAGATATGCAAAGGCAAATGGAAAGAGGCGATGCATCACCACATGGCAATCATGACTCTTCATCCCAGTAAACTTCCCTTCTCCGTGATCAACGCAGTTCCGAAGGTTGGATGCGTATCCGTCCGGGAATCTAACACTATCGGTAATCCAGTAAAAAAACTCGGCCTTTGAAGGTTAATCCAACCGAAAAGCCGGGACCGGAGGCTTCCCGTTCCCTGTCACATGTAGTGCTCTACGAGAACAAATGTCTGGCAAGTCCAATCTAGACTTCAGATTGTCATTCGTCTTCCCTTGGACATTGAGAACGGTGTTCATAATGTTGTCAAAAAAATTCTTCTCAATGTGCATGACATCCAGATTATGCCTCAAAAGATGGTCCTTCCAATAAGGCAAATCCCAGAAAATATTCCTCTTGTGCCAATTATGTAAGTTCCCACAACCATCAACAGGATGATGCCCGTTACCACCACAATCAACGATCCTATCGGCACCAAAATCTCTGAACTGAGTCAACAAATATTGTCCATCTAACTCATGAGGTGGACCATCAATTACTTTCTGGTTCTTCCTACACAATGTGGTGCTCCGACGATAAGGATGATCTCTTGGTAGGAATCGCCTATGACAATCAAACCAAGACGTTTTGCGTTCGTGCATCAATTGGAACGCATATGTGTTATCTTGACAGTACGGGCACGATAACCTTATGTGCGTTGTCCATCCTGATACCATGCCATATCGCTAATGGTCCACATAAGTACCGACCGCATGACGAAATTTTGCTGATAATAAACATCAAACGCCTCAATTCCATGCTCCCATAACATTTGCAGCTCATAAATCAATGGCTGCAAAAACACATCGAGTGCTCTCTTCGGATGCTCTGGTCCAGGAACGAGAATGCTAAGTAACAAGAACTCCCGTCTCATGCACAAAGATGGTGGCAAATTGTAAGGTGTTACAATTACTGTCCACAATGAATATTGGGGTTGAAACCATTAGTACATAATCCAAGGTATACGTTCCTCGCCTCATACGCAAAACTGGGATACATTGATTGAAAATGTTTCCATGCTCCTGCGTCTGAGGGATGAGCAATTTCTCCATCCGTTGTATGCTCTCCATGCCATCTCATTGCTCCCGCTATGCGCTCTGGCTGATATAACATCTTCAATCTCTCTTTTAACGGCAAATACCACATCCGTTTATATGGCACTGACACTTTTCCACCTATTTCCTTATACCGAGGTTTGCGACAAAACGACATGTCGAACGGTCTTCGTCCTCTCTCCAGTATATCATACAGTTGTCGATGCATACATCTATCATCTGATACGGCAATCCTAGCCCAGCAATAAGTTTTTGTATCTCAAAGTATGATGTCTGTGCAAGATTATCTTCTGGCAAAATGTCTTTCACAAAATCAGCGATTGCATCCACGCACTCCTCACTCAAATTGAAATCCATCTTTATACCCATCATCCTAGTTGCAGCTGATAAAGGGGAATGTCCACCTCTACACCATCATATAAAGGATTTTTAGCAGCCTCTAACATATCAAAGAATTTTCGAGCTTCTGCGTTAGGTTCTTCCCCTCTATCTCCATACTCAGCAACCGATGCCATACTTTCACAGAATGCATCGTTCACCATCTGAACATGACCTACAATACTTTCTACTTTCATTGCAGGTTCTTCTAAGATAGCGCTATCCCCAATATACTGTTCACTATTACTAGCATAATTATTCACCATTGTATCATCTTCTCCAAGATAATACCAAATCTTGTAACCCGGCACAAACCCATGACAATAAATGTGTGACCATACTTCATCTATCACGATTAATCTACGATTCCGACAATTCGTACAAGGGCAGTAGATTTTACCGGTTTTTTCGATTTCTTCTACTTACCCGCAAATGCCATGAATTCCTGCAGACCTTTTCTGAATTCTTCTGTAACTAGGCCAGTGTCCGGAATTTGATGAGGCTTGTCCATCCATGATCGAAAATAATTATAAGGATCTGAAGAAGACATTTTCGTAAGGAATTGTAGATGAGAGGTTTTTTTGTGATTGTAAATGAGAGGGTGGATACGTTTTTATAAGGAAATTGTGTGCGTTTCCGACGGATGCAACATAGATATTAACGATGTCGGCAACATGTCGGCAACGTCAACATCTGTCGAACATCCGTCGAACATCCGTCGTAAATTGTCCGACAGATGGCCGTCATCGGAAATCCGTCGGTAACATGTCGGCAACATCAACATCTGTCAAACATCCGTCGGAAATTGTCTGACGGATTGTTGTCGTCGGAAATCCGTTGGAAACGTCCGACGGGTGAGGTTTTCCGACGGAGTTTCGACGGATGGTACTTTCGTCCAAATACCGTCGGAAATTTCCGACGGAATTATTGCTGTTGGACATGACCCTGTTTTCTTGTAGTGTTACATCTACGGGTGATTTCATAACATGTTCCTTATCGAAGAAAGAGAAAATTCATGATGATGCTAATGAAGGTTATTAGCACAAACAAAAAAAGTATTGGTTTTGTTCTAGGCTTTGCCCCCGTTTTTTTTTTTTTAAAAAAATAGATTTTTTAGTTACGGATCATTTCAAACTTTGTACCAGATGCTAGCGAAGTTATATCATTAATTCTTTAACGAATTAGAAAAAAATGATGGAGGTAATTAATAACCTTTGCATGTCTATACGCTAACAATCGATTAAATGTGTCCAAAACATCTTTGCACGATAAGAACCCCTTTAAAAGAAAAACTAACGTTTTTTCGATAATTATACCTTTTCTCGAAGAAATTTCGTATACATAGTAAATTTAGAAATGTTAAAGAAAAAGGAAATAACGTTCTGTGTTAATCTTTTCATCCTCGCATTAAAAAAAACAACAAACAAAAAAAAGAAATTATGATTTTACCGTGTTTCGAGTCTGACCTAATCCGTATTAGCTTTTGATTATATATTATGTCTTTGGTTTGCCTTTCACGCATGTTTCCAAAAGCTCTACACTGATCATGAAACAAAGTAGGAGTCGTGCTAACATCTCGATCATGTTTTCTTTGGCCGCTATTTCAGCACGTAGGTTTCTCTGTTCTTGATGTGGTGTCTACTCTAATGTCATGTGTTTATTTTTATTTTTTTGAATTTGCGTAGTGACTAAGACGGGGAATCGGCGATGTTCTCGCTATAGAACTGCGCAAGACGAAATTTATCCCCAAATTCTTGGCTATAACAAATGGATGAAACCAGACTATACACTTGCAAGAAAACGAAGGATGGAAATTATGAAAAGAAGAAGAAATAAATTGTGCAATGATTCTATAGGTTGGTGAATGTTTTTCGAAATTAATCATGTGTGTCCCATCGTCTAAGGTATCCTCAAACATTTATTAATGTGTATCGCAGAGCCTGATGATTTCGCTTGCTTTGTGGCAACCGATTCCGATAACGAAGATGGTTATAATCAATCCAGTAGCTCATCTGATAGCGAAGACGACGCACTTGAGTCCGGGGTGGGTGGATCAAGACGGGAAAAAAAACCGGATATATTAGGCACCAAACAAAAAAGTTTTGGGATTCGGTTTCTTCACGGCGTGGTGTTTCGTCGAGAAAAATTAATGGTACGTACTTCTTAGTTTTTTTATTTTTTATCATAATTATGTGTTTTTTTATTTTATTTTTTTAATGTATATATATATATATGTTTAATGTTTTTCTAAGAGTACGAAGACGATGGCGATGCTACGTATAGATTTGATCATTGTCAAGCATACATGTGGTATGGGGAAAGGTTGAATAAAAGGTTAAAAAATTGTGCTCTGATTTTCTCTATGTTTTGGCGTCAAGGGAAGGTCGATATTCCTGTATTACGAGATCCTCCAAAAACGCTTTTAGCGTTATTATATAATAAATATGAGAGAAGAAATCACTATCATGATTTTATCATAGCATATAATATGATGTTCTCTTTCACATCTCTAGGGGGACAAATCGATCATACGGTTAACGATGGGAAGGGTCCTTATTTGTTCAAATTATGTGGTGAGACCGTGAGAACTATCATCTTATAGGTGATATATTGTCGTCGTCTGGCGAAAAACCTGCATTCTTGCAGCTTTATTTTCACAATACTTCCAATGAGATTGAGAATATAATCGGTGCATATGGGTAATCCACATCTCATTATCTTTAATTATTTATCTATGCACGTTCTTGAAATAGTTGTACATGTCCAACAAATGATATAAGAGATTTGATGGTTGCGCATTTAAAAAAAATGTTGGATACTCATAACCCCCATGTGCAAGCGTTTAGATTAGCAAGTGAAAGATTTAGTGATAGCTCAGGGAAGGAAAAGCTAAGATTAAAATTGGTTTCCGAACAGAAATCCGATAGCAGGACTCATAATCTGCCTTCTAAAGAAGAAGTCGCGGCTTTGATACCGGGAGATTTTGTTGCTGGAATAGAAACCTATGATATAGGTTCCGGATGGAGAAAGCGGATCAAGCGGTTCAAGTAGACCAAGCGGAATAACTGCGGATCAGGCGGAATAAGTGCGGAACAAGCGGATCCAACGGTTCAAAATATAATGTTGAATGGAGAAAGCGGATAACAAGCGGTCCAAAATATTGTACATATTTATAATAATTTAAATTCAATTGAAAATAGCTATTATATTTAAAATAAAATTATATGAATAATGTAAACAAACTTTTTCTAATTTAGATATAACAAATAAAAAATGTTTACTTTAAAATTATAAATTATGTCAAATGGGAAGATATTTAAAATTGCTATTTTATTTTTGCNAACTCAAACATAATGTTTTAATTTTATTTTGAATTTATTTTATGTAAACATGTATTTTCACATAATTATTTGTGCTATTTTCGGAATTTTAAATTTGGTGTGCTAGATTTGGAACAAAAAAAAAATTGTGCTATTTTAGGGTATTTCTCTTTATAGTAAAATTCGGTATGATTGCGTGTTGGTTAGAGAAATTTTAAAGCAAAAAACAAAAACCGATCGACCAAACAGAACCAAAATCAAAACTGAATGAAATTTTATAATGTGATCGATTCGTTCACACCTAATAATCGAACCAGTACCAGAACCAAAAACCAAAAACCTTGGTTTGGCTCTTTCGGTTAAAAAATGATGCCTAATTAGTATTATCAAAAGTAACTTAATTTATTGAAAAACTAAAAATTATATAATATTTAATATATTATAAATTATGTAACTTATATTACACAAAATATAAATAATGAATATATATCATTAATATAAATAACAAGTATGATATATAAAAAAAATATTAATGAAATTTGCAACAAAAAAAGAAAGAAGAGAAACGTCAATTTGAATCGGAAGAACACATCAAATATGAGGTGTGAATAATGTTCATAGCAGATCATATATTTTCTTTGTTAAATTGAACCACTTGTGGTTCATCTTCTTCTTGAATAAAATAATCACTTACAATTAGAGATATTGTGAATGGAGAAAAATATGCAGTTCTCCCTAGCTGGTGTGCCAACCACTTTTTTTACGCTCTCTATTCAAAGCATAGTCTTGGAGAGTAGAACGGGTCGGTTACAACGAATCAGCGAGTTGCACCCAGGTTATTTGCCCTTGCAGTATCCATTGCTATTTCCTTATGGTGAAGATGGTTTCAGGTTTGGTAGTGACATTGGATTTGTGGATATAGCTGGCAGAAAAATGACGACAATCACTATGCGAAAGTTCTTTGCATTTCGAATACAAGAACGATATGGAGAGGCTTTTACCATAGTCATGTCCGGTAAATTGTTTCAGCAATTTTTGGTGGATGTTTTCACGATGATTGAAACCAATAGGTTGCGATATCTTTTTTTTTATCAGAAGAATCTACGTTCTGATAACTACGCGGATATCAAAAAGAAAGCGGAAGCTGGTAATTGTGATTTATCTAATCAAGGCAAGAGGATTTTTATTTCTGCCTCATATACAGGTGGTTCTAGGTATATGATGCAGCATTATCTCGATGCTATGGCAACTTGCAAGTTTTATGGATACTCAGATATTTTCATCACAATATCTTGCAATCCCAAGTGGCTCGAAATCACCAGGCATATTCGAAAACACAATTTGAGTACAGAAGATAGGCTAGATATATGTTGTCGTATTTTTAAGATGAAGCTCGATAAATTGATGCATAGCTTGACTGAAGAGGAGGCTTTCGGTGTAGCAAATGCTGGTAACGTTATAATTTTTGTAATATTCTTTGTGTTATGTGTCAATCTTACTATTTACAACTTTATACTTATGTTTCGAATTTTATGTCTGCAGCCTTATACACTATCAAGTTTCAAAAAAGGGGATTGCCACATGCACATATTATTCTTTTTCTCCATCCAAAATCAAATTTAAGGACGTGAGAGGATATTGAAAAGTTTATTAGTGCTGAAATTCCTGACAAAGCAAAAGAACCTTTGTTATACGAGATTGTTGGTGACGTTATGTTACATGGGCCATGCGGAATGCTAATCAAAGCAGTCCTTGCATGGTTAGCGGCAAGTGTTGTTCTTTCCAAAACATTTTAGCGCAAAAACCATTGTTGATGAAGGTGGTTATCCGATATACCGGAGACAGAAAGATAATAGGACGATAAATAAGAAAGGAACTGAATGCGATAACAGATATGTTATTCCATACAACAAGGATTTATTGATTCGTCATCGAGCACATATTAACGTTGAATGGTGCAACCAATCACGCTCCATAAAGTATTTGTTTAAATACATAACAAAAGGTATTGACTATGTGAGAGCTGCGATCGGAGAAGACGATAAGGAGGACGGAATTAAAGAGCATTATAGTTGCAGGTTTACCTATTTCTCTTTTTTATCCTGTAAATTAGAAAATTACTGTTTTTTTGGCATTGAGTACTTATTAAAAGAATATTTATAAAAAAATCTATGTGTAGGTATGTGTCGGCTTGTGAGGTGACATGGCGTATTCTAGCCTTCCCAATTCAGTTCCGTACGACTGCGGTAGAGAAACTTTCATTCCATCTTCCTAATCAGTAGGTTCTCGTGTATAACGCGAACGATCCGATTGAGGATGTGTTAAATCGCGTGTTCGTTGGTAGGTCCAAATTCTTGGCGTGGATGGAGTATAATAGTTTGTACTCTAAGGGAAGGGGTCTTACTTATGCCGATTTCCCCTCTAAGTTTGTTTGGCATGTGAAGACTAGATCATGGGCGCCGAGGCGAAGAGCAAAAGTTATTGGCAAGATTACCTACGTGCCTCCTATGTTAGGCGAAGTGTACTATTTAAGAGTTTTGTTTAACGTGGTAAAAGGTCCTACATGTTTTGAGGATATAAGAACAGTGCACCGTGTGCTATACACAACGTTCAAGGATGCTTGCTATGCATTGGGTTTGTTAGACGATGATAAGGAATATATCGAAGCAATCAAGGAAGCGAGCTATTGGGGTTCCGGACGGTTCATCCGCAAGTTGTTTGTTATGTTGCTTTCAAATAGCATTGGTTCGGTCTTAAATGTTAGGGACGCAACTTGGAAAATGCTATCTGATGATATTTTATACCAGCAAAAGAAGTTACGCAAAAAACCGGGTTAGTGAACGTTTTATTTGGTTATAATGAAATTTCTTCTCTTAAGGAAAATATAATGACTAATAATATTTATGACTTTTTATAGACTTGGTTTTGTCCGACAAAGAGGTAAAAATTTTCACATTAGCGGAGATTGAGAAGCTCTTGCGCGCAAGTGGTAATTCCCTGTCTAACTTCAAGTAGATGTCGTGCCCAGATGATATCAAGATCGATAAATACAATAATATGTTGTTGTGCGACGAGAAGAGTTATGATCGTGACCAATTGCGAGAAAGGCACAAAGAGCTAATGTCAATGATAACATATGAACAACTGGGTATTTACAACAAGATACTAGGCGCAGTTACCCGCGATGTTGGTGGAGTTTTTTTCGTCTATGGATTTGGTGGAACTGGAAAAACCTTTCTCTCGAGTGTCATAGAAGCTGCTTTACGTTCAAAATGTGAAGTTGTTCTAAATGTAGTGTCGAGTGGGATTGCGTCGTTGCTCTTACAGGGTGGTCGAACGACACATTCTAGAATTGGCATTCCTATAAATGTAAACTATCATACAACGTGATCGATGAAATCTGGTTCGTACTTGGCAGAGTTGATCAAAGAAACTAAATTAATAATTTGGGATGAGGCCCCGATGATGAGCAAATTTTGTTTCGAAACATTGCACAGAAGCATGTGTGATATATTGAAGTCTAAAAAGCCCTTCGGCGGTAAGGTTATAGTTTTTGGCGGAGATTTTAGGCAGCTTTTTCCGGTGATACCAGATGCGTCTAGGACTGAGACATGTTTGGCCGCGTTAAATTCATCAGCTCTTTGGCTTAGTTGTAAAGTTTTGAGGCTTACAAGAAATATGCGGCTACACTCGGGTCTTAGTGATCATGATGCTAACGATATTAGGTGTTTCTCCAAATGGATTTTGGATGTTGGTGATGGTAAGATCAACGAGCCTAATACTGGCGAAGTTGAGATCGAAATAGAAAGATTTATTGATTGTTAATTGTGACCATCCTGTTCGGTCTATAGTAGAAGAGATATATGGTGAATCGTTTGCCACCAACACCGATGCAAGGTTCTTCAGAGATAAGGCTATAATTAAGTCCTCGTAATTTGGATGTCGATGTCATTAATAAATACATGCTATCGCATTTGCCGGGTATATTTTTTTAACAAATTTAGCACATTCGTAATTATCGATTTTACAATAGATTTATCTTTGCTTATGTTAGCGATTGATTATTGTTTATGTGAGCGGAGAACTTATTTAAGTGTTGATAGTATCGAGCCTTCCGACACGAGTGACACAGACGATATGGTTTACACGCAAGAGTTCTTAAACAATATTAAGATTTTTGGGATGCCCAATCACGAATTGGTTTTAAAGGTCGGGCCCCCTATCATGTTGCTTATAAACATTGATCCCAAGAGCGGGTTGTGCAATGGAACCCGATTGATAGTGACTCAACTGGCAAATCATGTTATCGAGGCTAGGGTGATTACTGGTAATTTCGTCGATGATGTTGACTAGAGGGTGTTAATTCCAAGGATGTTTGTTACACCGGTAAACGCATGTTTCCCGTTCTGGATGCGTCGTAGACAGTTGCGGTTTCTCACGGCCAGCTTTACGTTGCGGTTTGAAGAGTAACATCTAGAAAAAGTTTGAGGATTTTGGTAACTGACAAGAACGGGGTGCCGCAGAAAAAAACCATGAATATTGTCTACAAAGAAGTTTTTACTAAGATTTAGTTGCTCATACTTGGTATTCTCGGACTTGGTGTGGTTTATCTTTTTTTCGGTTTGGTTATTGAGACGTTTTCATACTTATGTTGAAGTATTTATGTTTGATTCAAATTCATTAATTTATTTTAACGTTTTTGGGTTTCAAGATAAGTATTGGATTAGGATTATTACTATTTACTTTTGGTTATCAATACAATACATCTTTAGTATTGTAGTGTGTGTCTTTGTACGGTTTTCGCTATATTTTTATCGTTATTTTTTTGTTTACTTTTTTATTACCAAACATGTTCGATAATATAATTGGAGCCCGCGCGGACCATATCACTAGTATTATTCATAGAAAATTCTTTAGATTGCCAAATATTTAATAGATTATATTTTATCCACTATATATAGAAGTATTTTTAACTAAAAATAGTAGTCAGTGGCTCGACCCATCAACACGCGGACAAAATCCGCAACCCACCATGGCCTGATCGGCAAGTTAAGGTCCGCTTGGACCACTTCTTAATGGGTTTAAAATTTTGAAGCTCAAATCCGTCCAATGGCGGGACGGGTTGGGCTTATAAATTATAAATCATTCGTAAGAAACTCATTATCATTACTTAAAATGTTTATATAAACTAAATGTTTAAACTAAGGGAGGGAAGGTTTTGATGCACGGGCTTTCAATTTTATTCATTGTGATTTTGATGCTCACTTTGAAAGTTGGTTATGGGCACTAGAAAGCATGAAGAGTTTGAAGTTTGATATGATCATATTGCGTGTGAATCTCCCGAGTTGATTGGAGCGATTCTTAGACCACCATGGCACCATGGCCCTCTTTCAAATTTCAATCGACAGAGATCCGTAGGTTACTAACATTTTTTGGGGGTTAGAACTTAGTCCATGAAGAAAGAGCAACAAACAAATGAACATTATTTATTGCTCAAAGTGTGACAAGAGAGGATCTTGGTCAATCTTATGTAGCCTTGGGATATTCAAGGTGGATGCGGGAGGATTTTGAGTTTGAAAGGGGTATTACCTATGTGTAATGTTCGCTTTAGTATCTTTTGTTTGATTTCCTTTAATCCTTTTTGGCCTTATTTGGTCGTAAGAACTTCTTTATCAATATCAATGCATATATTCAGTGAAAAAAGAAAAAAAAAACTAAATCATTACCATCTATATAAACTAAATGTTTAATAGATCATTATCATCTATATAAAAATATTTATAAATATATATCTTTGCAAAAACAAAGTAAGGTTACTCTTCTCATTCTTTGGATCTTTTTAAACACCAAAGAATCAAACATGAAGAACCTACCTCCTGATATTTTGGTTAAAAGTATATAAAACTAAAACTGCAAATGGTTAGAGTAAACCAGAAACCGAATGAATCAATCTCTGCGACTTTGCAAAGAATCCTCCAAATCAAGATCAACCCCAACACGATTCCGAATCGACGCGTTTGCGTGGCAAGAACCAGACCAAGAAGAAGAAGAGCAAGAATTCATCTTCCACTTCTTCTCAAGTTCCTTAAACCTCTCAACATCAAACTTACGGCTCTTGAGCAACTTCCTCTGCCTCGAGAGAAACAATCTCTTCATGAAATCTTGATACGTTGGGTCTCTCGAAGTGAGCAAGAAATAAGCATAACCAACGATAATCCCAGTAGCTGTAGTGAAAAACGTAATCGGTTCCATTACATCCCATGAAAACTCCCAGAATGTTAGTCTGAAGAAAAGACCGATCTGAACAACAGAGTAACCAAGACCACACCATAGAATCTTCCTCACTTGCTTATGAGCTAAAACATCAATCTCTTCCTTCATACACCTAAGCTTATCGAATTCGTCTCTAATTGGATCATCCTCTGGATTTAAACCTAAAGGCACTGCCTTTCTAATCAAATCCACCACCTGCAAAAAAAACCCACAAAACAAGAACCAATTTTTAGAGAAATTAGGGTTTTTCAAAAGAGGGATTTTAAAGATTTTTCTCAGACCTTATCTGGATGAAGATAGACTTTATCCCTGAAAATCAAAATCACACCAGCATCGTCAAGGACACGAGCGAAAGCGTGAGCTTCGTCGAGAGATCTAGCGATACCTAAACCTTGAGATGCTTCAACGAGTGTATTGTAAGAGACGATTTCTTTATCCGCCATACCAACGAGCTTCTTCTTCATCTCATCAACATTCACTAATCTCATTAGCTTCTTCGCTTCCGTTACAGTGATCTCTTCCTCCTCCTCCTTCTTCGCCGTTTTCGCCGTTGGCTCGACGGTGAGACACCTGCAACCACCACCACCGAGAAATGGCCTAACCGGATAACCTTTACTCACGGTGGAAAACGCCGTACGTCTCACCAAACCCATCACCGACCACATCTCTTCGACGGACCCACGAATTCGATGAAATCAGATCTGGATTTTTTGTGGGCTCGAAGAAGAAACGATTAAAAGCTAAGAAAACGACGGTGAAGAGGAAAACAAACCAAACAAAAAAAGTGTGAGATTCGATTCTGACGCAGTGTGTAATGCGCTCCACCAAGAACGTGGATGGTCAAAAATAGTAATGCATTTACAATAAGGAGGAAAGACGAAGCTGTGTAATGCTTACTTTCTGGAATTAGAAAAGTTTGGTCGCCATTGTTGACTGGCCATGGCTTTTCGAAATCCCTAAATCCATTTTTCGTTTATTGTTTCTTTAAATACGAATAAGGAGAGGTTCGAGGAGGAGGCCACTTAGGGCTGGGGCAAAAATCGAGAAAATGTAAAGATGATTTGGTTCGGTTTTGAGTAAACCGAATAAATTTGCTCGATCGACCGACCTTGGTTTCGCCTTTTTTTTTTATTTTTTTTTTAGGATTAATTCATCTTTCTTCTTTTATTTTGATGATTTGGTTCAGTTAGAAATGTAAAATTTCTCAAATAATACTCCGTTTTGAAGGAAAATGAAAAGTTAAAAAAGTATTTGCCGATTTGGTTTAGTTTTAAACTAAACCGAAGATATTGCTCGATAGATTTTTACTCTTTACTCAAAATTGAGCTTGCCTTTGCCTCTCTTTTTTTAGGATAATTCTTTGTTTTTTATGTAAAATTTCTAGACATGTAAAATTTCTCAAATTGTCTATAAAATATACTCTGTTTTGAAAAAGAAAGAAAAAAAAACGGCAAGAGAGTAAAGTGGCGAATCGAGCAGACCAAATAAATCTCTACAAAATTCTGGAAAACAAAGAGGTGAATCTGTTCATAAGGAAATGACATTGCCGACATAAAAATGTGGGGCGAGAGATTTGGCTGTGTTCGATTTGGAGACAAGAGAATAAGTAAGCTTAGGGGTAGACAAAACTCATGTCCCGTTTTTATTCCGAACCATCCCATTTTTTTTTTTCGATAGGATAATAACTAGAATGATTCAGAAATCTAAATCGGGATACCAAGTTTACATAAATAATATCATGCGGTAGATTTGAGTATTTCGTGCTAATTTATCTGCATTTGTGTTGTTTACGCGGGGATATGTGAGATAGAGAAAATAAAAGTAAACGCTTCCTTAGTATTCATGAATTCTTCCAAGTGTAATGCAAAAGTAGCCCATTCCTCCGGTGTAGACACCATCTTCACCAACTCGGAACCGTTTGTCGCGAAAGCCGTCTTTTGGTTTTCGATCATGCAATGCATGGTCCATATCAGAGCTTCTAGTAGCATGTAAAGGAAAGAGACTTCTTCGTAGATTCCTTGCACCTGAAATAGATCCTTCAATGCCTGCAAAAAAAATGTTTGTCTCCTTCCATGAGCCATCAACATAACAATAGATCCCCTCATAACCCAAAATAACCGGTGAGGGAGCACAACTTCAAGATACCATAGTTTGTTCATTAATTTATGCCGAATCACAGATCGTTGCCTCAGTTTCCGCAATCTTAATGACTTCTTGAGGATCTCTATCCAGATTTGATCGATTCTCGCCGTCCAGATATACCAAATAATCTAAAGGAAACTTTTATTCTAATTATCTTTCGGGAGTCGCCAGAACATATAATCGAGATTAGAGAATACCGATGACATGGAAAAAGACACCCGGAGGCGTTGGAACCTGAGAAAGTGCCCACATTTGAATAACCGGAAAACATTCAATAAGAACGTGATTGATAGTTTCCTCTTTCGCTCCACACCGTGCACATTGTGCATCACAATTTATTTCCTCTAGCCCTCAAATTTGCCGAAACCAGAAGAAACCCTGAAATGACTTGCCAAATAAAATGTCGAAGTTTCTGAGAGTATTTGAGCTTCTAGGCATATGCCTGAAATTTTTTCTCATATGGTTCATAACACCAGTTTTTGACTATTTTTATAGATCACTTTAATATCTTTTGCAAAACACCTTTTTCAATGGTTTTCAAGTGATTTCCATGTTTTAGAGTTTTAAAAGACATTTCAGGTAACTTGGGATAAAAGAGTACATTTCGGAACAAAAGTATGTTTTTGGATAAACTTGGACCGTCATAAGTCTAGCAATCAAAGAAGACCTTCTCACCGTCTGATCATCCCCAAATTTGGACACAACAAATAAGAAACAACCAGCTTTCAAATGCAATTGGTTTGGCGACATTCCAATGGTTAGATATTCATATATTCCCGAAGCACTAAAGGCAGATGAAGCTGCCTTGAAGCAGAAACGAGCCGAGCAGAGAATAGCTGATTTTCAGTGTGGTTTCACCAAGTCAATTAATAACTAAAATGCACACTATACCGCAATCATAACGGTTGTCGATTGTAGCACTTTAGGATCGAATCCACAGAGATCAATGTTACGACTATGAGAATGCAGGATGAAATTAAAGCTAAGAAGAATGACATATTTTTTTTTGGTTTTACGGTTTCGAAACTAAGAACGATAACTAAAACGGTGCAAATTCAAATAGGGAAAACGTTAAGCCTCGGGTGACGTTGCGGGAAATCACAAATAACGGTTAATGCATCTTAAACGGGGGTTAGCATTAAGAAACGTCTAGAACTCAAACCTAATAATAGATTAACCTCCTCCCTAAGTATTAATCCCTATGCTTTAAAACTATGAAGACTAACTCCCGTTGAATTCAAATGTTCTAAGCATGCTTTTCTAGTTCGATTTGATAAGTTCACAAGAACACCTTAACATCAACTCCCGTTGGATAAGGACGTTTTGCTCACCTAGGATAATTCCGGCATCTAGACAAACACTCCCGTGCGCTAGATAACCTAAGATCAAGAACCAAGTGATCAGTTTAATTCAAGCAATAAGAACTCCCTAGACGAATAATCCACCGAATAAATCCCCGTTTAATCTATCCTAAACCGTTAAATCATGAAATCCCTTAACACCCTTGGCTTAACTAAGAAACTACTCACTCATAATTGCAGAACAAATACAGAGAAATGATGAAGAACACATGATTAACAAAACAGAAATAGAAGAGATTAAGAAAATTTCTCCAATATGTAGAATCAAAGGTTTGATTTCCAAGCTTACAAATCACCAAGATCAAAGAGAAGAGTACAAAGTTCAGAGTGTATGTTACAACTGGGCTTAGACCCCTTATTTTTCAGAGTTTTTCGTCAAAGAGAGAGAGAAAATTAGGTGAAATAGTTCAAAACACGTTTTTTACACTATTAACAGGAGCTGGATCGATTGATCCATGTATGGGGATCGATCGATCCCATCTTTTTCTTCGGATCGATCGATCTGCATCAATCAGAGATCGATCCATCAAATGTCCGATTTCCTGGATTGATCGATCCCTTAAGGGGGATCGATCGATCCCTTAAGGGGGATCGATCGATCCCATCTTTTTTTGCTCGGTTTCGCCGTTTTTCCGTTCTAGGCCTCCGGACTCCGTCCCGAAATGCCTTTACACCTGAAATGACTCCTAGAAGACTAAAACAATCGAAAAAGACTCGATTATGTACAAAAAACGCGAATCGGAAAACGTCAAAAACGCAACACATCAAGAGCTTGGCCGCGGTCAGAGAAGACGCGCCCGCGGCCAAGAGGAGTTTAGCCGTGGTCAGAGGAGATTCGCTCGCGGCCAAGAGGGTCGCCGCCGCTATCAGAGGAGATGCACCCGCGGCCAGCCCCTGTGCAACCAATTCGACTCCGTTTCAATCCCGAGGCCATTTCCGTCATTTAATATCTAAGCCCTAAACGTCCCCAAAGAAGTGAAGACTATAAATACATGCTTTTATGTCTTTTATTAGTATCTCTTTCACGCTTTAGACAGAAACAAATTTTTAGCCGCTTTTTACTTTTGTTCATCGATTTGGAGAGGAGGATTCTTGACTTGTGTTCTTCAATAGAGAAGCTTTTCTTTATCTCTTTCTCTCTACTGTTTTCTTTTAATTCTTATGATGTTTAGCTCAGCTATGTCTGAGTAGTTTCCTTGTTGGGTATAGGGTACTCAAGGGGCTCTCATGGATCGATTTATCATTAGGTTTATAGATTAGGATATCGATTAGGGTTCTTCGTTATATCCTTGTTGTTAATGCATGTTTGCTTGATTGATCACCTTGCAACTAAACCTAGGTAAATTAGAGCCACGACAGTGCTGAATCTATATTCTTGAACTAGGGTAGGCGAGCAATTTTGCTACAAGATACAAAAGCATACTTGTAGAGGGATTGTGAGCGTTTACAAACTTGTCTTTTTCACCATAATTTTCTGCGTGGCCAGCGACGAAAGTGACTGGTCGAGTATATAAATTATAAGTGTGTAGGATATACGAGAGTAGGCTACACATAATTTCGTGTTCCAAATTCAAGAACCAATAGACGACAAAAGTCGCTTTAAAATCCTAATTAGTTACCTATGATAATCGACCATGATCCCTAGAGAGTTCTCTCTGATTGCCCAAAGTTTCGTTTAATTGTTTACAACTTCGTTTTACTCATTTGTTTTACTTACTTGCTTTCTTATTTTCTCGTTTAGTCTATTTTAAATTATTAGCTACAAAATCGTGACACATAAAAATAGATTAGGTCTAGAAACAACTTTTAACATTATAAATCGACGACACTCAAATCTCTGTGGATTTGATCCCTTAAATACTTTGATGTGCACTTGCAGCTTTTGCTTAAGGGTAAAACTTGCTAAGTCAATTCCCGTCACATCAATGGTCCATCCCATTTTAATTTTGTCCCTTATTCTCGTCCCACAAAAAATACATTTCGAGATGAAACAAGATTTTGATTATGCGAGTTCCTGAAGTGTAATTTCAGAAAAATAAACTATTTCATCCCCTTCATTTTAAAGTATGTCTTTTGTTCATTTATGTTTTACACATCTATGCAAAACTTTTATTAATTTCCTTAATAATGAAAATGTCTCGTAATATGATGGTTGAACGATGTTCCAAATCTCAAGATACAATTGCATAGTTCTTCCATCTCGCACTAATTACCTATATTGTACTCTCAACGAAAAATAAAAAGAAACAAAAAAACAAAAAAAAAGAGAGGAAGAAGAAAGTGAAGAGATTTTCATGTTCAAAATGAGATTGAGAAATTTGGTCTCTAAATTATGGAGAAACTAATTGCCAATTGTTTCACGGTTAATATGAGCCATAATGGAGAAAGATGAATTTTTTTATAAATTTTATTTTATTACATAAGGTTTGTTGGTTTTGGTAGAAAAAATTAGTAAAAACATCTCCTTGACCCCACTAAAATATTATAATTAGATGTTTTATGACTCCACTACATTATATTTTTTATTTTTCCAACATGAAAAACCTCAAATCAAAACTACTTCTTCTTAATTCTAAAGAAAAATGATACTCAGCTACACCAACTATTGAAGTTTGCATGGCCACACATCCCAACTAATAAATTGTATGCGTAACTACACCAACTAAGATATAATACTTAGTGACATACACCACTTATCTAATTATGCATTGTGACATACATATCCGTTTAATCTGAATTAAATGTCTTAAAAATCGTATTATATGGGGTCAAAACATAATTTTTTTTTTGTCAACAAATAAGACACCTAGAACGGTTCGGAGATCCAAAACCGGTGGCATCGAATTTACATGCAAAATATCATAAGGATAGACTTGAACACTCCGTGCTAATTTTTCCACCACTGTATTCTTTGCCCATGGGATGAGAGGATATAGAGAAAAAAAGAAAAAACCTCATTACTTCTCTCGAATACCTCCAGTTGTAGAGAGAAAGCAGGCCATTCATTTGGTGCAGACACCATCTTCACTAGCTCGGAACAGTCTGTTGCGAACCTTTTCGCTGTTTTCTGTGTAGCAATCATACAATGCATTTCCTAAATAAGTGCTTCTATCTATGCGTGTAATGGCGATAGACTTCTTCGAATATTTCTTGCTCCTAGTAGCGTTCCTTCACCCCCTTTTTGGATATAATGCCAACCTAGTCCTGAATAAGCATCAGTCTTCTTCCAAAAACCATCTACAAAACACCAAAAGCCTTCAAGTTCCGGATAAGTCCCCGTGGAAACCGTATTATGTGAATTCACATTTTGATCGATAGATTGTGCTGAATTCCATATAGTTGCCTCAGACTCCGCAACTTTTAGGATCTCTTGCGGTGTTCAATCCACATTTGAGAATACCTTATTATTTCTTGCTTTCCAAATATACAATATTAACCAAGGAAAGATCCGAGACTGAGCATCTTGTGGTATTCGCCAGAAAAGATAATCAAAGTTCAAGAAGACCGATGAAGTTGGGAATCCTTCTAAAGGCGAAGGAATTGGTGTGATAGCCCAAGTTTGTAGAGCTGGAGGACACTTAAACAGGGCATGATTGATTGTTTCCCCTTCTATTCCGCAACACTCACAATGTGTATCACAATTAATTCCTCTTGTTTGCAGATTTGCCGAAACCGAGAGACATCCTGATATGGTTTATCATATAAAGTGTCGTAATTTTGGTAGACATTTTAGCTTCCATACATGTGCCTGTAATTTAGTTACATATGGGCCATAAAATTGGAGTTGCTCACCAGATGGGAATTCATGTTCTATGGGTCAAAACACAATTTATTAGTTGGGATATGTGACCATGCAAAGTTCAATAATTGGGATAAATGAGTATCATTTTTCTTAATTTTAAGCATTTGTATCCATATTTTTCTTTAAAAAATCTTTTTATTCTTATTGTTAAAGTTTATATATTTTCATTCGTTTTAAAATTTTGATTCTTTTTATATTAGTACATATTATGACCCTAGTAAAATTTATTTCTACCTCTGCCACAGCTGGGTCACCATCTTGGATTTGTGGAGCAGAGTTTTCAAATTCCAGATTATGTCTTGAAAACCAATACCCTGGTTATAGGCTTGGTAAACCGGTTTATTATTATATATTTTCTTCTAAAGAGTTTAGTCTGAATTGCACAGGAAATTAAAATCTCGTTGGTAGAATAACCAGAAAGGAGATCTGAGTCTGAGTCTGACTACAACGATCCCTCGAATCCAATCGGAAAAGTTTGAAAAGATCGAAGAAGAAGAAGAAGATGCATCGTGACTTTCCGACGACGCTCTTACTTTCGGCTCTCTTTTTCTTTCTGGTGCCGGAGCTAATTCCGGTCTGTGAAGCCGTGTGGCTTACCATACCCCGGACCGGAACAAAGTGCGTCTCGGAGGAAATCCAGAGCAAGGTCGTCGTTTTGGCTGATTACCTCGTCATCTCCGACGAGCATTCCATCTTCCCTACTGTCTCCGTTAAGGTAATATAACTTTAGTGTTTTCTCTAGATTCGAATCATTTGTTTCCCGTTCGTCGCTTGATTTGTGATTTGAATCTGGACTCTGTGCGTCGATCTGTTGTCTTGTGAATCGACATTACTTTCTATAAATTATTCTTACTTTCAAATTGAATTGGTAAGGCATTAATTGAATTTGATGCTCGATTCAAGTTTCCTTATTTTGAAAAATTTGTGCTCATTGATGTGATTACAGGCGTGCATGTCTTTCGTTGATTGTTGAAGTAACTTTCGATTAGGTTTTTTGATTGTGCATTCAAATTGTTACTAATTAGAGAGAGTCGTCTAATTAGCTAAAGCTTTGAGATCTCTGGGCATCTCATCTTCATGGATGTGAATATAAACCATTGCAGAAAAGCTGATTCGTAGAAGAGAAAAAAAGAAAATCTTAATGTGTGATAAGAGATCGTTATGTGAATGTGATAAGAGAAACATATTGGCACAAAGGTTACGAAAAGAGATCAGTATATGGATGTTATTTACTCGGTTATGCATCTTAAGCATTTAGATGTGATTTAGTGGGAAGAGAAGACAAGCTTTTCTAGTAAAAGGATGTATGTTTGTGAGCAGTTTACGTCAACATATTTCTCGATTTTTATTTCGACGTTGGTCAATAGCTTAGCCTGTTAATGAAATGTGTGCTCAGAGAGTAAAAATGTCTCGAACTGATGATTAGTTACTACATGTATTACATCAAATTCTCTATTAGTTAGATGGTATCATGGTAGCCATTGAATCTCCCCGGCTACCACATAGCTTGATGGATTACTGTAGAAAGTGCAGTTACATGTATTACGAAGACGTGCAGTCGTGCAAAAAGTAGATGGATACATGTTTTATATGAATATGGGTTGATGAGGTATCTCAACTCGAAGTAGAAAGTGAAACTTCTATGTTGTTTATTGCAGGTTACATCACCTTATGGCAACGTTTTGCACCACAGCGAAAACACAACGCATGGCCAGTTTGCATTTACAGCCCAAGAATCAGGAACCTATTTGGCGTGTTTTGAGGCTGTAGGAAATAGTCATGGTGACAAAGATATTAGCATGAACATTGACTGGAAAACTGGAATCGCAGCTAAGGATTGGGATTCCATTGCTAGAAAAGAGAAGATCGAGGTCAGCTCTCCATTTTCCTATAAATTTTACAATTTGCACAAAAAAAAAAATACTCAAAAATCTTCAACACACATCTAAGAATAGTTTGTGCAACAAAGTTAGTCTCTATATGACACGCGATTATGCCTTAAATCGTAGGGTGTGGAGCTTGAGCTTAAGAAACTCGAAGGTGCAGTTGAAGCTATCCATGAAAATCTACTTTACCTCAGAGACAGGTAAAAACTTAATTAACAGCTACATTCTTTGAAAATCTTGAAAAGAAATCAAAACACACACACACTATCTCTCTTTCTCTCTCTCTCTTTTCACACTTGCAGAGAAGCGACTATGAGGATTGTGAGTGAAAAAACAAACTCGCGAGTCGCATGGTACAGTATAATGTCGCTGGGCGTCTGCATTGTGGTCTCTGGTTTACAGATTTTGTACTTGAAGCAATACTTTGAAAGGAAGAAGCTTATTTAGATCAGAGACATGCATCTGCATTCTCCCCTCTGCCAACTATGTTGTTCTTTTTTACGGTGGCACGATCCCGGCAGTACCAATTCTCCTTAGGTTGTTCTTTCACATCGATTATGAAACAGTTTATATTCTCATTTCTCACATTAACATAGATTTTGAACAAGCATAGCAAATAGACATACATCAAAATAATTTATATTCTCATTTCTCGCATTAATAGCTTGAAAAAGACAAAAGACATAGTTAAAGATTTCAATCTTAATCCTTCATCATAGATAAAGCAATGCACAGTAACAAGTAACAACCCATTTGCCTTAAGCTTCTTCTTTCTCCTCCTCTTCAACAAATTCGAGTTCATCACCTGAAAAGATGCAAAAAACAATGAACCTTATAGCCAGCTGCAAATACAATGATGCTGTAAATACAATGTACAATGGTCAAAAGATAATAGTTACCAATTTCTTGAAATCATGTAACCAGTTCCTCGCACAAATACAGTATGTACAATGATGCGGCAAATACAACGATAATTATTAATTAACTTCCTTCTAAGCTTAGTAATCCGAATCTGAACTAAATCTCTCTCTGGAGAAATAGCATAATTTTTGTATAGTGTGTTTTACCGAGTTCATTGGATGGGAAAATGGAAAGACCTTGGGTTTATTTTGAATTACAAACTCTGTGTCCAAATTGCATAATTTGTGTAAGAATCTAGGGGTTTTATGTATTCACAAAACATTTAATACCCGGAACCGAACCGAAGTTTCATAAATACCCGAACAGTTCCTCTTATAAAATATTTTGGGTACCTAAACCGAACCGGACCAAAACCCGAATGGGTACCCGAAATATATGAAATACAATTATATATCCAAAAATATTATGTATATTTAGATTTAAAAGAACCAAACTACCCATAATTACAATTATAAACCGAATATATTAGTTATGTTTAGAACGAAATAACCAAAATACCAGAAATATCCAAAAATCTTTAATTATATTTGTCAAAATTATTTTTTTTTACGAAATTTAACCAAACTTTATTTAAATTGAACTATTTTTTTAGTTTTTATCGAGTATTTAGGATAAATTTCGGGTAACCGAAACTGACCCGAACCCGGCCGGAACCGAACCGAACCCGACCCAAAAAATGAAATACCCGATGGATCCCAGACCTCTAGTATCGAAATATCTGAAACCGAAAGAACCGACCCAAAACCGGACCCGAAACCCGAATGCCCAACTGGTTTCTACGTTCTCACAATTGGGTATTTTACAAGTTTACAATTTACAATTAAAGTTTTTAAATTCGATGGCCCATTAGGCCCGTGTAAACAAACCTAGTCTCTCTTTATAAGTTTCATTCTTGTTTTAGGGTTTCAGCCACCACCAGACACAGAACTGAGAGAGAGAAAAAATGCCGGCGGGTCACGGAGTGAGGGCGAGAACTAGAGATCTCTTCGCGAGACCTTTCAGGAAGAAGGGTTACATCCCACTCTCCACTTACCTCAGGACCTTCAAGGTCGGCGATTACGTCGATGTGAAGGTTAATGGAGCTATTCACAAAGGTATGCCTCACAAGTTCTACCATGGACGTACTGGTAGAATCTGGAACGTCACCAAGCGTGCCGTTGGTGTCGAAGTCAACAAGCAGGTCTGAAAAGTTTTTTCAATTTGATCTGTTTGAGTTCGTATTATGGTTCATGACTCATTGAAAGATTGTTGATTTGCTGAATTAGAGTTGGAACAGATTGTGATTCTTTGATAATGGGTAAAGTAGTTATTTGTTTAGCTATCGATTTAGAGTGTTGGAAACAGCTAAAGATGCTACCTTTATCTCTTGGGTTCTTCTTTTGCTACGAATCGGTTTTCATGTTTGTATCAATTGAATTAAACCACAATGTTTTGATTTTGTCTTGAGATGTTGCCTTATATCTTTGTATCTGTCTTTTAATTTCAAGTCTTTATGGTAATGTAATCTCTTGAAGAGCTAACTTGTAGTGTGGCTTGTTTTGGTGTTTAGATCGGGAACAGAATCATAAGGAAGAGGATACATGTGCGTGTGGAGCACGTGCAGCAGTCAAGGTGTGCTGAAGAGTTCAAACTCAGGAAGAAGAAGAACGATGAGCTCAAGGCTGCCTCCAAAGCCAGAGGAGAGACAATCAGTACCAAGAGACAGCCTAAAGGTCCTAAACCGGGTTTCATGGTCGAGGGTATGACCTTGGAGACTGTTACTCCCATCCCTTACGATGTTGTCAACGATCTCAAGGGCGGATATTAAGTTTTCATTTCACCATTCTCTACTCAGATTTTTTGAAGTTTGTTTATTTTCCTTGTATTTGAACTACTGATTTCTATATTGGTATGAGTATGCAGTTCAGATGTTATTTGTAGAGATTGTTTATCAAAACCATTTCATCATTGCATTTGGTTTGGTTGTTTGTCACCATCAATTCTGATGCACTAGAACTTGCATTCTCCGAGAAAATGTTAGCCTGAGAGAGAGCTGGATGACGAGCTTAGCCAATGGTTCCAATTTCCCCATTAAACTACATTGGGAAGCTCAAGCAACTTACTTTATTTGCATCAAAATCTGGAGCCACAAAAACAGAGAGAGACCAATCAAAACAAAATCCTTTTCAGACAAACCTATCCCTAAGCCAGAGCCAGTCTGACCAGCAAGAGTAACATTGGCTGGTGCGGCACACCTGTGAACAGTATCGACGTGTAAACCGAACCCTAAGAGCACTGCACCTAGCAGCACAACCCAACCGCCAAGCCCAAACCATAGCCGTGGCAGAGCCAGTGGGACGCTATATGTTGTCACCTTCTTCAGGCAATCTTCTTCTCTTCCTTCATCAGATTGAAAGACGGTTAAAACTTTGCCAACCTCCTTAACGACCGTCTTGATAAACTTGGCCTCGGATCTGTGACATTGGAGAGGCAAATCAGTGAGATCCTTTGAACTTTGGAAATGTATATCCAGCATTACATGAAAATGAAAGATTAAGAGGATAAATAAAGTCAATGGTCTTCTCCCATTTGCTAAGTGGGCCAAAGCATAACTTGAGGCCCGATTAATTTTCTGGTTTCATTAGACTGGCATTACATTACGGATGTGACTGGTATTGAGATAGAGTAAAAAAAATTGATTAGGAAGAGAAGAGAAAAGAGAAAAAAGTAAGTCTAGTGTAATTTTTTGTTTTCTGTTTATAATAAATTTAAAAGTAAGAAATTACTCTCTTTTTACCCTTTTTAGGGTAACTAAGCTGAAATGTTTTTTTCTCTTCATCTACCCTGATTGGTTGAAATTGAGAGGAACTCGGCATAAAAAATTTCCAACTATTTTGTTTACTCTAAGGCCATCTCCAACCCATACACTAAATTTGGTGTGATTTTCACACCAAATTTGGTGTTTTTGTGTTTTTCATCTCCAATCTACAACACCAAATCTCACACCAAAAAGAATATTCTTTATTATTATATTATTATATAATTAAGAAACTAATTTTTTATTACTTAATTTGGAATACGATTACAAAAGATAATTAAAAAAAATTACAATTGATAATTAAAAAAAAGATTGCAAAAGAAAAAAAAAACGATTACAAAAGAAATTTTTTTAAAAGATTACAATCGATAACTTAAAAGATTAAAACATAAATAACAAAGTACTAATTTTCAGAATTACTATAAGCAGACCATATGTGTTCTACCAACGCATTTCGAAGTTCGATATGAGCATCTCGGTTTTTGATTTTTCTGTGTCGAGCTAAGAATGCTTGAAACCGAGCATCATCATCACCCGTCATCTCAACTTCCGGAGGCGGGAATTCTGTTTGTTCTTGAACTGGTGCGTCAAGATCACGCTCATCTTCAATGATCATATTGTGCATAATGATACAAGTTGTCATTATATCATGTAACACTGTCTTTGACCAAAGGCGAGCTGGTCCGGCCACAATTGCGAATCTTGATTGCAAAACTCCAAATGCACGTTCCACGTCTTTTCTACAAGCTTCTTGCTTCATTGCAAATAATTTTTTTTTCGGACCACGAGGGTCATGAATGGTTTGAACAAGGGTAGCCCATTTTGGATATATCCCGTCAGCAAGATAATAACCCATATCATAGTTTTTACCATTGATAACATAGTTGGCGGGTGGAGCAATTCCTTCAGCTAGATTAGAAAAAAGATGAGACGCTTCTAACACATTAATATCATTGTTAGATCCGGGTAACCCAAAATATGCATGCCAAATCCAAAGATCATAATCCGCTACCGCCTCTAAAATAATAGTTGGAGATCCACTACGACCAGCATATTGTCCTCCCCAAGCTGTTGGGCAGTTTTTCCACTTCCAATGCATACAATCTAAACTACCCAACATACCTGGAAATCCTCGACTTTCACCAATGCGGAGTAACCGTGCCACATCGTTAGCATCAGGCGATCGAAGATAGCGGCTACCGAATATCTCAACAACCGCACGACAAAAGCGCTTCAAACTTTCGATAGCTGTGGACTCTCCTATTTTGATATACTCATCCGTTGCATCTGCCGGCGAACCGTACGCCAACATTCGAAAGGCAGCAGTTATTTTTTGCAAAGGAGACAACCCAAGTCTCCCTAGCCCATCTCTTCGTTGGACAAAGTAGTTGTCATGTCTTTGTACTGCGTCATGAATACGCAGAAACAAAGGACGACTCATTCTAAATCTTCGGCGAAACATCGTCTCAGGAAACAAAGGATTCTCTGCAAAATAATCATTGAAAAGATTGCGGCCAGCATTTTCCCGATCACGATTGATAACTATATGACCCGGAATAGATCCACGGTGAGAACCTTCTGAGTTATATTGGTTTTGAGAGATGAGAAATTCAGTGTTTGCCGTAATTTGAGCTACGACCTGATT
>PKMM01029527.1:153801-216826 GCA_002933915.1 Eutrema heterophyllum
TTAAGTCTCTGCTCTATCTTTCAGCCATGGCGTGATTGTGGAGTGATAGATTTTGCTGACCGAGGCGAACCAGTTCGAGGAGTTTGAGGTGATGATGCAAATCTCTTGTTAGTTGATACTTTAAAACTCTTTTTCGCGCTTTGAGGCCTCGTAGGAGTTCCTTTGTCTTGCTCTGATGTCACTTGTCCTTGAAGTTTCTTTAGATCCTAAAACCAACAAAATCCAACAAGCATTTTTTTTGGTGATTCTTGGTAGAAGATTGATGTAAAAGAGTTGTAGCTAATTACCCTTTTCCTGCGACGTTCTTGTTCTTTCTCTTCTCTGAGTTCTGTATACTCTTCGAGCATCGAAAGTAAACGATTCTAAAATGAAGAAAATTCGGATAAAAAGATCAATCAAGTACGTAAGGAGAAAAGAGAAGAAGAGATGATTTTGTTGAGGGAAGAAGATATATCAGAAACAGTAGCAGCTATATTACATGAAACATTCATGAACTTTTGTTGTTCTTCTGCTGGAGTATCCATTAAATTCCAAAACTCAAGCATTGTCGTCACAAGATCTTGAAGCTGCAATCAATAAAGGATGGCTTATATATATATATATATACGAACAAAGATCAAAGTTTTAAGATACTTATAAAGTTTGGAAACATTTAATTAACTGACTTCTTGCATTCTCTGTATCTTTGTCTCATGCCATTGATTTACTAATGAAGCCAACTTTACCCACAAAAGCAACAGAGACCAAGCAATTGCTTTTGAACTTGATGGAACACAAGTACAACAACTAAGATATCAAGAGGAGAATGGACAAGCTCGACCATAATTTGTAGTATATACACTTTAGAAATTCAACGAGACAAGCTTTGTCAATTTGAGATCAGACTTCACTCTTGTATGATTTCTTCCAAGACTACTAAGATTATTCACTATCCCTCTAGCTAAATCTTAGATTAAGATCTAGCAATTAAGCTCAATTACGAAGCTTTTTTGAACATCGTCTCATTGAATTAAGAAATCTAACAAACCTAAGCTACGCCAAACCCATTAGAGACTTCCAAATCACGATAGCTTCTCTGGAAAATTGAAGTCCACTAAGCGATTAATGAGAAGAAACGAATCACCAGAAACCTAATGATCTGTTCTCGGCTAAAGATAGTTATTTCGAAAATTCCTAGATTAGTGGTACCTGAAGCGGCTAGAATAATCCCTTCGATGAGGATGAGGCCACCAAGCCCAAGCCATGTAAGAAGAAACGCATTCTCGTTCCGTCTCAGCTCCTCTGCCTTGGCCGCTCCCTCTTCGCTAACGAACACCGGTTTCTCCACAGGAGAACGCCTAATCACCGGTTTGGCGTTGCCGTCCGGTTGGAGAAGTTGCCGACGGCAAATTTGACGTTTGGCGTGGTGAGCAGTGGCACGCCAAATATGGTGCCGCACTGTTTACAAATCTCCAAAAATGGCGTTTGCCGTGGATTTTGCCGTCGGGTTGGAGGTCTTCGACGCCAAAAATGGCGTTTGCCGTCTCCGGTTGGAGATGGCCTTATAACAAACAAACCATATTTGCTTTTTAACATTCCTGGACTGCAATATGAGAAAGTGATTGAAATTATATATTCACAGGTCAGCAAAGATTTTTTTATATCCCCGAATGCTGACAGAAAGAAATTGGAGTAAAGAAGAGACTTAAAACGAATTAAGAAAATATGGCTTCTTTTATTAAAAATATTATAAATTTGATATTTGGGCTCGATTTATTTGTTTTCATCACTTTGACGTTCTGAATTCTACTTTCAACTAGTTTTGTTTCTTTTCATTTTGATGTTCTAAATTCTATTTTCTACTATCTTTTAATAATATTTATTAAATATTTTTTTCACCATCTTTTTGTTCTAGATTTCCTTTTTTGTAACTATCTACTAGATGGTTGCCCACGCAATGTGTGAGTTGTGTATTTATTACTATCTAGTTATTTTTTAGATTAATTTGTGATTATGGTAAAATAATATATTTTTTGTTCGCATAGAGTAGAGTTTACATCAAAATCAATGAATTATAGTGCAACAAAAACTTTTATATTTCTTGAGAACAAAAACTTATATTCATGTTTATAGATTTTACTAATAGTATATATTTACACGTAATATTGAAACTAAAATGATGAAATCTAATTCAATATGTAACATATATATTATTAGCTTGTAATTTGCGTGGATTATTTTTTGGGTAAATTAAATATATGGCCTATAATAATAGAAAAATTAGGTAAGTGGCCATCCATAACTTGATGTTAGTTTTGGAAAAGTAATGTGCAGATTCTGACCAAAATACCCCTAGTACTAATCTGCAAAGATTTTATTATCACGATAACCTATATTAAACTCATATTTGATTATCAAGATAACTGATATCTATTTGATTATCAAGATCACTCATATTGATAATTTCTTATTATCAAGATATTTGATCATCGATATTTATTCGATTATCAGATAACTCACATCGATAACTTTTGTTATCAAGATAACTTATATTTCATAATAGATATCTATTTGATTATCAAGATACTTCATATTATCAAGATAACTCATATTTGATTATGAATTATCTGTTCGATTATCAAGACAGCTCATATTATCATAGTTGTGTAACACGAGACGAAGACGTTTACGTTGTTCGCCGGACCTCCATAGATTTTGATGATGACATAAGATCTCAACAGTTTAAGGGGATTAGCACCGTCATCACCACGGCCATCACCTTCTTCACCGACGTCTTCTTCACCACCAAATGAAGAAATAAGACATCGCCGAATTGTAACTTTAAAAATTCACAACTTGGGTCGGAACAATTCAGATCATATTGATTTCGTTGCCAGTCCAAAGATCATCCAATCGTATAAACAGTACTTCCCAATAGAGATTAGCAACCGCGTCTCTCACTTGCATATCAAAAGCAGATAATAGTACCAGAACACAACACAGGTTGTCAAAACTTACGAAGTCGTATTCGAATATCCTCATAAGTGAAGCAGAGAGACAGGAGCAGAAGTTAAAAAAAAAAAGGACTGAATTTAAATGTTATATAATTCGAACAGACGAAATCACTTTTACAAGAATCGTGAAGTCAGGAAACTGAGGTTGAAGACGAAGAGGAAAGTCCGACGGAGCGGAGGAAACAAAAACATTCTCCATAACCACAAGCCCTTCTTTTGGAACAACCATTGCCATTTTCTCCCAAAACCCACTAAATTTTTTTTTCTCTCTCTCTCTCTCTCTCTCTCTCTCTCCGTTTATTCTCTCAACCCACCAGATATGGGAAAATTGAGGAGAAAGAGAATCTTGAAACCCCCTAGATTCAAAAAAAATCTTACATTCCCCAAATGAAACCCTAAATCAGCCGGTGGTGATATGGAGATTGACTGCGAGGATCAAGATCGGGTAAGCAGCGAAGAAGATGAGTGTGTGAACGGCGATTGCTTTTCCGTTGGTTTTAATGCCACTGAACTCTAGAGTCCGGTGATGTCCCGTCAGCGAAAAGAGGAGTCTTGGAGAGAGCATCATGAAAAGCACAAATCCGACGAGAACCGGAGCCCAATCCACCATTGCCGTGAAAGTAGAAAACGCAAAGGCGACGCCTTTTTCCGATGAAGCTGTGGTGAGAGAGAGAGAAAAAAGAGTCAAAAGACGGAAAGAAAGTAAAAAAACTAAATGTAATAAGATGAGTTAAATGTATTGCATTCAATAGGAATTAAATGGACAATTCCTTTGTCAACAGTCGGGAATAAACAATGGCGATTTTCCAAAACTAATTTTCACATTATCCATGGCCCTGCAGTGGTATTACTCTTATTTTTTTAACTTTGGATTGACATATGTTGAATATTAAATACACAAAAGACATATATTTTAAATAAGAAGAAGAACAACGTAAATATTTTACCTTCTTACATCCATTTGTAACTTTTTTCTATGTTAATGGAAATATATATTTTTATGAGCGTAACAATCATTCGATATTATATAGTGTAGAATTGTGTGTCATGGTTAGAAGAAAAACTACTATTTATAGCAAATGAAGGTAGGCTAATTATTTTCTAAATGCAGTTGTAGTGGTTTGATCTCTTTTTCAGGTTATAAATAAATTAATATATCACAACAAAAATTCAACCGGATGAAGTTTATTTGGTGCAATCATCTTACTACAAAATAAAGGGATTACTGCAAAAAAACCTACAACCTTTATTGTTTTTGCAAGAATACCCCTCAATTTTGGAAAATGCAGGTCAATCCCCTCACCTCCAAAAAGTCATCCGAAAAACAACCCCTCCGTATATTGATGACGTGTCAAAACGAAACGTCTGTAAAAAAACAAACAGAAGTTAAAACACAATGTTTTAGTCTTATTAAAACGGCATGATGTGTCGAATGTGTTGTTGTTTTTACACTTAAAAAACGGGATTGAGCAAATTTAGATAACACTTACGCTTGCAACAAGAAATAAATTTGGGGGAAAAAAAGAAATTAGGGTTTGAGGGAGATCGATTTGGGAGAAATCTTGTTGGGGAAATTTATCGTTATCGATTCGATGATTGAGAGAAGAGATTAACGAGAATCGAGCTGCAAACATCGCGAAGGATTAATCGAGTCTGTATAATGAGGTATTGAGATCAAATCGTGTTTCTTCTTCTTCTTATATTGTATTTCATCGGGTTTCTTCTTACAACGAGAAACAAAATTGGGGGGAAAAAAGAAATTAGGGTTTGAGGGAGATCGATTTGGGGGAAATCTAGTTGGGGAAATTTATCGTTATCTATTCGATGATTGAGAGAAGAGATTAACGAGAATCGAGCTGTAAACATCGCGAAGGATTAATCGAGTCTGTATAATGAGGTATTGAGATTGAATCGTGCTTTTTCTTCTTCTTAGATTGTATTTCATCGGGTTTCTTCTTCTTCTTCTTCTCTCTTTGGTTTGTTGTGAATCGAGACAGATAGTATCTCAATGTTTCTTGGAGTGATGCTGGAGCTAGATCTTCTTCTCAGCCTAATGAAGAGAGGCAACAGAGTAATGTTACAGGAGGTTGGGGTTCATGGTTTAGTTGTAGACCTAAATCTTCTTCTCAGCCTAATGAAGACCTTCCGAGCCTCTCAGCTGCACTCCCACGGAGTAAACGTGGTAGACCACGCAAGAATCAGGCTGCTCAAGGTGATGAAGCTCCTCCTAATCATGAGATAAACATAGACAGAGGACCAATGCAGCTTCCTAGAGTAAGTTGAATTTGCTGTTAATATATTTGTGTGGTCTCAGCCTGTGTTTATGATGTTAATATATGTGTATTTTTTGTAGGAAGGTTTTGGTATTTTCACAAGTCCAGAAACAGGAGATGACTACATTCACCTTGGTAGGTCTGTTAGAGACACACGCGACAACACAGTCCTTCCTAGCACCCTCTACAGAGCCAGAGAAGCTAAAAAGTTGGCGGTTGCACGTACTCGTGGCCGTGGCCATGGTTCTTTCCAACCGTAAAGACTGTTTTGAACTTTATTTTGGTTTTGAAAACCTTATGTATGTTATGTTGTTAAACCTGAAACTTATTAATTATGTTATGCTTTTGAACCTTGTTATGGTTTTGAAAACCTGGATGCTTTTGTTATGTAGTAAACTTGGATGCTTTTGAATTTATGCTTTTGTTATGTAGTAAACTTCTTATGCTTTTGAAATGTTATTTTTAGTCGTACGTAAACCATAACAATAAAATTATAAATAACACAATAACAAATGTCAACAGATACAATACAAATGTCTACATTATTAAGATACTACAACACAATAGCAACAACACCTGAGATAAAAAACAATAGATACCACTCCAAAGACATTAGGTATTGTATCGTACTCTTCTCCTTAAGGATCAACACTTCCCGCTTAAGTGCTTCACATTCCTCACGGGTTTGCCTCAGCTCATCCATGAATGCCATTTGTTGCTTCAAATTCCTAATCTCTTCTTTTTGCTCTTGAATGACATCTCTTGCCTCCAACAATGCTAGATGTTGCCATCCGTGTGGTTTCTCTTCATCAAACCAACGAAAAAAGTTACAACATTCATATTCGTTAAACATTTTACGCCCTGTACAGCTGTAGAACCTACGCCCAGTGTTTGCATCAGTCCAAGCTTTTACAATTTTGGCTGGTCGATTACAATCGCACAAAACAACTTTGTCATCCTTGTATCCACTCTTAGATGAACTAGCATTGTTAACCATCTGCGTATAATCACACAAAACCCCAATATTCACAAAATCCCAACTATGATAATCTACATACCATTATTCACCTACGAATCATGTGAAAGAGAAAGATAAAGAACATCAATCATTTCATGGATTTATTTCGACATTCTGGCAAAAACATGAAGCAACACAGAGTAAGAGGAAGACGAGAGTTTGAAACCCATATAACCCAGAAATGCGATTCAACAGTGACATCGACAGAATTTGGGGAAGTATGAATTCAGCTACTTCAATGACCCAGAAACACAATTCAAATTACATGACATAAACCCAGAAACACGATTCAAATTACATCGACCGAATTTGAAACCCAGAAAAACGAAATATAGAAAAATGAAACTAAAAACTAGAGATTCATCTACAAACTTACTGGATCTGCAGTTGTGGTCGGATTTTTGTTCTTCTCCCAAATTGATTTTTTTTCTTCTCCCAAATTGATTTTTGTTCTCTCCCAGACGAAAGAAAGGAAAATCGTGTTGATTTTTGTTCTCTCCCAAATGAAACAAATTGATTGTTGTTGTCGATGAACCCTAATTTTTGTTCTCTCCCAAATTGATTTTTTTTTTCACTCCCGTGATCAGCTTTTTAATCTTATCCTCTCACATGTTTCATTTTATGTCGAAAACAACACGATTTTTATTTCTTTCGTTTTTTTTTCAAAACACAGTGTTTTGTAAACCGTGACCGATATAACGATCATTTAACGGAGGGGTTATTTTGCGGGTGACTTTGGAGGTGAGGGGATTGACCTGCATTTTCCAAAGCTGAGGGGTATTCTTGCAAAAACAATAAAAGTGGTAGGTTTTTTTGCAGTAATCCCCAAAATAAAATATGTATGAATAAAGTAAAATCTTATAAATATAATAGAAAAATATGTCATTAGTAAGAAAATACTAAAACATACAAATTTACAAACTTGCATATATGTAGATAAATATTCTAAATTGTCTAATATTTTATCATTTTTTGTATAAGAAACAATAGTCATCTTCCTATAAATTATTTTAGATATCATAATATACATTATCAGCTTTTTCTCTCTAATTTCTTAATTTCGTCATCATCTCTTTCCGCCTAGTCAATTAATAATCCAAAACTTAGTAGTTGTCTCATGTCAGCTAATTTTATTGGGCTATTATATAAGAACGAAAATCATTGAATTGTTTTTTTTTTACCTTACACTTTGCTTCAAGTTTTTCAAACACATCCAATTTCTGCAAATCTACAAAACGAAACATAAACTTAAGATTATTGCAATTATCTATATGGGAAATAATCAAAATCATTTGTAAAATTGTGTGTAGAAGAAAAATTCTTTCTATTTAAGAAAAATGTAAAAGCTATATGGGTTTAGATGTTTTAAATAAATACATCTAAATTTCGAAATTACACCATCATACGTGAAAATTCATGAGCAAATCAATAAAATAATATTGAGTACAAAAAAAACAGAATCAATAAATTTTATTTGAAAAAAAAATAAATAAATTACTCTGATAGAAGGTGTAAACTAATTTCCTTTTCAGACAAACCTATCGGCTCAACAGAGCTAGAGCCAGCCTGACCAGCAAGAGCAACCAAGGCTGGTGCAGCACACATGTGAACAGTATCGGCGAGTAAGCCAAACGCTAAGAGCACTGCACCTAGCAGCCCAACCCAACCGCCGAGCCCAAACCATGGCCAAGGCAGAGCCAGTGGGACGCTATATGTTGTCACCTCCTTCACGCAATCGTCTTCTTCCTTCGTCAGATTGAAAGCGGTAAAAACGACCTTCTTGATTAACTTGGCCTCGGATCTGTGACATTGAAGAAGCAATTCAGTGAGATCCTTTGACTTTGGAAATGTACATCCTTGAGATCGTTGACAATATCAGTGGTCTTTACATGAAAATGAAAGATGAGGATAAATTGCCCAAACTAGAAAAAAGTCAGTGGTCTTTTCCCATTTGCTTAGTGGACCAAAGCATATCTTGAGGCCCGTTTAATTTTCTGGTTTCAATAGAGTGGCATTACGTGAAGCTATACTATTAAAGAGAATCATATTTTTGTGTCCAAACATGAAAATTTTAATATTAGACTATTCTTTATTTGTATAATTACTATTCATGTTGCAAAATATATTAATTTGGGGCAATATTAATCAAAAAGTATTTTATTTTATATTTTAATTTAATTCCAAAAATAAAAATACTAATTTAGATTATATTTGGATTTTCTTATATATAGATTAGATTATTTACCAAAAATCAGAAAAATCAGTTATTGTCTTTAAAAAATGATAAATCGGATATTAATTTAGATTTAATTTAAATATTTAAATTTAAATAATATTTCCATAATAACGCATATGATAAAAAAATATGTTATTGTATATTTTTATCGTAATCAATCACTTAAAATTTCAAATATTCAAAATTAAGAAAAAATATTTATATTATATGGTAATATGATGGACGAGTTAGAGTTATGTTTTATAATCGCCGTCTTTTGCCGGTTGGTTTGTCAAAAGATCTAAGGTAGTAGACTGATTTGAGACAGATTAAAAAAACAGGTTAACCCATTATAACACTAATAAAATATATATATTGGCTGTGTAGTAATCTATATTCACATAATAACAAAGTTTACAAAATGGGTCAGAAAATTTGGATAGCTAAAATTACTAGATTTGAATCATACATGTCATACCATAAATATATTTTTTCATACAATATAAAAAACATAAAAGATAAAAACAAATAAAAATTGTAGCTCGTTCTCAATGTGGATTAAAATTTTAACTCAGGTGAAAATCATACTAGATTTTAGAGATTTTAAGTTGAACATATTAAACGAAATTGTTTAAATTCCGCTATATTTTCAGATTTTAACTTAAAAATCATAAAATATGTTATAAAATTTATTTTAATACATTAAATAAATGTTTTATAATCCGACCCGGGAAGCAAACCGGAGAGTCCTTCGAGCCACCGGGTCCATGGGTTAATCCGGTTCGATGCGGTCCGACAGCAATCAACATTTAATGAAATTATATATATATATAAGACACACTCATATAACTCTAAGATATGTTTAAAAAAGATGTCTAACTAACAAAGTAATTATTATTTTAGTTGATGAAAATAGACTGTAAAATCTGAATGACTCAATAAAAACAATTAAAAAACCTTATGATTGAATTATTACGGAACCATGATCCGTCTGGATCAACGATTATGTCCAGTGCACGGTTATTTGCTGAGTTTTTACAGATTTTATTAGATTTTATAGTATCAGGTTTTAGACATATAACCGGACCGGCTGGTCTGATCAGGATTTGAAAATAATATATTAAATATATAAAAAACATTATACTGCGACGACACGCGGGTGAAAGGCTAGTACACATCTTATAGAATTAAATCTAGTTTATAGTTTTTTTTATAATAAATATGTTAAATTGATATGGATCGAGTCAAGTTTAATTACTGGATAGGTCCAGTTGAGTCTAACCGGATTTTATTGCGAGATACACCGGAAGAGTGATCGAATTAATTGTTATGGTACGGGTCACATAATTTATCTTAGTTGGTGTATTTCACCATGCAAATCCATTTCTTGGTGAAGGTATCTGTACATTAATTTAGTTGGGATGTATTATTATATATGAGACTATACTTGGTGTCGTTAGCAAACATTTTTTCAAAAAATAAGTTTGTGTCCGCTTTAGACAATACCGTATAATTAATGTATCTAGAACTACACGACTATATAATTAATATATTCAAAACTACACGACTATATAGTTAATGTATTCTGAACTATATGATAATGTTATATGTAGCCGAATGCAACACCAAAAAAGGATCACAACATATGATGCGATCATGGAATCACCCGAGAAGACCCACGTGCTTTGTTCAGCACAAACGAAGTCCATGATCAACTGTTCCATCCCAACGACTACTTGGAATACCTTCTCACTTCATCTAGAGCACGCCTCGAAGTGAAATCCGTCCAATCCAAGTTTATGTAAAAAAGTTATTCAATTTTCAAATCAGGCAAACCCGAGCTTACTCGATTTGGACCTACGCACGTTCAATGGAGGATTCCGACCAAACCATAAAGAATTATGCTATGAACCGAATTTTTCTAAAATCTTGATCCAACACAAAATCAGGGAGAATCAGACTCACCTCAAAACCGGTTCAGACTTGGAAGTTATGGATTTTACAACCAATGGATATGTTTCAGGCCCTATTACGCGTCTAAGCCAAAGATCGAGTTACACAGCCCATCTCAGATACGATCTCGATACAAAACCATTTGGAGAATGTTAATGGATCTCTTATTATTCCAACATGCCCAAGATCAGAGGAAATGGACATTGGATCACAAAGATATTTCTCATTTGCCTAAATGGGTCGACATGGTTCTATACTTGAAGAGTTTTAGGCCCAATTGGCTTAGGAGCTTACAAACTTATGTTTGACATCCATGAGATATTTATACTAAGCCCAAATTGAAGCCCAACAAGGATTTTGACCATGAAGATCAAGAGTTTAGAAAGTTCAAAGGGCAAACAAGTGGGACTTCAATGGTTATTAAACTCTTTAGTTAATGTTTTGTTTTTAATTCTAGTCTAAGTTCTATTTTCGAGTTTGCCTAGTTTTTAACTCATTTCTTTTCTATTTAAACTCTTGTAATCTCATTTGAGAAATAACAACCAATTTTAAGTAAAACCTTTTGAGAGTGATTCTCTCTTTTTTTTTTTTTTTTCTTTTGAACAGAATCGATTGTTTGGTGAGTCATATCCAATCAATCACAATTTGGCTCGTCTTAGTATGTCATATCCAAGGAGTCATTTATCGATCTGTCTTGGTGAGTCATATCCAAGGGATCAATCCGGAATATCAGAGGCCTTTCGCAACCTATGTGCGACCTATCGATCCACATCTTTTGTTCTTTGAAGCTTTACGGTTTCATAGAAGCAAAGCATATCCATTTTACCAACTTCGAGTGAAAATCTTTGGGAGGATTGCATCAACATAACAATCCAAAAGAGTAGACATGTTTTTTTCAATAACATGTAAAACATCACATGATTTCTGTTCGGGATAAATAATTTCCCTTGAGACAGGTGAATCACAGGAGGACACATGTTGTTTTAGAGTAGACGACAATTTATCCTAAAAGTGAACCACTAAGAGAATGTGCGGTTACGAGGCTATGTGGTCAAACCATAAGACATGTTAGGACAAGTTAGGACAAGTTATATATAACTACCTTCTCCCAAAACTATTCTCGAATAGCGGGAGTGGGAAGTAAGGAGATAAGTGGTCCCAAAATGATAAGGAGTCACATTTTCATGAAACCGCCAACTCGTTCCATGTAACCTGGAGAGTGCGGAAGTAGGGAGATGAGTGATTCAACATGAACATGTCTATACCCCAACTGCGTCAATATAAATCGGGCAGCAATGCTCGGGAAGGTTAGATCCTCAGCAAGGCCGGATTCACCTAAAATCCCTCATATTCTCCATATTCTTCCCCTGAAATCACCTCTCAAACACCATATAATTTGCGGATCCATCCCGAATCCGGACCCAAAGTCACTTAACCGTTCTAACCAGTTTTCCGACTCTTTCCAGACCCGACGCCAAAACCATGGTCCTTCTTTCTCTTGTTTATTGACTTGAGCGTCGGAGAGTACTTGAAAAATACCCCCAAATCGTGTTTTCCAAGCTCTTAATGCGTTGGTACTTGTGTAGTTGAATTGCTTCCCCAAAAGAATGAAAATTTTCTGACACAATTTCCCAAAAAACAGCCCCCAAAGGAACCACCTACCCGAGAAAGATCCTAAAATCACACATGTGTTCCCCAAAAAACCATCACACATGTTTTCCCTAAGAAATAAAGTAGCAGAATCTTTTATGGTGTTGCATTCAGCTACATATAACATTATCGTGTATGCATGGATATATTAATTTAATAGTCGTGTAGTTCTGGGTGCATTAATTATATAGTCGTGTAGTTCTTGATACATTAATTATACGGTACCCGATTCCTTCATATGGTACACTATTATGAATGCTTATGATGTTAATCACATAATTTATTGTTAGTTGATACATGTCATCATGTAGATCATATAGTTCATGTAGTTAATTTAACTCGCATGTGTGACCATATGGGGCGTATAGTTCGTGTAGCTGTCAATCATTTTTTCTATTTATATATAAATATAATAGAATTAGTGAGTAATTAAATATTTTTCTTCTCTTCTCATAGTTTGGATCTTCAAATTCTAACAACTTGGAGGCCACCACCAAACGCTCGCTGATAGACTGATACACGGTAGTTGCAACCGCCATTTTCTCCCAATCAAATACATGTATAGGAAAACTCACATGTACATATGTGTTTTCTGGGTTAAATTTCAAATTAGGTTAAATTGATATGGATCTAGTCAAGTTTAATTACTGGATAGATCCAGTTGAGTCTAATTAGATTTTATCGTGAGATACACCGGAAGAGTGATTGAATTAATTGTTATGGTGTTGGTCACATAATCTATGTTTGTTGGTGTATATCAACATGCAAATCCATTTCTTGGTGAGGGTATTTGTACATTGATTTAGTTGGGATGTGTAATTATATATCGGACTATACTTGGTGTAGTTAGCAAACATTTTTTCAAAAGATAAGTTTGTGTCCGCTTTAGACAGTACACCAGAATAGTGACCAGATTGATGTTTATGGTGTTAGTCAAATAACCTATGTTTGTTGGTGTTTGTCACCATGCAAATCCATTTTTTGATGTAGGTATGAATATATTATTTTAGTTGGTAAATGTAGCCATGGAACGGACTATACTTGATGTAGTTGCCAATCATTTCTCCTTTTTAAAATATGAAATTTGTTATTTACAAAAGGCTACATTTTTTTCTTGACTTAGACCACCATTTTCATTGGACCGTGGCTGCTTATTGTATAATATTTCTTACGTAAGAGAATTAAGTACAATCACAAGATATTTATGACTTGAAGTTTTTTTTTCCCAGCTCTGAAGCAGATTGCATCAAAGAAATTATTAAAGAGGGTACGAAAGTTCTAGCCGTAACTGGAAGTGATGAAAGAGGAGATAATTATTTCAGTCTTTTTGGTAATAAGAAGAGAAAGGTGTGGATTTGCCTATATGAACTTTTCCACTTCAGGAGGAGCAAAACCCAGATGTTTTGACGTAAATATATTACCTTGGTTGTTGCGGAAAGTTTTCAATTCATGTAATTAGTCTCTGGGTTGTTGAAATCTCGTCATGTACCTTGGTTCTGCGTAAAAAGAAGAGAATGAAGAAAAAACTTTACAAACATAATCTAAAAATCGCTAGGTTCTCCCCTTCTCGATCATGCATGCCTATTGTTGAGAACTCAACAGAACATTTGAGATATATTATAACATGGATCAAAAGAATTTTATAATATATTGTGGTTTAATTAGTTGATCTGAATCTTTTATTGTGTTCTATAGATTTGATGAAAAGAAGATCAGAGCCAAAAAAAAAATATATATAGTATAAGAAAAAAAAATCTTGCAAGCGCATGACAAGAAACTTCTGCATTGAACTTGTTGAAATCGATCAATCCGGCCGTAGATAACAAGGTTTGGAGGTTTTTTTTTAAATCTGGTTACAACTTACTCATACCACTTGTAAAAATATTTGTTAGGAATCCTACTTCAGAAGTTAAGAGTAAACATGGATTGTAAAGGACATTAATAATCAATTCATTTATTGTTAATTTGTTTTGAGATGGGAACTTAAGTTGTTTCTTTAATAAACCATATTGAGTCGTTACAAAAAAAAAAAAAAACCATGCAGCTAGACACGCCAAAACTATGATCCCACCTGCAAATATAGCACCTTTCAAAATTGCAAAGTCATCCGCCTAGTTATATATATATATTTTTAACACTGTTACATTATCAAAGATAATTGATTTAATTCTGTTACAAATGATGATTAATCGAACAAGTTCCACTACCTGCAACACTTGCAATTATGATGAATCCCGCCTAGTTATATATGACAGATCTTTTTGAATCCATTTCATTAAAATTTGCTGGTTTTTCCCCTTTTTTCAGTAGGGAAGTTCATACAAGCTATTCATGCCCTGTCTTCTATTTCTCGTGGAAACATAAGGAGCATTATCTTTTCTTTCTGCAGTTGGGTTTCAGCTTTGTACTCTCTCCAACTCCTTAATAATTTCTTTGACAAAATCCGCCTCTGAACTGGGTAATGAATGACAAAAAAATTAGCATAGAGCTAAGGCAAGAGGAATTTCATTAGAAATTAACACGACTTTGATTAGAAATAACACTTTTTTTTTTTGGCATGCTAATTCTATAAATACAAATCCTGCTTATTAACGAGGATAATCAATAATATAAAATAAATCTGATCACAACCTTCACAAACTAAGAAGCTCTTCTTAATTATACAAATATAGAGGAATATTTGACTTTAAATAAATATAGATGTTTACAGATATACCAAATTCTATATTACAGATATATACGATAAAAACAAACAAAGAAATTTTTATTATTATTCAATTAATCTTTTATTTGAAGTTACTAACAAGTCACCTTATTGAAAATTCAACGATACTCCACACCAAGATATACAGTTTAAGTTAAGCAGAGTATATGTGTAATTGTATACTCACCAATGTATCAAGAGTTTATTGTTTCGTCTTAAAGACATGAACTTATGTGTAGTTTTTTTTTTTTGGCTGGAGATTTACACAGGTGTAGGGTTCCATGATAGTTATAGAACCTTCCATTTAAAAGTGCACCCTTTGATGAAAAGTTACTTATAACTATTTCATCACTAACGAGATAAATCATCCAAAACCACTGAGGAAATATTGTTGCATTGTTCTTCAATGACGGTTTTACAATTCACATATGGCCATGCAAATTACCAGAGACAGAAATGCGAACTTGTAAAGACGACACCCATGAATATTAGGCTAAACCATGCGTGCATGTGGTTTATCAAAGATTCAAACATAGTTGGTTATTTTTTATTCAAACATGACTCGCTAAAAAACCATTTTTTCTCACACACACAGTGGCACACATATATGTGTACTGTATATATTCTTTTTAACATTTTCATAAAAGTAGAGGAAGATCATTTAGAGTACCTCTTATTGCCTAAGGGTAAGCCCATCTTGTAGGAAGCAAACTCCAAAGCTTCCTTCCACTTCTTGATCTCCTCACCACTTGAAGCCTTTGCCAACTTCCAAAAATTGCGACCAAATTCTCCCTTCTGGTGTCTCACATCATCTACCTTCACCTTGTAGAATATCGGAACCACTTTTAGTTTGTTATTGTCTGCGAGTTTCTTCATCTTTGCCAGCTCGTTCAAGCACCATTTGGACTGTGCATATCTCCTGGATAAGATTGCCAGTGCGATCTGCGATTCCTTGATCCTTTTGAAGAGGTGTTTAAGATCTTTTCCCTTTTGTTCGTCTTTGTCTATGAAGAAATTTATTCCGTGTACTTCAAAGGCAGCAACAAGGTGGCTGATAAAGGCATAGCGCATTTCCTCTCCTCGAAAATTAATGAAGACCTTCGGATGGAACTTCGTTCTAACATTTTTTTTCATTTTGCAAGACTGATTTATATATATGGTAAACTGTGGTTGTGGCCTGTGGATTTTGTTGCACTGGAAAGAACAACTATATTTGGAAGATTTGATCTGGAGATATACGCATAGCGGACATTATATATATAGGTTATATCTTTCATCTATTTTCGATTGATTTATTCAAAATACCACCACACGATTCTTAATATATTATCACCATACAACCAAAATGATAAAATCCTTTAAATACGTAAAGAATTTTTTATTATTATTGAAAGGTTATGGACATATTCAAACAAGAACAATATAAATAAGAATAATGGCTCCTAGGCGTCTAAAAACAGAAAAACTATAACAAGCTGACGCATATGTTTAGGTCATATGAAGATGTTGGGTTGACCTAGATTAGTGAGTGGAACCCTGAGTTGATCCTTTTTCCAGGTTTGATTCGTTCTCGATATTGACATCTATAAAAACAGTGAGTGGAAAAATTTCAACAAGAACAATTTAAATAATAACAATGGCTCGTAGGCGTCTAAAAACAGAAAAACTATAACAATGGCTGGTCGAAGAAAACGGATGTTGACGTAATATGGATTTTTTGCATTTAGCTTAGGTCATATATGATGTAAATGGAGTAGTGCGTCGTTTTTCCTGCTTTGATTTGTTCTTGATATTGACATCTATAAGCTGCTCTTTCGGTCATGATGTATAAAGATATGATGAAACAAATAAATTAAAAGATTTTTTTGTCATATGATAATATTGACTCAAATGTGAAATACATGGTGAATTACATAAGCCAGCGGAAGACATCGAAATCCCCGAAAACAAAAGCCGAAAAAGGAAGAAAAACAGTCCAAAGAAGGGAAGTTATACAAGAGCAGAAACTAAAATTGAAACTAGCTCCGAAACTAAACCCAACAGGAGATTTATGAAAGAATTAAGTTCCAAATGCGAAGACAACCAAAAGACTTACAAAGAAGACGGTATGAAGATTAATCTTTTCCAACGAGAACTTGCTATGAGGGCATCTTCTTTAACCCGAAAGAAACGGACACGAATCGAATATCCACGCTTCGACTTCACCGTTGCTAAAAACAAAAGCGCTAAAGACAGAATCCAAAATCTAAATACAAACAGATCGAAATGGACCAAAGGAGCAGAGACAACCCGAAAACACAAATCAAAGAGGAGAAACCAAACTTGGGATCCGGAGGCATGAACAACCTTACCCGGGATGAAAATCGATCGCATAAAACGACGAAGCCGAGCAACACTCAACCCCGGAACAGAGGAGAACATAACTCGAACTAGAGCTGAAGGTAGAAATGTGATCCCGCTAGTAAAAACAGCTATATCACACCAAGCAACTATACCGCACCGTCAACAGATCTGTGATCTATACGCACCAAACGCATCACAGAACCCAACTCTCCGAACAATAAATAAACCTTCACCTAAACCATGATCAAAGTAATCTCCACACAATTTTCAAGCCACAGATCAGAGCTGAGATCCAAGTCACGAAAAGACGCCGCATAGAGCCATGATAACCACCTCCAAACCAACCTCAAGACGCTCTATCCAACGAAAATCTGAGGAAAATTGAGATTACTGTTGGGGTCGGTTTCCACCTGCTCAAGATTAACAGCTTGAAATGACTAAGTATGGAGAGATGTACTTGGCCAAACCAAGCCAGAGAAGAAAGGAAGACGACTGAGCTGAAGAACAATTCAGCCTCGTCCCGCTCGCCTCAGCAAGATTGCATCGGGCAGCTCAGGCAACTCGCCTCGGTCAGTTCACCTTAAGCAAAATGGGACCAAGCCGATGAGAGACCGGTATCATTCCTTCGACGAACTGAAACCAAACCGAGGCCAAATCAAGACCAAACCAATACCGACCCACCCGAATGCTTCATCGGCCGAAGTAGAGACTCGTGGGCCTGAAACACTTAAGAGTTTAACCCTATATTCTACTGCAAGAGCACGGCAATCGAAATAGTACTTTAGGGATCGAATCCACAAGGACCAAGTATTACACTACGAGAATGCATAATGAAAGTAAAAATAAGACGAATGCAATAATTTGTGGCTTAACGAATGAACTAAAAACTAAGAATGCAATTGAAACGATGAAAGTTCGAATGAAGGAAAGCTCTAGGTCTTCAGGTAATTCGCAGGAAATCAAGACTCACTAAACAGATTATTGAACAGGGAATGAATTAAGAACCGTTCTCAAACTCAAACATGAAAGTCTAGCTAGCTCACTGTCATGGCACTAACTACTATGCCAATCAAACTAAGAATCTAAACTGTCGTTTGACCTTAAAATTCTAGGCACGCATTAAAGTTCATGTTTGATAAGTTCACAAATCTCCTTAGCATCAGCTTTCGTTGGCTAAGGACAATTTGCTTATCTAAGTTCTTTCAGGAAATCTAAAACACTTTTGATGAATAGATTAATCCTAAGATCATAAACTAGGTGATCAATCTAGTCTAAGCCTTAAACTCAACAATAGATGAAGAACTCTAAGTGATTCCTTATTCTAACAGATCCGTTTCAGTGATTCATGAAAATTCTTTGAAACCCTAAAAACCTAACAAGGAGATTACTCGGACATGGTTGCAGAGAAAACACAAAGAGATGAAAATGAATTCATAATCAATTAAAAAAAAATCCAAAGGGGTTCAGAAATCTTCTCAGAGTATGCGAGTCAGAGATTCGTCTCCCCAAAAGCGTACAAGTGCCAAGTATCGATGAAAAAGAAAGCGTAGTCTAAAACAATGGCTGAAAAAAAGAATAAATAACCCTAAAACACGTTTTTCCTAAATCCCAGGCGAAACCGGTCCAAAATTTTGAAAACCAAAATTTTCCTTTTTCTTCTCGTCACCGTGCATCGATCGATGCAAGGAGGGCATCGATTGATTTCAAAGTCTCTGGAGAGTTGCATTGATCGGCTTTAGATGTAGCATCGATCGATTTGGAGTTTCTTCAGAAGTGGTGTCGATCGATGCAAGGAGTGCATCGATCGATTTGAATCTCATTGGAATAGTGCATCAATCGATGCAAGGCTGCATCGATCGATGCTGCCCTTTTTGCTCAGTTCCGTGCATTTTCAACCGCGTTGCTCCAACTTCTCTCTAAAACGCCTTTTTACCTGAAATGACTCTAAAAAAACTAAAAAGACTCGATAAAAACTACGAATATCATAGTTGAAAACCGGTAAAAATCACAATATATCAACTCTCCCAGACTTAGTCTTTTGCTTGCCTTCAAGCAAACAGAAAACCAAAACATGGAAATGAAGTTTGAAAAACACGGAGACTCACATTTTCTTTAGAACTCTGCAATGACCATCACCTTAGTAATCCACATATTACTAAACTAGCTCCAGATCGAACCACCATGTACTTCTCTGCAAGAATCGCAGCCTCCCATATTCAACTCATTATTTCACAGAGTAATCCAAAGCTATCATCGCTGGATCTCATCAAAGATAATAGTGCCAAAAACTTTCTAAACTTTTTCCCTTTCGATACCATGACAACCCAAACTTTACACCTTATGACATTTTCCCTCTCCCTTAGACTTATTCGTTTTGTTCTTCTTCTGAGACGCGAGTACTGATAGTTTTTGCCACCGAGTCCCCGGTTCATTCCTTTTGGCATACTTCCATGAGACGCGAGTATTGATGGTGTTTGCCACCGAATCCCCGGTTCACTTCCGTACAGTAAACTTCCATGAGACTCGAGTATTGATGGTTTTTGCCACCGAATCCCCGGTTCACTTCTGTACCATTCATATCCTTAATGCCTTAAAGAACTTATTTTTAGAACATGGAGAGGAAAACCATACTTTCCCACATGTTGTCTTGTCAGGTACGAAGGAGGAATCAAGCTCTGAAGACACCAATCACAGTGATGAGGTAAAAGGAAGAGCTCAAAAATTAGCTCAAGCTTTTGAATATTTCTGGAACCATGGATGCCTCTGATTAACTGGCCAGCCTTTAGATTTTCCATTAGTCTGGTCTGAAACTAGCTCTGCAACTAGCTCTGCAACAATGGTCACTTAGATGAAAAATCACATAAGAATTCAAAGGTCTTGATCATCGTCTCCAACAAGTTTTGACTCAATAAAACAGACTGACTCAAAGAAAAACATCAAAATGACTCAAAAGAAAACAAAAGAAAGAGAACATCATTAGTAAACGACAAGTACCCTCCCCCAGACTTACTTCACACCGTCTCGGTGGGAAATAAAGTTAACGAGAGGATGGAACAGACTCAATAAAAGAAAGAGAAAATAAAATAAAATCTAAAGATAGAGAATGATACTGGTGAATCAGTGGTCCTCTGAACTACTGCTCACATCCTGTCCTAGCGTGCGCCTCCTCCTGGGAAGTCTCGCATCGGATAGGTGTGAACCACTAGATCCAGCAACATCAGACCTGCGTCCAGCAACGTCAGGCTCGGGCTCAAAGTCGTGCATGCCAGCAGCTGGCTCATCATCACGATCATCTGCAGTGGCAGTGCTCTGAAACAGGAAGGTCTCCTGGGAACCGGTATCCTAGAAAGTGCTCCCCAAATCCTCTGCAGCATGGCATTATTCTTCTGCAATCCCCCACTGACAAATCTCCACTTCTCCTCATCATCCGTCTCGAATGGGCAAGGTGTGAGACAGTTCTCACTGCAATCTGGAGGAATAAGGCATTCTGTCTGATCAGCTGTGTCTACTGGAACGCTCTCAGGAAAGGCCTCAGATCTGTGAGATGTATATGCTCTGGGAGATGAGCGAGAAGCTCTGGGAGATGAGCGAGAAGCTCTAGCGGATAGTCCTTTGTGTCTGCGCTGAGAACCAGAAGGATCATGTACTAACTTGTGTTATGGTGGCATCCAATCGATGTTCGCTGCATCCTCCAATGTGGTCAAGTCTACATCCTCCAATGTGGTCAAGTCTGTATCCTCCAATGTGGTCAAGTCTTGATCATGCAGCTGAAATACAAGATCTCTCTGTCTGAGTTCTGAAACTTATAGACTAGCGTCGGCTTGAGGATATGACAAGTCTGGAAGTACTTCACATCCATTCAGGCTATTCCATCACCAGAAGACTGTCGTGGTATCCTGAAGTGATTGAAAATGGGTGTAAGAAGGCTTCCGACGTACTCTTTCTTGCCCCTCCCAGAAAGGCCTCAGATCTTCTTACTTACCAAAACTTGAGCAAAAATGGCTCTAATATGCTCAAATTAATACCCTATAAGTACTAAAGATGTTGTTGTAGTATATGTAGGGGTCGAACACAAGAACTCAAGAAAGTCACACAATAGATTATATAGACTCGAATTAAGCTAAACCAAACAATGTAATTAAATGCGAGTGCGTAAATTAAACAAGTTGTAAGTCAATTGGAAAGAAGATAGGCTCATGGTATTTCTCAGAAATTCAATGAATGTAGATAAACTAACTAACATGATTCAGATTTAGTGCGGTTCTTGAACTCAAATCACTAAAGTATAGCTAACCAACTCTCGTTGCGAGAACTATCTAAGTCTAAATCCTAGAATTCCAAATCTCTTTGCGAATCCTAAAGTCTAAACCAGCTTTTAGTTCAAGTTTGATTTGTTCACAAAACAACTAAACCAAATTTCTTTGCGAATAGTTATTTTGCTCACCTTAAGTTTCTATCAGGTAATTAATCGCACTCTCGTGCCTAATCAATTATCCTGAGATCTAAGTTCCAGATTCGTCAACCTAGAATTAGCTATGAGAACAACCTATGGTGAATAACTAATTCAGATGGTGAATCCTAATTAACTAATTAACCTAACATTCAGAAAAAATCCTTATGAGAACCATGAACCTAACAGTGGATCTACTCAGACATAGTAATTGAAACAATAAACATGGCTGAATAGATCATCAAATCAAATAAATAGAAGAGAGTAAAACAAGGGTTCGAAATCTTCTCTCAGGCGAACAGAGTTTCAGACTAATCTCCCTCCAAAGCTCTCTCACAGAAAACTAAAGTAAAATAAAGCATAGCCAACAAAAGTGGCTGAAAAACCTAATTATAATCCTAAACACGTTTTGGGCTAAATTGTAAATAATAAAGTCTTCTGGGCAATTTTGCAATTCTTCAACTCTTCATTTAAAGTCGCGACTCGTGTCTGCGTCAGTGAGTATCGACTGATACTAGTCAGTATCGATCGATACTGAGGCTTCAAATCGGGTACTCAGCTACACGAACTTCTGCTTTGCTCCAAAATGCTCCAGAAAGCTCCAATATCTCCAATTACGCTCCAAACGTGCTAAAACCTGTAAAAGACTCTAAAACACTACAAAATAGTAGAAAGACTCTATAAAACGGACTTATATCATGACTTAAACGGGGTAAAAACCATGATATATCAACTCCCCCAGACTTAGCCTTTGCTTGCCCTCAAGCAAACAAAAGACTAAACCAGAGAAAGAGGTTTGAAAACACGGAGACTCACCTGTTTATGAAACATTGCAATGACCCTTTTCCCAAGCACCCAAATGTCACCTAACCAGTTCTAAGACTAACCACCATGTACTTCTCCTTAGGCATTCGCAGTTTCCCCATACTACACACATTATTTCGCAGCTTCATTCAATTAAACCCATCATCGCCAGTTTCATCGCTGTGATTAATACCAAGAACCTTCTAGATTCTTTCCCATACAATATCATGACAAGGAACCACCCAATTTCACACTTTTTGTATCACTTTTCCCCTCCCCCAGACTTATTTCTTATCATATTCTTTTTTTTTTTGTTTAGATTCGCACATACACATCAAGGTATGAGACGCGAGTGTTGATGGTGTTTGCCACCGAATCCTCGGTTCTTCCCTCTCAATGTATCAAAGGGTGTAGGCGAATAATGACATCATAGGAAAATCCTAACCTCGCTTCCAACCTTTGTGTGATCATTCCTCACCAAGTAGAATAATGGGATCACTGAAAACATTCATAACCCTCTACTTAGGAGAAAATCATCTCATCTTTTCATGCACTTATTTATTAATTAATAGAAGGGGAGAGAGATAATATTACTTTTAAATACATGGGTTCCTTTGTCAGATATGAATGAGGAATCAAACTCTATGAATACTAACCACGTCGATGAAGTGCAGAAATTTGGCTCAGGCTTTAAAAGAACTCTGCTGGAAACATGTGTGTCTTCTAGTTAACTGGTCAGCCTTTGGACTTTTCATTAGTCTGATCTAGAACTGATTCTGTAACAATGGACACTCAGAAGCAAAGTTAAAGCAGTAGATTCAAGAACAAGATCATAATCTCCAACAAAATTTTGACTCAATAAAATAAATTTGACACAAAAACGACTGACTCTAAGAAAAACAAAAACGTTGTCAGCAACTACCTCCCCCAGACTTGAACAACACTGTCCCCAGTGTTATCTAGTCTAGAGTCAGTAAAACAAATATAACAGTCGAGTTGAAACGTGAAAATCAGAAAAGTTGCCGAATTGGGGTAGGGGTGTCGACCGACACACAGCACTGGTATCGAGCGATACCATGCTTAGGCCGACACAGAAACTTCTTCTCATCGTCATTGATGCATGTGGTGTCAATCGATACCAGGTGGTATCGGTCGATACCGATCCTCTGTAACTGATTCACGCAAAACACAAGACACAAAACATAAAAACAAAAACAAAAACAAAAACAAAAGACTTATATACAGACTTACCAGTGGGTTGCCTCCCACCAAGCGCTTGTTTAACGTCACGAGCTTGACTTTGCTCAGGTGATTAGTCAGAGCGAGGTTGAGAACTCACTCCCATGCAAGTTCTACAACTAGACACTTGCAGACTCAGAGTTCTACTCAACATGCTCTCTATAACCTCTTTTCCTTTCTCTTTCAGCTCCGGGGTAAGAATGACTCTAGCCTTGGAGAATGGTTTTGAGGTTCTTTTGCACTTCACCTTGTACTTAATCGAGTTCCCATCACACTTCTGAGGGATTAAAGTCATAGAGGGAGCACCTTTTACTCCTTTGCTCTTTACCTTCTTCTTTGCCTTAGCTGTTTTGACGTCTTTCTTGGTGATGACAGAAGGATTATCTAGAATGTCCATGACAGTTGGCACGTCAGAAGGTTCTTCCAAAGGATCAGCTACCAACGTCTCTCCTGTGACAACAACGATGCAAGAGACATGCGTGGTAGCTCCTCTAGTAGGAATGGCTTTGTAGTACATCCCCTTGTCAATGTATGAGAACGAGATTCTCTTGCTGGGTGTGTCCATAATGGCACCAACCGTAGCCATAAACGGTCTTCCAAGAATCAACTGCGTACTAGATTTTGCACTCATCTCCACAACCTGAAAATCAGTAGGAACCAGACAATCTCCTACTTCAACCATCAAATCAGGGATTGTACTGTATGGAAGTGAGGTGGAACAGTTCGCGAATGTGAGAGATGTCTTGGGAGATCGAATATCATCTTCCAATCTCTCTGCAATTGCCCTTGACATGACATTGACGCTAGCCTCCGAGTCAACGATAGACTCTTTGAATTTAACTCCAGAGATAGAGGATGGAACTGAGAATATTCCTGGGTCTTCCCTCTTAATCAGCTGTTTCATCGGAGGTGGTGTACTTCTGGCTTTGATAAAGAGTGCCTTGATCTTTTCCTCAATTTCTCTGCAACTGCGGAAGTAACACTCCAAAGGACGGTTTTCAAAAGCTTCTTCAAAAGATATAGTGTGGGGAATCCTCCTGACCATCTTTTCAAAAGCGAGCAACTTCTCCGCAGTAATAGGGTTCATGAGATGTCTAGGTGGTCGAGGATATGGCACCTTAGGTTTGTAGACCCTCTCTGGCGTCACATCATGTGTCTTCTCGACTGCAGGGCCAGTGTCGATCGATACAGGGTGGGTATCGATCGACACACGAGGGATTGAGATGTCCCGTGAAAGTATCAGCACTGGTGTCGATCGACACTGGCTGGTGTCGGTCGATGCTTGTTGTTTCAAAACGTCTTTGGAAAATCCTTGGACGGGTATCGACCGATGTTGGGTGGTATCGATCGATACTGGGGCGATTTCGGGAGCCTCATCGTCGTCATCTTCAGCAAGATCGACGAGATTCTTTGCAGTTAGGCCAATTTTCACTCCTGGATCGACCTCTTCATCACTTCTTAAGGTGATTGCATTGACGTGTTCATTCTGTGCATGAACCATCTTTCCCTTGACAGCTGCTGCAGTCTGAGCGACCTGAGTTTCCAGCCTCTTCTGATGAATGCTAAGAGCTTCAATTTTTCCATTTAGGTCTGTGTACATAGCATCCATCTTCCCATTAAAATCTACTGTCATCTTCTGATGTCCCTCAAGAATCTGTTCAAGCATGGATTCAACCTTGTTCTCTGGAGACTTGAGAGGAGTAGGCTGGTAATTGTTGGTGAAGTTTCTGTTGTTGTTTTGCTGGTATTGATATCTCTGACTTTGAAAACCAGCACCATCAATGTAGTTAACATCTTCCACTTCATCCTCATCAGCAAAATAAATAGCATTCTTCGTCTTTCCCATCAAAAGATTGTGCACTGAATCCAGCTTAGTTTGAACCTCAGCACTCTGCGATCCATCCAAATTCCCAGCCTGCTTCTTCCGCTCAAAGTCTGCATTCTTGGTGCTATTGCTAGACGCCAAGTTCTCAATAAGCACATAAGCATCATTAGGATACCTGGTGTTGAAATTTCCATTGCTTGCAGCATCTAAGGCCATATGATACCTCCAATCAATCCCTCTGAAGAAAATACCCAGTAACTGAACCTGAGTGAACCCATGGTGTGGACAATCCCTCTGATATGACCTGAATCTGATCCAAGCAGCCTTAAACGCCTCAGTCGCTCCTTGAGAGAACTGGGAGATCTTGTTCCTGAGCTCTTCGGATCTCGCATCATCATAAAAATTGTTTAGGAACGCGTTCTTAGTCTCCTCCCAAGTAATCAGTGATCCAGGTGGCAACTGCTTAATCCAATAAGCTGCATCCCCACCAAGAGAGTATGGGAAAAGCTTACAAAGGAGGTAATCGTTGGACACTCCATTGTACTTGATGCTAGTGACCAAGTCCTCGAACCTCTCAATATGATCCATGGGGTGCTCATGAAGAAAACCATGAAAAGGGTGCTGACCCACAAGAGTGAAGTATGCAGGTTTCAGCTCAAAGTCATTCATCTGAAAATCAGGAGGGCGAATCGCTGATCGATTGGCATAGAACTGATAAGGCCTATTGTACTCACCAATTGTCTTACCACGATCAACCACATCATTCTCAACATTCACAACAGCTGGAGGGACAATGATGTTTCCATCTCCATCAAGTCGTTGCCCCCTCTCATTGCACAATTGACCCTCATGGTCTCTTAAAGCACCAGCCTCATCACGAATCAAAACCAATGGGTTGTTCATCTCTGCTGGCGTCTTTGCTATCCTGTTTGTGCGTTCCAAAAGTGCTAGTTCCTCGTTGGAAAGATTAACTAGCTGCGTGCTCTTGTTTCTCCTGGTTTCGCGATTAGGCATACACCTGAAACACAAAAGTCAAAGCACGTAAGTAACAAAAAAAAAAAAACGACGAATTTAGTCGAAATTCTAAGCTAAAATCTAATGGCGAATTTAGAGTCCCCGACAACGGCGCCAAATTTGATATGCTCAAATTAATACCCTATAAGTACTAAAACAGTTGTTGTAGTATATGTAGGGGTCGAACACAAGAACTCAAGAAAGTCACATAATAGATTATATAAACTCGAATTAAGCTAAACCAAACAATGTAATTAAATGCGAGTGCGTAAATTAAACAAGTTGTAAGTCAATTGAAAAGAAGATAGGCTCAGGGTATTTCTCAGGAATTCAATGAATGTAGATAAACTAACTAACATGATTCAGATTTAGCGCGGTTCTTGAACTCAAATCACTAAAGTATAGCTAACTAACTCTCATTGCGAGAACTATCTAAGTCTAAATCCTAGAATTCCAAATCTCTTTGCGAATCCTAAAGTCTAAACCAGCTTTTAGTTCAAGTTTAATTTGTTCACAAAACAACTAAACCAAATTTCTTTGCGAATAGTTATTTTGCTCACATTAAGTTCTATCAGGTAATTAATCGCACTCTCGTGCCTAATCAATTATCCTAAGATCTAAGTTCCAGATTCGTCAACCTAGAATTAGCTATGAGAACAACCTATGGTGAAGAACTAATTCAGATGGTGAATCCTAATTAACTAATTAACCTAACATTCAGAGAAAATCCTTATGAGAACCCTGAACCTAACAATGGATCTACTCAGACATAGTAATTGAAACAATAAACATGGCTGAATAGATCATCAAATCAAATAAATAGAAGAGAGTAAAACAAGGGTTCAAAACCTTCTCTCAGGCGAATAGAGTTTCAGACTTGTCTCCCTCCAAAGCTCTCTCACAGAAAACTAAAGCAAAATAAAGCCTAGCCAACAAAAGTTGCTGAAAAACCTAATTATAATCTTAAAACACGTTTTGGGCTAAATTGTAAATAATAAAGTCTTCTGGGCAATTTTGCAATTCTTCAACTCTTCATTTAAAGTCGCGACTCGTGTCTGCTTCAGTGAGTATCGACCGATACTAGTCAGTATCGATCAATACTGAGGCTTCAAATCGGGTACTCAGCTACACGAACTTCTGCTTTGCTCCAAAATGCTCCAGAAAGCTCCAATATCTCCAATTACGCTCCAAACGTGCTAAAACCTGTAAAAGACTCTAAAACACTACAAAATAGTAGAAAGACTCTATAAAACGGACTTATATCATAGCTTAAACGGGGTAAAAACCATGATATATCAGGCTCCAAGGTTGACACGGTGAGATGTAGGGAAGGAATAAGAGAGGTCATGAGCTATCTCTGGTGCAATTCCGTAGTAGAGCATGATGAGCTCATCAGTACGCATAGCTCCAGACTTGTCTCTAGCAAAGACAATATGGCTAAGGATCTTCGCAAACACTCTGAGTGCGGGACTGCGAATGCTCGATTGCTTAGAATAAGCACCATCGTAATCTCCACTGGCTATCTTCCTCTAAAAGCTCTTGGCGTTGGGGCATTCACCAAAAGAGACCTCCTCGTGGCTCGCCTCGAAACCATATAGTGTGCGGAGATCTGGGATTGTGATGTGGTGGAGGATGCCATATGCAAAGAATAAGAGTGTCCCTTCACTGGCGACGGGTTCCTTCGGGTTATCATATCGTAGCTCAACGGATGCCAAGAATTGGTGAGTGAGATCGACATAAAAAAACTGGTCGAGAGTGGCTAACCGTCCCAAGCAAACACGTGCAACCAAGATCTCAATGTCCTGTCGGATACCCATCCGAACCAATGTATAGGTACTTGCAAAGTGCATGGGAAACATCTCCACGGTTAGCAACCCATTGTAGAACACTCTCATACTTTCCCCATTTGTTGGACAGTGTCCGTTTTTGGTAGTTACTATCTTTCTGTATCTCTTTCTTGGACAATTTCGGAACCGGAAAAGCTAATCCAACGGGTCTAGGCCAAGGTGCCTTACTCTTAACTTCAGGTGCCTGTCCCTTGCCCTTATCCTTGCACTTATCCGTGGTCTGTTTCTGCGGTATGCTCTGCTGGTTAGTCTTTCCCATTGTTCTGCAAAACGAACATCAAAAACTTTGCAAAGTGAGTTCCAAATGCTATAGTTAGCACACAATCATATCAAGATGTCGTAATAGGATAGCAAATAGCCATATATCATCATCAATTAGCCACAACAGTCCATCACAGCAACACAATTCCATAATTCGCGAAGTGTATGAACTTTACGAACCAAGACATCTCAAAAACTTGTAATTTCATGGAAGTGAGTATTCATGCATATACAAGGTAACATATGGCTAAAAACAAACTCAATCCCACCAAGAAACTCATCAATTTCGCACATGTGCTTGGGTAAACCCGAAATTCTTCCAAACATAACACATAAACCTTATATATTTGAACTTTTCACAAAATCTCATCAAGCAAAGCAGTAGGGCGGTCGAATTCATTCCTCAACAGTCTAGCAAGGTCGAATAACACAAGATATTGAGTCATGGATTCACGAGACAAAGCAACAAACCTTGGGCAAGGTCCTCAACGAAAATTGCGACTGTAAATAAGGGTTTCGGGGTTCATACCTTTGCTAATCGGAGAAACTGGGTTGGGAGTTTTGTAGAGCATGAAAAATCGATGGAGATAGACACCAAAATCGTTCAAATCCGTGAAGAATCAAAGAAGTTATGAAGGATTGAAGATTTTAGGGTTTGAAAAAGAAAAAGCATCGATCGATTTTTGTGAAGAAGAAGGGAGAGAAAATCGGGGAAAAAGATGAAGAAAAAGGAAATTCGGTTCAGTTTGAGAGAAATAAACTCTGGACGCCCGAGATGCACGATCGATTGTTGTTACTCTGGACGCCCTGCATCGATCGATGCGTACACTGCATCGATCGATTTCCGATTCTCTGGACGCCTTGCATCGATCGATGCGTACACTGCATCGATCGATTTCCGATGCTCTTGATGCCTTGCATCGATCGATACCCATGTGGCATCGATCGATCCTGTTCTGTTCGTCTTAGCCATTTTTTTTTTTTGTTAGACCTGACACATTTGGACTCAGAGATAAAAATTAGAAAATGTTAGTGAAAACAAAAATAAAAGAAAATAAAAGTATGTACACTTACCGGTGGGTTGCCTCCCACCAAGCGCTTGTTTTAAGTTGATAGCTTGACTTTGGAGCCTCTCAGGCTAGAGGTGGATCACTTAGAAGAATGGAGTCTCCCTTAGTGATTTCGGTGTCAGCAAGATATGGCTTTAGGCGCTGACCATTAATCACAAATTCACCTCCTGCAGCGTCCAACAACACAACAGCTCCGTATGGCCTCACCTCTTTGATGGTGAATGGTCCATACCATCGCGATCTCAGCTTTCCTGGGAAAAGTTTCAGCCTAGAGTTGAAAAGCAAAACCTGGTCATTGGCAGAGAAGTTTCTAGGGATGATCTTCTTGTCATGATAGGCTTTGGTTCTCTCCTTGTAGATCTTTGAGTTTTCATACGCCATGTGACGAATCTCATCTAACTCGTTCAGCTGAATCATTCTCCTCTCAGATGCAGATTTGATGTTGAAATTCAACGACTTCACTGCCCACGCTGCTTTGTACTCAAGCTCTACTGGAAGGTGACATGTCTTCCCATAGACAAGATGGAATGGAATCGTGTCAAGAGGTGTCTTGTAAGCAGTCCTATACGCCCATAGTGCGTTATCAAGCTTCACAGCCCAATCTTTTCGCGTAGTGCTCACAGTCTTTTGAAGAATACTCTTTATTTCCCTGTTGGAAATCTCAACTTGGCCACTCGTCTGAGGATGGTAAGGAGTAGCTACCTTGTGCTTCACACCATTCTTCTTCAAGAGATTCTCAAAGACTTTGTTGATGAAATGAGATCCACCATCGCTTATTACCACTCTTGGCACTCCAAACCTTGGAAAAATGACAGATTTAAACATCTTGAGAACCACCTTGGAGTCATTCGTAGGACTGGACATTGCTTCGACCCATTTTGACACATAGTCCACGACAACAAGAATGTACTTATTCCCATAAGAAGATGGAAAATGACCCATGAAGTCAATGCCCCAGCAGTCAAACACCTCCACCTCCAGTATAAAATTTTGAGGCATTTCATTTCTCTTGCTTATGTTTCCTTGCCTTTGACAGGCATCACACTTAGAAACAAAAGCACGAGCATCTTGAAACATGGTAGGCCACCAGAAACCAGCCTGCAACACCTTAGACACCGTCTTGAAGGTAGCAAAATGGCCTGCGTAATTCGACCCATGGCAATGGAAGAGAATACCTGGAACTTCTTCCTCTGAAACACACCGCCTAAAAATGCCATCAGAACACTGCTTGTACAAGTACGGCTCATCCCAGAAATAATGTCTGATGTCGCGCACACTTCTTCTTCCTGTACCCTATAAAACCTTCTGGCTTCACCTCTGCAGCTAGATAATTGGCTATCTCACCAAACCAAGGAATCTCAGGAAATTTAGCATCTCTAGGGGGCATAACATCAATTGCGTAGATGTTTTCTTCACGGAGAAAGTCATTTATGGGGAATTCCTCTTCTATGCGCAGCCTGGACAAGTGATATGCAACTCCATTTTTGACCCCCTTCTTGTCCTTAACCTCGATGTCAAACTCATGCAGCAAGAGAATCTATCGCAACAGTCTAGGCTTGGTATCTTTCTTAGAGAATATATACCTCAAGGCAGCATGGTCTGTATGAACGATGACCTTGGAACCCACGAGATATGTTCTGAACTTCTCACAAGCATAAACAACTACAAGAAGCTCTTTCTCCGTAGTAGCATACTTGCATTGGGCGTCATCAAGAGTTCTGCTCGCATAATAAATGACATGCAGCCTCTTCTCCTTGCGCTGGCCCAAACAGCTCCCACAGCATAGTCATTAGCATCACACATCACCTCGAAGGGTAATTCCCAGTCTGGTGGCTGCACAATGGGTGCGCTCACAAGTGCTCCCTTGATTGTGTGGAAGGCCTCCAAGCACTCATCATTGAAGTCGAACTTCACATCTTTGCACAGAAGCCGAGTCAGAGGCCTAGCGATCTTTGAGAAATCCTTGATTAACCTCCTGTAGAACCTAGCATGCCCAAGAAAACTCCTGATGCCCTTGACAGAATTTGGTGGTTGCAGGCTTGTCATGACCTCGATCTTGGCTTTGTCAACTTTGATCCCCTTCTCTGAAATCTTATGACCCAAAACAATCCCATTCTTCACCATGAAATGACATTTCTCCCAGTTCAAGACCAAATGCTTCTCCTCACAGCGCCTGAGTACCCTGCACAAATTAGAAAGACAAACAACAAAGGAGGATCCATAGACAGAAAAGTCGTCCATGAAAACCTCCATTATGTCTTCTATCATGTCAATTAAAATGGACATTATGCAGCGCTGGAACGTGGCTGGCGCATTACACAAACCAAATGGCATTTTGCGGTAAGCAAAAGTGCCATAAGGACATGTGAATGTGGTCTTCTCCTGGTCATCTGGATGAATTGGAATCTGAAAGAAACCAGAATAACCATCTAGAAAACAGTAGTACGAATGGTTAGCCAATCTCTCAAGCATTTGATCAATAAAAGGCAGAGGAAAATGATCTTTGCAAGTTGCAGCATTCAATTTCCTATAATCAATGCACATTCTATGACCGGTGACAGTTCTAGTTGGGATCAACTCATTCCTATCGTTCTTAACTACTGTCACACCACCTTTCTTAGGTACTACATGCACTGGACTCACCCACGTACGATCAGATATAACATAAATGATACCAGCCTCTAGAAGGTTCATTATCTCCTTCTTTACAACATCTTTGAGATTGGGGTTTAACCGTCTCTGATGTTCTACAAAACTCATCGATTCATCTTCTAGATGTATCCTATGTATGCAAAGGTCTAGTGAGATTCCTGTAATATCATCTAGAGAATAGCCTAATGCTCTACGATATTTCCTCAGTTCGCACAAGAGTAAGGCAGTCTCAGCATTGTTCAATTCAGCATTGATGATTACAAGGTATATGGAGTTAGGACCAAGAAACGCGTACCTTAGCCCTGTGGGGAGTGGTTTGAGCTCGATTTTTGGAGCTTTCAGCTCGCTCCATGGATTAACAGCTTGTGCAGGAGGTCCATCAGTTGGCGATTTCTCTGCAGCTCCATCAAGTGCGACAAAAGCTACCATCTTCTCTACTCTTGCGCTGGAGTCAAGCATCTTCGCATAACCAGCTGTGTCCTCGCTCAAGTACCCAAACTCACTTTCAGACTGTGTCAAGGCAATCTCAAGAGGATCATCTACCAACATCTCATATGATACTCCCTCACTGGCCTCAGAAACGCAGTCAATCCAGAATGTCTGCCCATCTATCGTTGGCTTCTTCAACAACTTATCCACCTCGAACTTCATAATCAAATCACCCAAATGAATATCGATCTTGCCCTTTTGCACATCGATAATGGCTCCTACTGTAGCCAAGAAAGGTCTTCCCAATATGAGAGGGTCTTTCGGCTCTGTGTCTAGCTCAAGAACCACAAAATCTGCTAGAATGTAGCCATTACCAATCTTTACTGGCAAGTCCTCGAGAATACCCAGTGGAAGTTTCACAAAACGATCAGCAAACACCAAATAGACTCTAGTTGCCTTGAATGATGTGAGGCCAAGACACTTAGCAACATAATAAAGCATGAGATTCACACTAGCACCCAAATCGCAGAGAGAACGCTCAAAGGTTAAAGCTCCAATATGCACAGAAAGCACAAATCTCCCAAGATCACCCAATTTCTTAGGCATTCTACCTTGCAACAAGGCGCTGCACTCCTCTGTGATCATCATCTCACCTTCCTCACTAGTGATCTTGTTGGTGACCATGTCCTTCACATACTTCTTCAAAGCAAAAACCATCTGAACTGCATCAACAAAAGGAAGCCTTAAGAGAGTTCATTCACAAGGGCCTTGCATTTTGCTTGCTCAAGGTCCTTTTGTGTCTTCTTTGGCCGCGTAGGATAAGGAACCTTACGCACATAGATACTTGCTAGTGGAGTTATAGGTTCCTCAACGACTACCTGAGGCTTAGATGAAGTATTTGTCTCTTCTGCTACACCATCATCTTCGACATCTATGATCTCAGGAGTCTTCTTGTTCTTTTCAGAATCAACCACAATTTCAACCTCTTTCCCATTCCTTAATGTGATTGCTTGACAAACTTATTTCTTGGATTCGGTTCTCCTTTTCCTGGAAGAACTCCACTAGGCCTCTTAATCGCTTTTGCTGTCTGAGCTACCTGTGTGTCAAGCTTCTTCACATGAGTCTGGACGGCTTCGAACTTGCTGTTTAGATCCTGATACATCCCATCCACCTTGACATTCATCTCATTAGCCGTTTTCTGTTGATTTATCATCAACTGCTGCATCATAGCTTCAAGCTTAGATTCCTGGTTAGGCTGAGGGTTAGAGAACTGCTGCTTCTGCTGAAAACCACCCTGATTCTGGAAACTGTTCTGTCCCTGATTTTGCACGAACTGTTTCTGCTGGAAACCCTGTGCAAATGGCTTTTGTCCCTGGTTTTGCACGCCAGTCTGCTGAAATCCTTTGGAGAAAATGCTGACGCCCTGATTTTGCACGAACAGCTTTTGCTGAAACTTCTGGACGCCCTGATTTTGCACGCCAGTTTGCTGTGGATAAGGGTTCTCAACATTCGTGCTTCTGTAGGAAAGGTTGGGATGATTCCTGTAGTTCTGGTTAAACCCCCTGTTTTTGCACGTAGTTCACCTCATACTCATCCTCTGGTTCTCCCTCAGCAACCTCCTGGTAGAATCCAACATATCCAGTATCCTCACAATAGTTAACTCCTTTTTGATTGCTTTGAAGAAGCAAAGTTAAGTTGTTAACCTTGGCGGTTAAATCAACCATCGCACTCGTCTCAACACTGTTAACACGTCGCGACCTATTGTACTCAGGATTATGATGGCTCGAGCTCAAAGCAAGGTTCTCAATCAGCTTATATGCTTCCTCCTTGGTCTTGGTCATAAAATCACAATTACTTGCAGCGTAAAGTCCCAATCGACTCCATCGTAGAAGATATTCAATATTTGCTCATCTGAGTAGCCATGGTGAGGACACTCTCGCATATATTCCCTGAATCGTTTCCAAACCTCATTGAAAGCTTCACCTCCATTTTGCTGGAACTGAGTGATCTTGTTCCTGAGAGAAGCTGTCTTAGCTTTGGTATAGAAGTGATCCAGGAATGCTGATCTAGTTAACTCCCAACTGGTCAAAGAACCAGGAGCCAGAGATTTAAGCCACCTCAGAGCTTTGTCACTCAAAGAGAACGAAAAGAGCTTGCACTTCAGATAGTCTGCAGGGACTCCATTACCACTAGTCGTGCTGCAGATCTCCTCAAATGTCTCAAAATGATCCATGGGATTCTCAATAGCCTTCCCATAGAACAAGTGCTGCTTGACAAGAGATATGGTCTGGGGCTTGATCTCAAAGTTTTGCCTTTGAATAGGCGGTGGGCGAATAGCAGCCCTGTCTTGGTAGAATGCATGTAGAGTGTCGACAGCACCAATTGCTTGGCGTGGAGAAGGTTGTCGAGCATTCCTCTGGGCTTGTGCAAGCTGGTTCGCAGTATTTCGAGCCTGCATCTGTCTCTGTTGTGCTTCAGCAGCTTGTCTCTGAAACTCCTCAGCTTGTCTCTGAGCAGCACCAGTAGCAGCAGCGACATCGTCTGGATCGATGACATCGTCACGAGCATGGACAAGAGGGTTTATGGGATTCTCTTCCGTGTCATACTCGATCTGATCATTGTCATCGACGAGTGGATTTTGGAGATCACAGTTTGCTGGTAAGTTAGCCATCTCTCTCCTTCTCCTGTTGTTTTCTCGTTCTATTCTTGCTAACTCCTCGTTGTTCACTTGAAGCAGATTACTAGAACCTGAGCTTCTGGTCATACACCTGAAACACACGAGAAGGAGCAAAAAATGAAACTAGTTAGTAAGACAAAAATAAATTCTTAGTCTGAACTTTCGTCCAAGACTCGTAGGAAACGTTTTTGGTCCCCGGCAACGGCGCCAAAACTTGAAACACCTCAAAGTTTAACCCTAAATTCTACTGCAAAAGCACAACAATCGAAATAGTACTTTAGGGATCGAATCCACAAGGACCAAGTATTACACTACGAGAATGCATAATGAAAGTAAATCTAAGACGAATGCAATGATTTGTGGCTTAACGAATGAACTAAAAACTAAGAATGCAATTAAAACGATGAAAGTTCGAATGAAGGAAAGAGCTAGGTCTTCAGGTAATTCGCAGGAAATCAAGACTCACTAAACAGATTATCGAACAGGGAATGAATTAAGAACCGTTCTCAAACTCAAACATGAAAGTCTAGCTAGCACACTGTCGTGGCACTAACTACTATGCCAATCAACCTAAGAATCTAAACTGTTGTTTGACCTTAAAATTCTAGGCACGCATTAAAGTTCATGTTTGATAAGTTCACAAATTGCCTTAGCATCAGCTTTCGTTGGCTAAAGACAATTTGTTCATCTAAGTTCTTTCAGGAAATGTAAAACACTTTTGATGAATAGATTAATCCTAAGATCATAAACTAGGTGATCTCTAGTCTAAGCCTTAAACTCAACAATAGATGAAGAACTCTAAGTGATTTCATATTCTAACAGATCCGTTTCATTGATTCATGAAAATTCTTTGAAACCCTAAAAACCTAACAAGGCTACATCGATCGATGCTGCCCTTTTTGCTCAGTTCCGTGCATTTTCAACCGCGTTGCTCCAACTTCTCTCTAAAACGCATTTTTACCTGAAATGACTCTAAAAAAACTAAAAAGACTCGATAAAAACTACGAATATCATAGTTGAGAACCGGTAAAAATCACACGAGAGGTTCTCTCTCAGTATGTTGATATTGATTGAAAGCCTCCTACTTCAGAGGTACAAGGGGTACAGGTTCCCAAAATCGATCATCAAGAGAGCACATGATATGAATATCCTGATGAATTATCAGTGGGGAAGAGAAGCCTTTGATCTACTGCTTAAATCGATCAAAGAATGTTCCATCACATATGAGGAAGCCCAAGTATGATCTACACAGATTCCCATTTGCTCTGCATCTGTTGATTTTGGAATCTATACCCATGCTACAAACATCCTTCATCAGGTTAAATACTATGGAGCCATCGACCGCTTTCCTCTGTCAGAAATACCTTCATATAGTGTCTCCAACAATTGCTCAAGTTACGAGCATAGAAGCATCGCGAGATGTAAGTTCTTACTTATGTCCATGACTCTTTTATTTATCATATCATTGATTTAGTTGTGTATTTTAGCTTGTCTGAGTTAGTAATTAATCCCTCACCGAGATATTAAGAAACACCTCCCTGGATTTCTCAATTCGGGAAGATCTTCTTAATTTTCAGGAAAGATTCATAATAATTTAAGAAGGTCTAACTTAATTTTCAATGATGCAGTGTTTTCGATTTCTGTTGTGTAGCTGAAGGTCATATGCATCTTACCTTCAATACCAGAAGATCCCAAAGACACAGTCTCGTTGGAAGACAATGATGATCCAGATCTGTATACATTGGTGGATGTTGTCATGAAGGGTTACAAGATGACCACTGAAGACTAGAGGAGGAAATCACTGGATGTTATGGACGCGATGGAACAAGTAGCTCAAAATTTTTATCAGTTTTGTAACTCGGAGGGAGTCGGGCCATCAGATTCGGGCGAGTCTCTCATGCCGAAGCTCAACAAGCTCTACAAGACAATTGAAGATGGTTTCACTAAGATCAATAGCCGCTTGGCAAAAATAGAGGAAAAACTGGGAATATATGAGAATCCTCCACCACGTACATAAAAACAAATGATGAAGGCAATCTGAATGATAATGTAAGATCACTTATTTTTTTCCTTTGTTTTTAAAAGTTCAGTGAGATTGTTTTGAAATAGCGGTTTTCATATTTTGTTCTTGCAGTCTAAGATAGATGGTGTGGATCAGATTCCTTCCTCTAGTCAGTCTTGACCCAATCTGAATGAGGAGGTAATATTTTGAGCTTCTCGTTTCCTTTCAAACTCTCTATCTTAGAATTTAAGAAAGCCTTCCTAAAACTTCGGGAAAACTTCCTAAATTTGTAGGAAACCATACTAAAAATGTTATACAAAACAAAATTGATACGCCATTAATTTGAAAGGTTTACAGATAAACATAGATGATGTGGAATCCCGTTCTTCCGAATCTGATGAGGTAAGCTCTCTATTGTTGGTTACCTTTAAATCTGTCTTTAAATTTGGGTATTCCTGGAATTGCAAGAAAGCTTCTTAAATTTGCAGGAAACCATACTATAAGTTACCGATAACTTTTTTCAATTTTTTTTTGTTGTAGCATCATGACACAGATGGTGGGATCCATCCATCTATCAATTTTCCAACTATCCAAAACAATACTGATGGCGGATCCAATACACATGATAACACCCAACAAGACGAGTCAAATCACGAGGTAAGATTTTTGGTTTCTTTACTTGTATTTTGGTTTTAGTGTTTTGAGAAAATATGTGATCATTTAGACTCTGTAAACTTGTTTGCAGCTTAACATAGATGGCAGATCCCATAAACAAGATGAGACCCGACAAGACGATTTAGATATTGAGGTAAGATTTCTGGTTTTTTTACTTGTATTTTAAACATTTAGGAAAAGTCTTCCTAACCCTGTATGAAATGTATTTCCAGGCTGTTGCAGAAGCTCTGACTCAGATCCAATCCTCTTTGGGTACACAACCAATTCCAAATGATGATCGGAGTCAGCACGTATGTTGGGAAGATTTATCTCTAAATCAAGAAGTTGCTGTGTATCACAAAGGTTGCTGTCGTAGAGGATTTGTCAATACGATTATTAAGAATGACAAAGTCTCTGTCCTCATTAATCGTACACAAGAAATCTTCCAATTTAACATTGAGGATATAAGGGTTCATAGGGAATGGGTAAAGCAAACAAATTATGTGATCCATCATTCAGACTAGGGTTTATAATTCTGTTAGCCAAAGATGATCTCACTGAGTCTGAATCTATGATTTTACAAACTTTAGGAAACACAAACACAGGAGGTAACCCAAACACAAGAGGTGACTCAAAGTGAAGATTCAACTGTTGAGGTAAGATTTCTTCGTTTTTCACTTGTATTTTAAACATTTAGTCAAGTCTTCCTAACCCTGTATGAAAAGTTCATAAAACCGTTGTGTATTTGCAAACTGATGCAGAGCCTGTGATTCTGATGCAGTCCTCTTTGGTGTGTAATAAGCAAAACTGTTTCTTGAGCTAAATACTGATGAAGGAACCCTAAAACAAGAGGCTGACATTCAAATGATGAGGTAAGATTTATGCCTTTTTACTAGTATCTTAAAACATTTAGTCAAATCTTCCTTAACATGTATGAAAGGCATCCAAAAACGTTATGTATTTTTTATTTTGTGTGTTTCAGATGGAAGAAGACAAGCAATGCGAAGAGGAGCTAAATACTGATGGTGGAAACCAAACACAGGATGCGACCCAACAAGGAGATTCAACTGTTGAGGTAAGATTTTTGGGTTTTTCACTTGTATTTTAAAACAATTAGTCAAGTCTTCCTGAACTTGTATGAAATGTTCTTAAATCTGTTTTGTATTTGTAGGCTGATGCAGATCCCGTGGCTCAGAACCGATCCTCTTTGGATACACATTATGAGCCTCACTTAGAAGTAGGTGCTCCTGTGGAGATAGAATAGGGCGGATGGTTTCTGGGAACAATGACAAAGAAATCAACAAATGAGGGTCTTGATTTATATACTGTGGAGTACTCAACAATTTTCTAGATCAAGAGAATAAGCATAAAAAGTTGTGAAGAGTGTCATCAAGGAAAAGATTCGTCCTCCATTGCCGGATATCAAAGGGAGTTGGAAGGGTCCACAACTATTGGACGACGTCTATGTTTTTTTAAACAGCGGCTGGTGGAAAGCTAAAGTGATGAAAATAAAGTCCAACGGCGTATACGGTGTTTCAATGTTTCAGTCTCGGCAAGTACAAGAATTTCATATTGAAGAAATTCAGATTTACCGGGAGTGGGTGAATGGTGCATGGGTTTCGCAAGTAAAGGTAATGTATCACCACCTTGAAAACCTTTCTTGAGCATGTACAATTAAATGATGATTATGGAAGGTTTCCTGAAAAATATGACTGTATTTCTGTTTGGAAATTCTTAATGTTTTCTTTAACTCTAAAAACATGAGACTAGTCAGACAACAAAGAAGAATGTTCTTGTTACTCCTCATAAAAGGAAAGGAGCTGAAACTAAAAAAGATGATGACCTCGTGGTTCCGGCTAAGAAAAGGAAGGCAGCATTGAGTCCTAACACTACAAGAAAACAGCGTTTTTGCGACTACAGTTTGCGACTACACACACAGTCGTAAATTTTTACGACTACTTAGCGATTAGGTTACGACTTCACAAATACAGTCGCACCATAGACGGTCATTTGCGACCAAACGTATTAGTCGCATATTGGTCGCTAATTTACGACCAATCTACGACTGCCGTCAAGTCGGGAAAATTTAGTCGCAAAATAGTCGCTACTTTTGCGACTAAATTACGACTTTTGCGGCGGGTCGCAAAATAGTCGTATGTTGGTCGTAAAATAATAGCATTAAACACATTTATTCTTGTTGTACCTACTTGTATCTAGTTTTTGCGACTACCACTCGTAGTCGGACAGCAGTCGCTATGTAGTCGCAAATCAGTCGGGAAAATGTCTATAAATAAAAACTTGAGACCATCGTTCTCCTCATTCTCACAATCTCTCCTCATTCTCATAAACGAAATCGAATTTTAGAAGAGAAACCTTTTTTTTTTTTATAATGTCGGGAAATTACAAATATAGTAATTTTCGGGAGTGGATGTATAAGCGAATCAATGAAGAGACGGAAAATTTCTCGGTAGAGTTCACCACGGGGGTGGATCAATTCATGGCATTTGCAAATAGCGAGTCTCTAGCGCAGAACAATGGCGGTAAGTTTTACTGTCCTTGTAGTGTTTGCAAGAACGACAAATTTCTCCCGGGGCCTAGAATTTGGAATCATCTGTATAGTAGAGGATTTATGCCAGATTATTATGTTTGGTATAAGCATGGAGAAGAAATCTCTATGGATTTAGGTCCGAGTTATGTTGATCCTACGCATTTAAGTGGGAGTAGTGAATTGGGTAATGTAGTAGAAGATAGATATGTGGATATGGTGAATGATGCATTTCGTGATAACGTGAGTTTTGATAACTATCATCAAGGTGGTACTAGTTATCAGGATGTAGAAGAACCGGTACGTAACCATTCAAAGAAATTTTACGACTTGTTAGAAGGAGCGAATACTCCATTATATGATGGTTGTCGTGAAGGTCACTCGCAGTTATCCTTAGCTGCTCGAGTCATGCAAGATAAGGCAGAATATAATATGAGTGAAAAGTTAGTGGATTCGGTTTGCGGAATCTTGACAGACTATTTACCAGAAGGAAACCAGGCAACCGGTTCACATTACGAGACAGAAAAATTGATGCGCAATTTAGGTCTCCCATATCATACAATTGATGTTTGTATTAACAATTGTATGATCTTCTGGAAAGAAGACGAGAAGGAAGCTAAATGACTGTTTTGTGGTAAACAAAGATGGAAGCCTCAGAACGACCGGCGTAGAACCAAAGTACCATACAGTCGTATGTGGTATCTACCTATTGTTGACAGATTAAAGAGAATGTATCAAAGCGAGAAGACTGCAGCGGCAATGAGATGGCATGCCGAGCACCAAGCAAAGGAGGGAGAAATGGGTCATCCTTCTGATGCGGCGGAGTGGAGATATTTTCAAGGTCTATATCCCGGGTTTGCTGAAGGACCCCGTAACGTTTATCTTGGATTATGTACGGATGGGTTCAATCCATTTGGCATGTCTCGTAATCATTCGTTGTGGTCTGTGATCTTGACTCCATATAATTTACCCCCGGGTATGTGTATGAATACAAAGTATTTATTTCTTACTATTCTGAATTATGGGCCAAATCATCCGCGAGCTAGTCTCGATATCTTCCTCCAACCTCTTATTGAGGAGGAGTTAAAAGAGTTGTGGTCTAATGGCGTCGATGCATACGATGTGTCCTTGAATCAAAATTTCAATCTAAAAGCAGTGCTAATGTGGACGATAAGCGACTTTCCGGCGTATAGCATGTTATTCGGATGGACAACCCATGGTAAATTGTCTTGTCCAATTTGCATGGAAGATACAAAGTCTTTTTATCTACCTAAGGGAAGGAAGATGAAACGACCACACTTTTTTTTTTTTTTAAACGGAATTAAATAATACAGACACACAATAACACAAAAACCAGTGTTAGCAGTTCTACAACAGCGAAAGCAATAATAACAACAATTAAAAACCCGGGTCCTAATCATCCCCTCTTCACTGCCTCGATTCCACGATCACGCCTTATCTTTACCTGCATCGACAAAAGTGATGCATCAACATATGGCTAACCAAACGCTGAGTGAGATTGATCCTTCCAACAACAGGCAGCAATTAACAATACGAAGAAATTAATTAACACCAATTAAAAACTTCCAACACAAATAGTAATTCAACTCTATGAAAAACTAAACACACACGCACAACCAACAACCGGTATCGATCGATACACCCCTGGTATCGATCGATACCCAACAATACACAACTCTCCCGACAAGGGACTGGTATCGACCGATACACCCCTAGTATCGATCGATACTGACTCAACACGAGTCCACCGACAAAGCAATGGTATCGATCGATACTAAAAACAACACCTCGTATCGATCGATACTAGAACAACTTGTCTACCGACAAGGGACTGGTATCGATCGATACACCCAGGGTATCGATCGATAGTCCCCTGCGAATCACAACCTACGCGAAATCTAAACCTAGAAATCGCCAACACAAGCCACAAGATTCATCAATCAAGCTTAACTAAGCATCACACAAGCTTAATTGCTAACCTTTGGTCACAACTCACCTTAGATCGGACGGATCGAGCTCTAGAAGACCTTCCGTCTCACGCCAAAACCAACGCTCCTCCAAACTCTTCTTCAAGCTTCTCACCAAGCTTAATCCTCTTGATCTCGCAAGATCCGAGCTTCACCAAGCTCTTCCTTTTCTCTCTCTCTCTCTCTCTCACGCCCAACTCTCGTTTTAACTGAAACGATGGTTCTCCGCAAGAAGAGAAGAGGAAGAAGATATAAGGAAACATTCCCGCACGGTATCGATCGATACAGGGTGGTATCGATCGATGCACCCGAACTGGTATTGACCGATACTCACCTAGTATCGATCGATACTACCCCGGAACATACCCGAATTAATTATTTCACCCCAATAATCAATTCTTCCGGAACGCGGGCGTTACAGTTCTCCCCCACTAACATAGATTCGACCTCGAATCTTCGTTACCGTTCATCTCCCATGAACCGTTCATCTCCAATGAACCTTAATCGTCGCAACGATTACTAAAACCTTGGCCAACCCGGCCATCTCAACACTCACACGAGGTCCAAAACCAACCTCCAAGGTTTCCCACTCAGTCCCTATGCTTATGACACCGCGGCATCATATGTACTTATTGCTCAAACACAAGCCAAACCCCATCACTCAAGACACCGCAGCATCTCCGAGTTCTGAGCATCTGCCATATCCCGCAGGATATTCACCATACCTCGCAAGGTATCAACCATACCACATCACCCAAGACGCCGCAGCATCTCCGAGTTCTGGGTATCTGCCATACCACTCCACTCGGTAATATAACCTGAAAGAGTCTAGATACCCCATACCACTCAATTCTAGGGAATATATCCTACGTCTAGGATACAGTCCTTACGAATCCACGGTATCACGTATCACTCTAGGCTATAAACCTTCCGAGTCTGGGTACATCGCCAATCACACTCTCAAGACACACAGTCCTGCGAGCTATCAGCACTAGAGGAACCATTCCTCTCAATGAGCAATAAGTCACACATCTATAAGCATCTCGACTGAACTACCTCCCGTGATCCGTGTAAATCCTCGCAAGGTAACACCGGCATCACTCCTATTCTGCACCCGGAATATCTGCCGTGCATAACCAATAACCAGGTTATCGCACCGCCCTTGCGCACCCTTCAGTGTCGGCTCGCCTTAGAGAAAATTGTCAAGACAACTATGACTAGGCTACCTCTAACACCCAACAACTCTCTGCAGTAGGTCATCAGTACAAACGTAATAAAACAAACAAGTACCATACGCCTGCAATCCAACCCACCACGCAGAACCGCTAAGTGAAATAACCCGGTCCCGTCACTTGACCCATTTATCCGAACAAGCTTAACTGAAAACACGCAACGCTCACAACAGCAATAAGAACATCCATCTTATTACTCTCTCGCATTAACGCTTTTTACCCAAAACGTAATGCGAAACCGTGACTCCCAAAGTCACCAATAATAAGAAATACTCATCTTATTATACATCATAATGTAACATCGTTCTACACAATGAAAATACAAAATGAAACACACATAGCACACTGCTATAACCGAAACTGGAACCTCTCGATGGAACTCAAGCCGCAGCTTGCTTCTGGAACCACTTCCGGAACCTCGCTTCCATCCTAGCCTCTGGCTCCCAAGTTTCCTCCTGCACCCCGTCACAGTCCCACAGAACTCGCATCATCGGAATCTTCTTCCGACGAAGCTCCTTGACCCTCCGTTCGAGAACTCTTAAGGGTCTCGCCTCAACGGTCATATTGGGCTGGAAATCTGACGGAATCTCACCCAATACCTCGTCACCCCTATGCAAACACTTCTTCAGCATCGACACATGGAAGACCTTATGAAATGCTTGCATAACCGCGGGTAACTCCAACCGATACGCTACCGGTCCAACACGCTCCACAATCCGGAACGGCCCCATATACCTCGGACTCAACTTAGTCGCAGTAATGGACCTGTTCGGACCTCTCAGTAAAGCCATCTTGAGATACACACTATCTCCCACCTCAAACACAAGCTCTTTCCGCCTCTTATCGGCATAACTCTTTTGCCGATCCTGGGCCTCTTTCATGTTCAGCTTCAAAACCCGGATCTTCTCCGTGGTTTCCTGAATAAAACTCGCACCCAAAGTGCTCCTCTCCCCCACTTGTGTCCAACACAAGGGGGTACGACATGGCCTCCCATACAGAGCCTCATATGGAGCCATCCCAATACTCGCCTGGTAGCTATTGTTATACGCAAACTCTACCAAGCTCAAGTGATCCACCCAGTGACCACCCCAATCCAGCACGCACATCCTCAACAAATCCTCCAGAGTCTGGATGGTCCGCTTGGACTGCCCATCTGTCTGAGGATGATACGCCGTGCTCAAGTGCACTTTCGTGCCCATCTCCGCCTGAAACGCATTCCAGAACTACGATGTGAACTTAGGATCCCGATCCGAGACAATGCTCACCGGTACTCCGTACAGTCTCACAATCTCCTGCACGTACTTCCTAGCCAAAACCACCGCCCCATCGGTCTTCTTAATGGCCAGAAAACGCGCACACTTGGTCAATTGATCAACGATGACCCAAACAACATCCTTGGTCCGAGAAACTGGTAAACCCACCACGAAATCCATCGTGATCATATCCCACTTCCACTTTGGAATGGGTAAACTCTGCAACAAACCACTCGGGACCTGGTGCTCCGCCTTCACTAACTGGCACACGTTGCACGACGCGACCCAGTTAGCAACATCCTTCTTCATCCCGACCCAATGATAATAGCGCTTGAGATCGTGGTACATCTTAGTCGCTCTTGGATGAATCGTGAATATACATGGATCCCCTTGAAACCCTAAACCTAACTAATGAACTACTCAGACATGGAAACAGAGAACAAGCAAAGTGATGAAGAAGACATAGTATAGATTAAGAGAGAAAGGGTTTAGGATTCTTCTCAATAGATGCCAAGATTCTTCTCCAAAGCTTACAATGATCAAGAGCAAAAAGTCTGAATATAATAGAAAGCAATGAAAAGTGTCTGTATAAAGCGGTATCAAGCGGTGTCAAGCGGTGCCGTCAAAGATGCTAAATATAAAGTATATATAGGTCTAGGTCGAAATAGGTCAAAATAGGGAGTTTCCAGGGCAAAATAGGAAAATCAGAAATTTTCTTTTTCTTCTCGTCGGGCTGCATCGGTCGATGGCTGTTTTTCTGGGCGCCCTGCATCGATCGATTGCCGATCCTCTGGGTGTGTTGCATCGATCGATGCTGAACTCTCTGGTAGGAGTTCCATCGACCGGCCTCATTCTGCATCGGTTGATGCACTCCTTGCATCGACCGGTTTTGTTCTTTTCTTCATGGTTTTGTGCGTTTTTGCCCTCGTAACTCCAATTTCTTCCTTAAACGCCTTTTTATCTGAGATATCTAAATAAAGAACTAAAAGACTCTAAAAACGGACTTTGACTCGATAAAACATTTAAAAGAAACACCAAAACATACGTTAGAAAACGGTAAAAACCAAGTATATCAATTCCCCCAGACTTAGCCTTTTGCTTGTCCTCAAGCAAACATTAGACTAAGTAAGAAGAAAAGGTTTGAAAACACGGAGACTCACATTTCCTTTAGAATTCTACAATTACCATTACCTTAGCAATCCATGTATTGCCAAACTAGCTCCAGATCGAACCACCATGTAATTCTCTACAAGCATTCGCAGCCTCCTAGATTCAATTCATAATTTCACAGAATAATCCAAAGCTATCACTGCTGGGTCTCATCAAGGATCATAGTGCCAAGAACCTTCTAGACTATTTCCCTTTCGATATCGTGACAAGACAACAACAACAACACAACATTTGGTACTTTTTCCCTCCCCCAGACTTATTATTTTCTTATTTTATTTTCTTTGGGTATATTTTTTTATCAAGGTTTACGAGACGCGAGTATTGATGGTGTTTGCCACCGAATCCCCGGTTCATCCCCTTTTTAAATCAAAGATGTAGGCGAATAATGGGATCGCGGGAAATTTTTCTAGCCCTCGCTTCCAACTTTGTGTGATCATCTCTTTCGAAGTAAAATAATGGGATCGATGGAAATTTTCTTAGCCCTTTACTCGAAGAAAGTTATTTCATCTTTTCTGCTTTTTATTTTAAATAAGGGAGATGAGTACCATATTTTCACACATGTTGTCTCATCAGATACAAATGAGGAGTCAAGCTCTGAAGACACCAATCACAATGATGAGGTAAAAGGAAGAGCGCAGAAATTAGTTCAAGCTTTTTGAATTTCTCTGGAAACATGGATGCCTCTGATTAACTGGTCAGCCTTTAGATTTTCCATTAGTCTGATCTAATACTAGCTCTGCAACAATGGTCACTTAGATGCAAGTTATATAAAAATTCAAAGGTCGTGATCATAATCTCCAACAAGTTTTGACTCAATACAACATAATGACTCAAAGAAAACATCAAAATGACTCAAAAGAGAAAACAAAAGAAAGAAAAATAGCATTAGTAACGATAGATACCCTCCCCCAGACTTAATTCACACCGTCTCGGTGTGAAAATAAATTACGAGGAAGGTAAAACAGACTCAATAAAATAGAAATAAAAGAGAAAAGAAAAAACTAAGGGTAGAAAATAATACTGGGGAATCAGTGATCCTCCGAACTACTGCTCGCGTCACGTCCTACCATGCGCCTCCTCCTCGGTAGTCTCGCGTCGGATGGCTGTGAACCACTGGATCCAGCAAAATCAGACCTGCGTCCAGCAACGTTAGGCTCGGGCTCAAAGTCGTGCATGCCACCAGCTGGCTCATCATCACGATCATCTGCAGCGGCAGGTGCTCAGAAACATGAAGGTCTCGTGGGAACTGGTATCCTAGAGAGTGCTCCCCAATTCTCTGCAGCATGGCGTTGTTCTTCTGTAATCCCCCACTGACATACTTGCACTTCTCCTCATCGTCGGTCTCGAATGGGCAAGGTGCACCAAGAGTGTACTCACTGCAATCTGGCGGAAGAAGGTACTCTGTCTGATCCGATATGTCGTCTGGAACGCCCTCATGGGAGTCCTCTGGTCTGCTAGATGCAAATGCTCTGGCTGAGGAGCGAGAAGCTCTAGCTGATGGTCCCTTGCGTCTGCGCGGAGCACCAGAGGGATCAGGTATCAACTTATGTTCAGGTGGCATCCAATCGATGTGCGATGTGTCCTTCAACGGGGTCAATTGCTGATCAGGCAGCTGAAAGTGTAGGGTGTCGCCATCCGGGCTCTGGAATTGATACACAAGATTCGGCAAGAGGATATGGCTAGCCCGGAAAAAGGATTCATACATGCCGCCTAGCTTTTGGCCCAAAGAACACCACGAAATGTTGAGGTGATCGAAGATGGGTGTGAGAAGGGCTCCAACGTACTCCTTCTTGCCACTGCCAGAAAGACCTCTAATCTTCTTCCCTACCCAACTCTGAGCAAGAATGGCTCTAAGTTTCACGTTGTGATGTTTGGGGAAGAGAACGGGAAGCTCGTGGTATATATCTGGTGCAACTCCATAGTAAAGCATAATGAGCTCATCGGTACGCATGGCTCCAGTCTCGTCCCTAGCAAAGAGGATGTGGCTGAGGATCTTCGCAAATACCCTGAGCGCGGGATTACGGATGCTCGACTGCTTGGAGTAGTTACTGTTGTAGTGTCCGCTAGCTATCCTCTCCCAAAAGCGTTGGGTGTTGGGAAATTCAGCAAAAGAGACTGCCTCGTGGCTTGCCTCGAAACCATACAGGGTGCAGAGCATAGGGAGCGGAATTTGATGAAGGATGCCATGCACGAAGAAAAGGAGTGTTCCTTCACTGGCGACTGGTGCCCTCGGGTTCTCATATCGCAACTCAGCGGAAGCCAAAAATTGGCGAGTGAGCTCAGGATCGAAGAATTCGGTGAGGGTGGCTAACCATCCCAAACCGACACGCTCGATCAAGAGCTCGATATCCTGCCAGATACCCATCGAAAACAGCGTGTGGGTACTTACGAAGGGCATGGTTCGCATCTCCACGTTGAGCATCCCATTGTAGAACACACTCTCATATTTGCCCCATTTGTTGGACAACGTCCGGTTCTGATAGACTTTATCCTTATGTATGTCCTTCTTGGTCATCATCGGAACCGGAAAGGCTACTCCATCGGGTCTAGGCCAAGGTGCCTTGCTCTTAGTTTGAGGTGCGATTCCCTTGCCCTTGTCCTTTTTTGCATCCGTTGTCGGATTCTGCTGCGTGTTCTGCCTACTGGTCCTTCTTATTGTCCTGGGAAACGAACAACAAGATTTTTCCAAGTGAGCTTCAAAGACTAGAAATAACACATGAGCACATCAAGGTGTCGTTATGGGAAATCAAATAGCATGTATCAACATCAAACATCCACAACAGTCCATCACAACGATATATTTGCAGATTTTGAGAAGTGTATGAACTTGACGAACCAAAGGCTTTCTCAACGATTTATAAATTCATGATGATTGAGGGTTCATGCATGTGCGATGTGATATATGTCTAGAAACAATTCAATTTCCCTAAGGAACGCCTCCAATTTGTGCAAGAAGTAAAACAAACCCGAAATTCACACAAACCCATAAATCCTAGGTTTTTGAAAATTTCACAAAATCTCATCAATAATAGCGAAGGTGTGGTCGAAATTCATGCCCAGTAGTCTAGCATAGTAAATAACCTAAGATATCTAACCATGGATACATGAGATTGAAGCAACAAACCTTTGGTGATTTACCTATGAAAATCGCGACTGAAAAAGGGAATTCGGAGTTCATACCTTTGCTAATCGAAGAAACTGGGTTGGGGGTTTTGTAGAGCATAGAAAATCGATGGGGATAGACATTAAAATCGTCCAAATCCGTTGAGAATCAAGAAAGTTATGAGAGATTGAAGATTTTGTGTTCTTGAGAAAAAGGAGAGAACGATCGATGGGAGTGAGAGAAAAAGAGGGGAAAATCGGGGAAGAAGAAGAAGATAAGGGGAAAACCCGGTTCAATTTTAGTGAAGTAAACCAGAATAAACCGGATTTGAAGTCGAACCACTTACCTGGGCCAGCATCGATCGATTGGGATTTGTCTGTCCAGCCTCCATTGATCGATGCACATTCTACATCGCTCGATTGTGAATTCTCGGCCCCCTCGGCATCGATCGATTCTCTTTTTTTTTTTTTTTAGAAGAGAAATAGAAAACCAAAAACCCAAAATTTATTAAGTTAATGTTCTAAAAACTTAAAACAAATAAGTAAATACGTACCGGTGGGTTGCCTCCCACCAAACGCTTGTTTTAAGTCGTTAGCTCGACTTCTTGAGTGTCTTAGGCGGATGACGGACCTAAGGGGTTTGCATTCCCCTTAGCTCGCTTTGATCTCCTCCTAAAGGTCTTCTTGCCTTCATCCGTGCTTGGATAGTTATCGAAGGCTTCATGTATCACGCATCCTCTCTTTCCTTCGACCGTGTAGCGAATGCGTTTTGAGGTGAAACCGGGAGGTGCTGCTAGGTAGAAGATTTCCTTGTCGACATTCGCGAGGCACATCCTCCTATTTGGCCAAACCATAATGGTCCCTGCTGTTGCTAAGAATGGTCTTCCAAGAAGTAAAGGTTCGTCCTTCATTCAATTTCCAAATGAATGCAATTTGCCACTTGGAAGTCGACCGGGACAATGCAATTTCCAAATTTCAGAGGGAGATTCTCGATCATGCCAACCGTGTTGGTGGTTGAACCATCTGATTATCCATGTCCCTCTGTACTCTTGGGGGTGCCTCTGCCTCAGCTAGGAGAATCACATCATTGCAGCTATTGGTCATATCCTGTCTTATTTCGTCCAAATTAGTTCCGAGGTGGAGGTCGATAGTGTTCTCGATGTTGGATAGACGGTTCTGAAGCATTTTGATTTCACTAGAAAATTCAGAGGATTTGTCTCCAAAACCCATGGTTTTGCCAAGAAGATTGTTGTACCTTCCATCCATTTTGAAACGAACATCTTGGATCGCTTCCGCTGTTCGCTTTCGCCCCTCGTGAAGAACATGGATGGATGAATGAACCTCTCTCCCTTGGTCGCCAACTTCTTCCACTCTTCTCTCAACCCTATGTGTCTAACTTCCAAGCCTGTAGCAGTCGTCGAGAGGCTCTCTCTCAAGTTCATGAGTTTCTTTTCAAAGCTGTCTTCCATGAGCTTCATGGATTCGTTGACATGATCAATGAAAACTTGGTTTTTCTCAATCTCGCAGGTCTGTTGTAGCTGCATTGCTTCTAAATGCTTCACTTTCTCCTCAACTCTTTGTACTTGGGCGTAGATAGCATCACACTTTCCACCAAGACCCTTTTTGATATACTCCAATTTTGCGTCGAGCTCGAATGAGGATTCATGCTGGTTTCTCAGTAGCGTGTGCATCATGGTTTCCAGAGACTCGATGGGATTGAGACCGTAAGCACGAGGTGGTGCTTGGTGGTAGTGATGGCTGTACCCTTCATCGCTCCAACCCTGGTTTTGGTGTGAGTAGGACGGGGCTGGCCGATTCGCGTAGAAGTCTGGCATTGGAATGTAATTGCCAGTAGATTCGCGACGCATGGGTGATCGTCTCTGATCTTCACGGCGGAGATGGGATCGATTTCCATCGTTTCTTGAGTAGTAATCCATCTTACAAGGTTCCTGCAATACACAGGAATATAAAATAAAATATATCAGTAGATCTTAGACTAAATTTCAAATTCAGAATTGAAGGTAACGCTATTGGTCCCCTGCAACGGCGCCAAATTGATTTAAGTGTTTTCACTCAGTCAATTAATACTAAAGTTCACACTACCATAATCATAACAGTTGTCAATGCAGTACTTTAGGATCGAATCCACATAGACCAAAGGTACACTAAAATTCTCACAATTATGAAATTAAGCTGGGACACGAATATGGTTGGTTCTGGAAAAATAACAATAGCAATTAAAACGATGTAAATTCAATAAGGGAAAAGCGTTAGGTCAAGGGTTTATTCTCATGAATCTAGAGATCACGAATCAGATAACTATTCATGGAATAATTAAACACAAGTCTCAAACTCAAACATGAATACCAATCCACTTCCGTGCTCATGGTTACTAAACCTAGCACCCTAATCCACTTCCGTGCTCATAGATTTCTAGATCATCTTTGACGAGCAGGTTCAATATGTTCACGAATCGCCTTAATACACTTCCGCGCTCTTAGGACAATTCGCTCGCTTATGTTCTTTCTAGCAACCTAATACACTTCCACGCTCTTAGATTAAGCCCTAGTTCATAGACTTAGCGGTCAGCTCAAACCTAAGCAATAAACACAACAATTAGCGAAAACCACAAAAGATAAATCCCTATTTGTGTCTAATTCAATGATTCATGGATCCCCTTGAAACCCTAAACCTAACTAATGAACTACTCAGACATGGAATAGAGAACAAGCAAAGTGATGAAGAAGACATAGTATAGATTAAGAGAGAAAGGGTTTAGGATTCTTCTCAATATATGCCAAGATTCTTCTTACAATGATCAAGAGCAAAAAGTCTGAATATAATAGAAAGCAATGAAAAGTGTCTGTAAAAAGCGGTATCAAGCGGTGTCGTCAAAGAGGCTAAAAATAGAGTATACATAGGTCTAGGTCGAAATAGGTCAAAATAGGGAGTTAACAGGGCAAAATAGGAAAATCAGAAATTTTCTTTTTCTTCTCGTCTGGCTGCATCGACCGATGCACTCCTTGCATTGGTCGATGGCTGTTTCTCTGGGCGCCCTGCATCGATCGATTGCCGATCCTCTGGGTGTGTTGCATCGATCGATGCACTCCCTGCATTGATCGATGCTGAACTCTCGGGTAGGAGTTGCATCGACCGGTTCTGTTCTTTTCTTCACGGTTTCGTGCGTTTTTGCCCTCGTAACTCCAATTTCTTCCTTAAACGCCTTTTTACCTGAGATATATAAATAAAGGACTAAAAGACTCTAAAAACGGACTTTGATTCGATAAAATATTTAAAAGAAAAACCAAAACATACGTTAGAAAACGGTAAAAACCAAGTATATCAATGATCAATCTCTTAATCACAAAGGGATGAGCACATGGTTTTTTTTAATGTTTTTATCTGTTTTTTTTTCATTTGGGAATGGTACCCTCAATCTATCTTTAATTTTTAATGTTTCTTATTGTTATCGAATTACTTATATCTTTTTCTAATAGATAGTATATGAAACACCATTTCTATGGAAACTCAATCAATCAATCTTACTGAAATTTTTCATAGATATATGTGTAGTAGAGCTTTACCATTTCGAAAAAATTGGTACCATATACTGAGTTTAGCAAGTAGTCATACATATTTAGCAAATACTTACTAAATCGTCAATAAAACTGGATCGATTGGTTCTTATGTGGGAACGATCGATCTATTAAGTTTCTGCGAATTTTTTCATCTTCAGGATCCTCCACATCAATCTTTAATGAAAGCTTCTTATGATAGATTTGGAAGTCTTCTCTAGACTATTCCAAGCTGGTCAAAAATGGATATATACATGTTGTGTTTAGAGAACAATGGAGTGACTAGTGTCAAGAGGGCTATCCTAAATATGTGTAAAAGTTTCCTAAAGTTTTACTTGTAATGGGATTAGTATATTTTCGATTAGTGGATCACATAGTAAACAGAATATCATCCATTATATAGTTCAAATAGAATCATAATCACAATCAAACCGCAAAAATAACAGAATAAAACGAGTTTAGAATGTTGATAACACCATATTTTTACCTATTTTACCGTCTATTTTAAAACACTTTAATAAGGGTTTCACTTGCTTTTATATGTTTTTATTACGGTTTCGTATATTTGTAGTGTCAAGACTCTTTTCAGGTTACTTAGGCAAAAGCGATGCAAATTGGAGAAAAACCAGATTTTCGGCTCAGAGTCAAATCGTCAGAAGTTCAACCCTCAAAGAAGATCTTCTCACCGTCTGATCCAGCCCAATTTTGGATACATTAAAGACGAACCAGCTATCTTTCCATTCCAACTGATTTGAGGACGATCCAACGGTTCAATCAAAAGTTACATGAAGATCAAAAAGTCTCGTCTAGCCACTCTTGGAGAGCACACACCCGCAGTCAGAAGGCTTGGCCACCCCTGGAACAGCTCCGCCTGTGGCCAAGGAGCATTTCGCCACAGCCAAAACACCCACTACCACGGCCAGCCCTGTTTCGTCCAAAAAAACCCGTTTGCAAATCCGTTTGAAGCCCGTTCAACTCTATTCTTTGGGGAAACCCTAATGACGACCAAACAAGAGCAGAAGACCTATAAATACATGTTTTAAAGACCCTAACTTGTGTGCCTCTTACGTCACCACAGCTTGCCCCTTTTGGGAGCCACCATCACAATTTTCTTAGCTTTTATGTTCTTTTGTTCTTCGTTCTTCGTTTAGGGAGATAAAGATTTCTAACATATGTTTTTGTGTTGGTTTTGAGTCTTTTATTGAGTCAAAGTGTGTTTTTAGAATCTTTTAGTCTTTTATCGAGTATTTACAAGTTTTAGGTTGATTTGGAGGAAAACAAGGCGTTTTGGTTGCAAAAGGTAAAACTGGGAATGTAGAGTCATGTAGAACTATATGAAGTTTGGCAGTCTTTGAAGGTCTTCCCACCAATGGATCGAGCTGAACTTTTGACACAAGATAGATCTTTGAATTGGCTTTCCTTTTCAAGTGGTTTAAAGAAACTCCAACGGTGCAATCAAAAGTTATACCCAATTTACTGAAGACATGTCAATCTGCCTCGCAGAAGAAGCATGCGCGGAACAGGGAGGTTAGAATCGATCGATGCACACTTGCATCGATCGATGCACATGTCCAGGAACTTCAAAATCGACCAATTCATACCTTGCATCGATCGATGCACTTCCCAAACGAAAAAGGTAGTTTTTGCAGTTTATAAACTTCCTATTTTGCCCCAGAATCATCCTAACTTAACCTAATTCGACCTATGACATATATATACTTATTTTTTCAGCCTCTTTGAGGACTAAGCTTTATTTTCTACAGACTCTTTGTATCTATTTCTCTGGGAGAAGATCTTTGAACCTCTTTTGACAAACTTGGAGAAGATTTCTAAACCCTCTTATTATCTATTGAATTTCTTTATGATTTCTCTCATACCTCTTTGTTTATTCTCTGCAACTATGTGTGAGTAGATTTCATAGTTAGGTTTTAGGGTTTTCAAGGGAATTCATGAATTGCTAATTTAAGATTGTTAGATAGGGAATTATCGATTGGTTTCTTCATCTATTGTTGATCTTATTGCTGGAACTTGACTCGCGACCTAGTTTCTGATCTTAGGTGTATTTACGAGCCGAAAGCGTTTGTTAAATTGCCTGAAAGAACATAGATGAGAAAAATATCCTTAACCAACGGGAGTTGATGTTATTGTATTTTGTGAACTTATCAAACTCGCTTATAATGCATGTTTAGGTTGTTGAATTCAACGGAAGTTAGTATTCACATATCTAATACATAGGGATTTAATACTCTGGGAAGAGATTGATATAGTCTAGTAATTTGAGTTCAAGAACGATGCTTAATGCTTTCCTTGCCTGATTTTCTGTTTTGCAATTCATGGTTCCTTCGAATTTCTCTGAAGCATGACGCCTTTAATTCATAAGTTTAATTCGTTTTTACTTAGCTTGTTATTTCATTGCATTAAAACCACAAACAATTCTCATTCGTCTTAGCTTTACTTTACTCTTGCATTCTCGTAGTGTTACACTTGGTCCTTGTGGATTCGATCCCTAGATTACTACAACTTTTGCTGTGCACGTGCAGTAGTTTATTGTAAGGTTAAAACTATGTGTATCATTGTCGGGGAATCCAATCGTCTTCACCTGCACAATCTCATAGGTTAGTAAAGCGACTCTAAGATAACTTTTATTTTTAATTTTTGGTTTTTTTTCTTCGTTTCAGGTCTCTAAAACTTTGGTGCGAGATCACGATTTGCACTCTAATCGGTGCAAGTTGCCGATCGACCAACTACTCTCAAGGACGTTTGAGAGCATGTTTATTACCAAGATGATTATTTTGCATCTCCCATAATCAACTCACAACCTCAAGCTTACTGTCTTAAAACAGGATCCTTCTTCGACTAAGCTCATCTCGCCACCAACGTCGAGCTAACCGACGTTAAACGAAAGCGCTCAATGGGAGGCAACCCATTTTTCAGTACGTTTTCTTTTTAGTTTTCTTTATTTTTCTATTAACGATTTCTTTTTCTTAGTTTCCGGCTTTCATAAAATTCAAAAACCCAAAAAAAAAAAAAAACAAAAAATAGGATCTCGGTTCAAGACTGCTCGGCTCATCACGAACCGAGCAAAAATCACCTTGGCCGCAACCTCTCCAACCACGGCCAGCCTCGACTCGACCGCGCCTGCATCATCTCGACCAGCGGTCAAGCCTCCTTCGATCGCGGCGAGATGTCCCTTGACCGCGCCTGCATTAAATCCAGGTAAGATTTCTTTTTCCCTTAAATTTCAATTTTTACATACTCTATTTATCATCCTTACTCGATTTACTTCACACTGCAGACAGTGCGATTTAAGTCTGGGGGAGGATTTCATCCCTTACTAACCACCTTTCTTTCATGAGTCTTTGCATTTTTGCATTTTTCGCATTTTCTTTAATTTTTTTCAAATTTTTTAAAAGTAAGAATTCATTTTTGAGGGAATGATGACAAAAATCCATGACAATAACCGACCAGTGTGCTTCTACGCTATTTCCTAGTAACATGCTCTTTCGTAATTTGGTTCTAGCTAGACTAGGCGGTAGCTAGAGTTTTTATTAATGCAAAATCCCTAGAGGAATTTAGACCATAGAGATTCTTTAGGATGGAATATACTAGCTCTATTATACTTGGACTTTAACTTGACTTAATCTTCTCAGCAAAGAACGAATCATACATTCATGACGTCTTTTTCCTTTTATCACTCTTTGTCGTACCTGAATGGACAGCTCATCTTTAGTTGGTACCCCACCCGAAACTTAACTATTTTTCAAACCTCATGCATTCTCTCTTTGTGTCTCATGTGCAGATATGTGAAAAAACGCCGGAGAGGGAGGAACGACGCAGTTTGCAGTCACTAAAGACGGAGACTATACACGATTGGTGGAGGTAAAATCAACAATTACGAGAGCTTGGTTATGCCTTGAAAAACTCAAAAACATGGTATATTTTCGTGCCCATAAGACTCTATCTCGAGAAAAGGTGTTTCCCCCTTCATAAAAAAAAATCAAAAAAGATAGAATAAGATTATAAGGGAAAGGAAACAAGAGCCTAAAGAGAGTCTAGGTTGGTCGGAATTCTTATGAGGCATTCATGGTTCGTTTGTGAGAAGTATGTCATTCTTAGCCCATAGAGAAATATAAGTCTGGGGAATAACAGAAAAATTTTATTTTTGGAGGAGGAAAGTGCAACAATTTTACGCAAGAAGAAGTGACTGAAAGATGTGGTTCTCAACTCTCTTGCTATTTTGCATAATATCTTGCATCATCCAGTGAAATTACGGTAACCCGAAACACTTTTAACCTCACCTTAAAAAGCTTTAAATACATAACATCGATTGTCTTGGTTTGATCCTTTTGATGAGAAGTTCACACTTATTCTTAATGAATTTAGAGAGCTAGTTGACCGGAATTTTGGATTTTGAAAGTTTAGATTTCGTATGACGGATACCGTGGACTAGTGTTACGAACTCATGGTGAGAAATTTCTAGGCTAGATTGTGTTTGATGTAGTTCGATGGTTATGGTTTAGAAAGACGGTCTCCGAGATTTCGAGTTCCTTATGAGTTTTGTTTGATCTTTCTGAGCTTTGGTTTTATTTTGTTTGAGGACAAACAAAGTCTAAGTTTAGGGGAGTTGATAACACCGTATTTTTACCCATTTTACCGTCTATTTTAGAACAATTTAATAAGTGTTTCACTCGCTTTTATATGTTTTTATTACGGGTTTCGTATATTTGTAGTGTCAAGACTCTTTTCAGGTTACTTCAGCAAAAACGATGCAAATTGGAGAAAAACCAGATTTTCGGCTCCGAGTAAAACCATCAGAAGTTCAACCCTCAAAGAAGATATTCTCACCGTTTGATCCAGCCCAATTTTGGTGACATCAAAGATGAACCAACTACATTTCTATTCCAACTGATTTGAGGACAATCCAACGGTTAAATCAAAAGTTTCATGAAGATCAAAAGTCCCGTCTGGCCACTCCTGGACACGCACCTGTGGCCATAAGGAATTTGGCCACCCCTAAAGCAGCTCCGCCTGCGGCCAAGGAGCATTTCGCCGCAGCCAGAACACCCACGATCACGGCCAACCCTATTTCGTCCCGGAAAGCCTGTTTGCGAATTCGTTTGAAGCCCGTTCAACTCTATTCTTTGGGGAAACACTAATGACGACCAAACAAGAGCAGAAGACCTATAAATACATGTTTTAAAGACCCTATTCGTGTGCCTCTTAGGTCACCACGGTGTGCCCCTTTTGGGAGCCACCATCACGATTTTCTTAGCTTTTATGTTTTTTTGTTCTTCATTCTTCGTTTAGGGAGATAGAGATTTCTCTTGAACCCTCTTTTTTTATTTCATTTGATATATTACGCATTATTTCATCTCATCTTTACTTTCTTTATGTTCGAGTAATTAGTCGTTTAGTTTAAGGGCTCCATCGAAGGGAATCAACTATGTTTGATAAGGATCTTCGCGAGATAAATTTAGCCGAATTCTAGAACTCTTTCTTCTAGGTTTGTTCTCATTGCATGGATCTAGCGTCACAAACTAGAAATTGATCTTAGGATTGATAAAACCACGACAATGCTGAATTTATTAACCCGGCCTAGATTGAGAAGAGCAGTCGTGCTATAAAATACGAAAGCATACTTATAGGGCGTTCTGAGCGTTGATGGACTTATTCAACCTTGCGTTATCTCCTGCACGGCCAGCAACGAAAGCGATTGGTCGAGTAGATAGATAATAGTTGGTTAGTTCTACGATAGTAGGCTAGCCATAATTCCGTGATTCGTGTTTGTGGGGTTTCTAAAATCGATTTTTACAAGAGCTTTTTACCGTTCTTTGAATCGATCATATCTCAGAGATATCCCTGTCAACTCTACATTAATTTTATTACCTTTTTTATCGCGTCTTATTTTCTTTCTTTGCATTTATCTAGAAATTGTGACAACCTATCCAAAAACCCTCTTTTCGTCTTAGACTTCCTTACTAATTCTGGTTCTAAGGTTTTGTAGGTAAAAGAGGATTCCATGTGGATCGATACCTTAAGTAGTACATTGCACTGCTGTGCACTTGCAGATACCTAGGGTTATAAATATTATTACCTGAAGTTACGCTAAACCTTAGCAGCATCAAATGCAAAAATAAAAAGTTAGAAAAGCTTTCCTATAACATATGATAATCTTCCTGAAAACAATAATAACGTCATGAAGAATAACCAGACTCACAACCAAAATTTTAGTTCGAATTAACTTCTAACAACGATGAAAGACAACCATAATCGTGTTTAGGATGATTGCGTAAAAATATAGTTAAGTCTTTCTAAAAATCGAGTTTAAAATGTGAGAATAAAATCTTAGGAACATTTTCATAAAACATATGATAATATTCCTAAACGTCAGGATATCTTCCTAAAAACAATAATAAACGTCTGAATGTATTATTTTGTGTCATGCTCGGCCAGATCACAAGATGAAAGTTCATCATATACGATTTATGCATGTACTCTTGTTGTGTCCTCCTGTGCCACATCTGCTGCACTTGTGTGCCTTAGACGTTGAACCTGGTACACAAAATTCTCCAACGGATCTCTTCCTCTTTTTTGGAGTCCACTGCTCTGCTTAGTGGTTGGAGGTACACATGAATAATCGATTACATTTTCCGGTTGAGTACAAGTTGTTAACTCTCCACAAGGGTGTATGCTCTCAGCATATGCTTTAGAAAATGTTTTCTTTGTGTAGAAATCTTCCACAACCTTGTTTTTATTCCTCTTTGTGCGTTTAGCAGCAACAATTGTGTGAATGCAAGGGATCCTATCAATGTAAAACATGCAGCATGTGCATTGCTTGTTTCCAGGTGAACAATGTACGTTTGAGTTTCGTCCTTGACTCAAACTCATGATCATCTACTTGATATACATCAAGAATCATTGCAGGGTGGTACCTTTCAACAATCTTTTTGATTACATTCGGTGTGGCATGCTGGTCGTGTTTAGCAGCCTTTTCTCGACGTTCATGAAACCAAGTAGTGAGAGTCATCCTAATCGTCTCGAGAAGAGAAATTACTGGTAACTCCCGAGGCATGTTCAACATTGATGAATTCAACGATTCAACAATGTTGATAGTCATAGTGTTGTATCGGTTGGCAGGTGCATGAGATCTTGCCCATTTGCTAAAAACTGCTTCCTCCAAATATGTAGCCAAGCTCAGACTCCTACTTTTTATCTCTGTGAAAATCTCATCAAACTCATAGCGAGTGTATGCGACGGGAGCAGCTTCTACAAGCAAAATTAACCCTTTCCTATCATTCTTGGATTTGAGGTTTCTTAGGAGATGGATTCTGCAAATTCCATGATGTGCGAGGGGATAGATCTGTGAAAGCGCTTTGGCAATTGTTGGAGCTCGGTCAGAAACAAATACCAAGTCCGCTGCATCAGGAATCACGCTCCTCCATCCTCTAAAGATCCAGCTCCATGCATCATCGTTTTCCGAGTCCACAATCCCAAAAGCTAAAGAGTACAGGTGGAAGTTTCCATCTTGTGCATTAGCTCCTAGTAAAGTTCTCTTGAACTTTCCCTCATGAATGTACCATCTACAGCAATGACTCCTCATGAAAGCAAAACCTATTAATGATGGCCCAAATGCAACAAATGTGTATTTGAATTTTCCAGCAACATCTTTTTCGAGATAAACCTTTGATCTAAGGTTTTTCTCTTGAAGCATGAACAACCACTTTGGTAGATTGTGATAACTATCCTCTGGGGTTCCTTTGACCAAAATATGAGCATGCTCTTTCGTTCTCCAAGATTTTTTGTACTTGATTTGTACACCATGATTTATTCTGACAACATCATGGATCTGTTTTGGTCTGACACCATCTTTCTTCTCGGCATAGTTGTTGTAGATTAAAGATGAAAGCATTTTCATAGTATCTAGCCTATTGATGGCATTTCTGTGTGTTGTATCACAAGTGTGTCCGTGAACATAATGCTTCACCACAAGGAAATCAGAAGAATCAAGCTTGGTTGCACGCATCCTCCAGCTTCATTTTTCATCCATACACAACCTAAGATCACTCTAGACTTATCTGACCAACGAATCATGTACCCAAATTTTTTTATCAAGTGTCCACTTACTCATCTTGTGCATCAACTCTTCTTTGTTCTTGAAATATTGGTTCACATGCAAATCGTTGTCCCCTCTGGTCGAAAATGAAGATCCAAGAGGAATATGAGGAGGATCTAGAGCAGAATGCAAACCAAATTGATAATTTCTCATTTCAGCAGTCGAACATGTGTCGTTGTTTGGTAAAGAAACTGAAATGTTGCTTTCAACTGGTCGATGAAGTTCCTACAAATCAAAATTGGATAATAATATTGAAATATTATCGATGGAGTTCCTATAGAGAAACCTAAACCAAAAAGAATGATATTTAAAATTAGAAACAACAAAAATCAAAATGTTACAGACGATTCAGGAAGCATTTCCAAATGTTTAGAAACATCTTCCTAAATAATTAAGAAACATGGGACATATACTCAAATGATTCAATTCGTGTGAACAAATCGTATAAACACAATGTTACCTATTGCATTTGGTTGTATATGATCTTAGATTGAATGTTGCTTCCACTCGCCTAGAAAAAGTGAAGGTAATTAGTATCTGAAAATAGCAAAAAACAAATGTTGCAGGCTTTTCAAGAAGCTTTTTCCAAATAGTTAGGTAAGTCTTCTTTAATCATGATAATCGTGTAAAGAAAATCATATAAAAACAGAAAATGTTACATATTGATTTTCGTTGTATGTGGTCTTTGATTGAATGTTGCTGCCAACATTCTCAAGACCAAACTGATTGCCTGCGCCACTCACCTATAAGAAGTGAAATTGGAAAGAACAAAAACTATTAAGAAACATCGAACATATTCTAAAATCATATTTGTGTGAAGATATCGTATAAACACATTTTTACCTGTTGCATTTGGGTGAATGTGGTATGTGATTGAATGTTAATGCCAACATTCCCAATATCAATCTGATTGCCTACGCCACTCATAGTTACACACAAACGAATGAGTTTCGGATCTTCTTTTATCTTGTTAATGAAGGTTTTTAATTGGCGATCATTCCGCATGTACATCGGTGGAGTATCATCTGCCATCCTTTGCATTCTCAGTAGAAGTCTATAGATGAGTGTAATATCTTTATCATCCATGCCAAATTCTTCCATAACAATCTTAAGAAGATCTTTGTAAGTGATGTCCTCATCTACCTCACAAAGAGATCCTCCTTTGCCTTTATCGACTACAAACTCCCATTGGAGCTTGTCTACAAATTTCCACTCCCCGCAAACAACACATATCTCGACCATAACTCTTTGGATTATAAAAGAAAAGATAACAAAGAAAAATGCATGAGAATGACAATAAACCATCTCGCCCTATACCAATGCAACCAATTAGTATAGCAAAAACCAACTTCAAAAAGAATCAAATTTAAAAAGATGACTGATATTCCCATATTTTACCTCTTTTAGCATGCTTTTAACTTAGCATTTTAGGTCTCATGCACGTGTTTTCATATCTTTCCTTAGTGTTTTGGTCTAAATTAGAGTCTAGCTAGGTTGCATTAAGTCCTAGTGAGTCTTGCATGTTTTGGAGTCTTATTTTAGGTATTTGGAGACATCTTGGAGGTGATTGGAGACCTTGGAACCAGACCCGATCGGATTTGAAGCAAGAGGAAGTGGCTAAGGCAGAAACGCTGTTTCCAGGAGACTGTGCCGACCCATCCTGGGTCGGTATGGTGGGTCGGTATGAGGACAGAAAGTTACGCCGATCCACGATGAAAATTCATGCCGATCCAGGACCGAGCGGTACACAAGCACGGATCGAACATCCTTCGTTCGACGTCCCTTCCTTTGTCACTACACCGACCGGTCTTGAAGCGGCACTCCCCGATCGGTATGGAGACAGAAGCTGATACCGATCCAAAGGACGCTCACGTACCGACCCAGAATCAAGCGACACCAGAGCACAGGAAAATTAGTACCGACCCATCCTGGGTCGGTACTAATCAAGCGGCACTAATCTCTCCCGGCTAAAAA
>PKMM01029527.1:217549-267742 GCA_002933915.1 Eutrema heterophyllum
TGCCTAGCCAATGAGAGTTGATGTCTAGGGTGATTAGTGAACTAAGTGGAATTGGAGATTAAAGCTTGTTAATCATCTTATCACAAACGAGAGTTTGTTCTTGATTTGGTGATTAACAAAGTGATTAGTGCCACGAGAGTGGATTAGTCATAATTGTGAATTCCATGTTCTAGGATAGTGTTTAATTCAATCTAAATCATCATTGTTTGTTCATTAATCATCTTCTTGATAGTTAATTCATTTTCCAACACTTCTAGCCTTTGTTTTCTTTCTTGCATTTTACTTTCTTAATCTAAAAACATAAAAACCCAAAAACATTTGCTCTAGCTTAGGAAGGTTCATGAATTCTTAGTGCATTGATCTTAACCCCTATGGATTGACACCTCTTATGCTACAATGACAAGCATAGAGGAATTGATATGAACACACAACAAAAATCCCTATATCAATGACCAAGAACATGACATATGTAAACAGAAATATCATTTTCCTGACTCAGATCGGTAATTTCTATCAATCAGTTATGGATCGTATTTATGATACCCGTCCTAAATATGTATGGAATCCTTCTTACATATAATTGCATTACATAGACGACATCAAGCTAATTGCGTTACAGATGCGACATCTAGTTCAGTAAGCAATTAGAATTACCAATTTCACAAGTTCACAAACTAATTGCATATATTACAGAAAGCGACATTAAGAAGCTTACCGGTGGTGATCTCAAAATCAAGCTAGTCGACAATTTAATTAGATTTCAAAATCAATTGCTAATTGAATTACAGAGGCGACATCAAGCTTCAGTAAGCGAATCAAATTACCAATTTCATAAATTCTCAAGCTAATGGCACTACAGAGGCGACATTAAGCTTCAGTAAGCCAATCAAATTACCAATTTCACAATTTTGCAAGCTAATTGCATAACAGAGGCGACATTAAGAAACTTACCGGTGGTGATCTCAGACGAAACCGGCATCCACATAAGCTGATCGGAGGAGGCTCGAATTTGAGATGTACGAAAATGATAGGAGACTTGATCAGAGACTTGATCGATGATGAAGGAATACTTGGTCGGAGGTGATCCCGATCGGAGATGGGGCGCTCGGAAAGTTTGACAAGATTTCAAATCGGCGAATCAATTCTCTTTGAATAATAGGTATTTCTTATTTAAATGAAATAAGGACAAAAGAGTCACTCTATTGATGAAAAATGTTGGGTAAACCATCTATTTCCCCACGAGAAATGACCTCATTCCAGATCCTTTCGAAAGCAAAGTTAAAACTTATTATATCCCTTTGAAAAAAAATTCGAAATTTATATCCCCACATATGTCGGTTTTGATGGTTTGTGCTCAAAACCCATGAGTAAACCATCAAACCCTGAAACTAAAACAGAAATTAAAACTGATTACAAGCAAATCCGACCCGCCCCAAAAAAAACCCCGATCCAACCCTTTTTCTTCTTGATTTGGTGAAGACTGAAGACAAACTATTTTCTTCATCACAACTTTTATTTTGATACATGATTTACAGAAATACAAAGAACAAGAAAGATGAAAAATATTCACAGAGAACATCATAAAAGAAAAAAAAACAAAGAAAACTCAAAATCAAAACACAAACACTTGAAGAAATGTTTTGATTTCGATTTTTTTTTTATCCACCAGATTTAACAAGATCCCCAACAGCTCAGAAACATAACCGTACGCAGAGATTCCTCCGCCTGCCTCAGCCTCTCGCTCGCCGCAGCACCAAATCGGCTCGATTCTAGATCGCCTTTGAGCCTCCGCACATACTTAAACCAAAAAAAAAAAGAATAAGAATCCAGCTTCACATGGCTTTCGTTATCCTCAAATAAAAACTGGAATCATATGTAATTCCTGAGTTGTTTTCATCATCATTAACAATGTCACTGGCTTTTCTTGTTTTTCTTCTTTCACCCGATGGAAAAACCAGCTTTAAGAGGAAAAGTATAATGGATTCGGATTTAGAACATGTAGCTCTTACACCTCAGAAGCAACACACTAGTTGATTTCGTTTTTAAGTTCTAGGGTTCTAAAAATTGGGAATTTTTTTATTTGGGGATTTATGATTTAGGGTTTTCAATTTTGGGGATTTATGTTTTAGGGGTTTTAGTAGGGTATGGGTCATTAAATGGGTCTAAATCGGTTAAGAGTCGGGTTTTAGATGGTTAACAACGATTAGAAAACAATAAACCATCTAAAACCGATTTCTATGGGTTTTGGTTTCAAACTTTTATTTTATGGGGATTTAATCCTCAAACTTTTTTTTTTGGGATTTACGTCTTTAACTTTTCTTTTGTGTGGATATTTACAGAAGACATAGTTTGAGAGATATCTGACTAGATACGATAGTTTTCGTGAAAAAATAGATCGTTTATCCAAAAATGTTAGCAATGGAAGTTTTAAACGTGTATGGTATATTAGGAATGGAAACTAGTTTCCATGTCATTTTGAAGAATTTCTCTAAAAAAAATGCTACATCACCTTGCTTCATGCACGTGAGAGGTGAGGGGTAAAATAGAATATATTTCATAAATATCTATGACCAATTGGTTTATGGCTATTCAGCTAATTTTCAGTTTTTTTTTTGGTTATCTAGTTTAATTTCCCCTATAAATAATTAGTTGATCAAGATGGGAATGTTTATTGACTTTATTCCACAAATCTGTTGACGTCACGTAATGACGTCGCACAATGTGATGCATGCATGCATGATTAAGCAACGTAGCTTTGACATTAAGAGTATGACTGTATCATTGGCACCACAACAGAAACTTGGGAAATAACAACAAAACAGGTTCTAAGAGACAATGAAAATCCTATATATATATATATATATATNCTTGTGATCTCTAGGCTTTGCCTGAGATACTTTTCCAGTCGAACTAATGACACTTGGTCAAAATCCTTTTGAAAATTGTGAATTTGATGAGCAAGATTCAAGAACTAACCCAGATTAATGATGTTGGGTTGAGTTAAGAACTTGGGATCACAAGGAAGAGCATTTGCATTAAATAGCCAAGAAGGACACTTTGTCATCTTGTGACCAAGGCTTATTTGGCCGAAGCACAAACGTGGTTAAAGGAGGCTCTTTGGCGTTTGGTGATTGCACTAGGTTTTAAGGATGTCTCCTCATATATAAATATAGAGGTAGACATGAGAGAGAGCTAAGTGAGTTGTGTGAGCAATGTGAGCCACACAAATGTAGATAGATAGAGAGTGAGAGAAAACTGTCAAAAGCATAAGCTTTGGCACAAAGGGTTTTCGGGAGTGATACAAAGTGAGTCTAAGTACTAGTAAAGGATATTAGGCGGGTCACTTGTAGCTCCTTGTTGTAATCTCTCTCTATGATTCTAGTGGATTCTGAAGTGAGTCTCGGCAAGATGTAGCGACCCTCTTTAACGGGCGTGAACTCGTTGAAGTCTTGTGTGTGCTCCCACCCCATCTTCTTTCTCTCTTTCCCTCTTTCTCTCGATCTCTGTTTCCTGCAATTTTCTGTGTTACACAACGTACTGTGTGTGTTACACACTTCTCTACATCAGTCTCAGTATTTGTGACATCAACGTCTTCATGTCTTGGTTTGTTGGGGTCTAAGCTCTGGAAAGGTGATGCCTTTGAGCCTCTGGATTCTCAACAGATTTGTATCAGAGCCAGGTTATGTGTTTCGTGGTTCTCTCAAGCCAAGAATCATGTTATTTTCAAGAAGAGAAGTGGAAAAGTTTGATGTTCTTGGAGGTTTTATTATGTGGAAGCAGGAACTCATGGCTGGTGTCTAAGCATGAGTGAAGCTTTGAGGATGACTGAGATTTCAGTAAGGAAAGCCTCAGATCCAGGCGGAACAGAAGAAGAGAGAGACAAGGTAGATCTAGATCTACAAGAGAGAGGATCTAGAGAAAGAAGGAGAGTGAAGAAAAGGAGGAAAGGTTGGATCTTTGGAAGGCTGGAGCAGTAGGGCTCCTTTGCCTTAAGCATCCACGTTCTTTTCTTTGTAAATCTTGGTTGTGGGAGACAAGAAACGTCTTAGGTGAAGCAACAAAATCAGGAGCTCTTGGTAAATGATGCAGATGAGAGGAAGTTGCTGTAAGGCTCTTCATTGGTGAGCATCATTGTGTTTTCTCATGTGTTGAGAAAGAGAGACATGTGTGTCTCATATCAGATTGAAGACCAAGTCGTGTCTCTTGGTGGATAGCAAGAATCTGAGAGGAAAGAGTTGTAAGACTCATTCTGGTGGAGCATGAAGCATCTCGTTCGAAACATCTCCAACATCAAGAAGGACTGAGCAGTTGCAGGTTTTCTATTGAAGCTGCAGGGTTTCTGGTGCAGTTGCTGGTGCAGCTACTGGTCTTCTGGTAGAGCTACAAGGTTTCTGGTTCGGTTGCAGGGTCTTCTTGTTCAGTTGCTGGGTTTTCTGGTGAAGCTACAGGTTTTCTGGCATAGTTGCAGGTTTACTGTTGTAGCTACAGGGTCATCTGATGCAGTTGCAGGTTTTACTGGTTTAGCTACATGTTTTCAGTTCCAGTTACAGAGTTAGTAACAAGGAGCAACATAAGAAGCAAAGGAGAAACGTTGGTTATGGTGTGTAACTGAGTGTGGAAGTGAGATGTGATAATGCTGGTATCATAAGGAGTGATTCAGAACAAAAGTTTGAATCGGTTGAGGTGATTTCAAGGTTATGAAATCAGGTTTCCTCTGAGTTCTCTAAATGTACAGAATCTGCAACACAGTGAGAAGAATTTTCAGATTACTCACAAGTGGAAGTGTTGCAAGCACAAGGGAAATTCAGAGATAAAAGCAAGAAGCATATGATCGAAGATGGATGTTCTTGATCATTGCTGAAGAAGCCTGTTAAAGGTTGGTGTATACTGAATTTTGATTGTGTACCACACGAGTTCAAGTTGTGTGACTCAAAGTGTGTACATCAGAATCGAAACATCAAATTCAAGACTCAAGTTTTGGGACCTAATAAGTCTGATTCCGCTGCAGTCACGACGTATTTGTGATGCTCTGTATTGAAGTTTCAGGTTGCTTTAGTTCTGCATTTCATTGGAATCAAAATCATGTTGGAACACAAAGGAGTTTGTACTGGTTTTGCTATGATTTGGCCAAGATTCAGTGATGAGTTTCATGCTGTTTTGGGGGGTTAATTTAGTGTGGCAAAGACAGCTTCAGGTTGTGTTCAAGCCTTGGTGTCTATGGCTGTTTGAGTATCAGTAAGTGTATTATGGTTTTCAGTCTAAAGGTAATGCATGATGGTTATGAAGCAAGTCATGTTTTGTGTGGTTAAAGGACGAAAACGGTTCTGAAGAGTTCAGTGGCTTTTAGGTTGAGTTTGGGAGGGGTTTCTGCTGCAGGATCTGTCTCAGGTTTTGTCTCAGTGGGTAGCTATCTGTTCAGGGAATATGAGAGTCTACGGTTAGTGGATTTTTTTCAAAGAATGTTTCAGAAGGAATGCAATGATGTTTTGTGATTTTGTTGCAATCTGAAATGTTATGTGGAAACAGAAGGAGTAACACTCAGCTGGTGTGAGTTTGAGTGTTGGCCGAAAGGTGTATGAGCCGTTGTTTCAAGATGTGTATGCTCATGACAAGGTTGCAGTAACACAGATTCATGTTTGTGTAGTGTTGTGTCTAACACATGGAAATTATGTTGGAGTGAATATGAGAGAACAAGGTGTTCTTGTCTCAGGTGGAGCATTGTTTTACAGGAAATTTACAAAAGATACTTTGTATTTGATTCAGATTTTCAAGCAATGGAGAAGAATTTGATGGTCTTAAGGCCTAGGACATTGGAGATGTCATGTGTCATGAGGAATGTGTCTCAATGTTGTTGTGCAACATGATATACTATGATCGAGTATCGAAAGTCTTCCTAGCTGAGAGAGTTAGGCGGCGTGTCCAGTTTATTTCAGCGGTACAAGATCAGTATGTGTTGTATTTTGGCGGCAAGAAAATGCAAGGTTATGGTTTGTGATTTATGTGATGGAAGTGTGGTTTGATGGTGTATCGACATAAGTTGTTACATTGTCATATCCTGGTGAATGCTCTAAGTAAAGGAGAAACAGTGTTGCTGAAGCTTAGTAGGGTTCTTTGGTGGTTCTTCGGGTACATGGATCAATTTGGAGTGGCTGCAGGAAGAAAGGGGTTTGGTCATAAGTTTTGACATGTTTTCTGAAGCAAAAAGCCATGGTGATTCATTCTGATACATCAGAACGTGTGAGTGGTTCAAAGAGACAGTGAAGAGTGCTTTGACTCGGATTGGTGAAGATGAGCTTTCAAAGACAGAGTAACATCCAAATGATTATGGTTCCTGGTGGAGCGTTTTATTTTGGAGGCTGTTTTGGGTGTCTAGCTCAAATTGATCTGAGTATGGTTAGCTCAAAAGAAGAGAGTTAACAGGATGCACAACTCATTGTTTAACAGGATTCATGGAAGTTTAGTGTGTAAAGAAGACAAGGAAGCCAAGAACAGGTTATTATCAACGGGTATTCAGCTGAAGCAGGTTGTAATCTGAGGGTAAAAGGCAGTTTACATGTTTGATTTTGAAGCTGGTTGTTGGTAAGGAATCTCAGAAATGACTGCAGGTTTTTTAACAGAGTTTCAGGTTTCTGGATTGAAGAGGTTGCAGGTTTCTGAATAATTTCAGAGAAGGCACAAGTGGGTTGAGATGAGGACATTGAAGTGGTTCAGGGGGTCCTCTAAAGGAGAAACAGAAAAAGGTAAGTGCAGGTGATGCAGGATCTGTCTCAAGGCTATTGTCTTCAAGAATGTGAAAGTGTTGTATATCTAGCTTGATATACAACTCATCTCAAAGCTGGTGTTAGCAACGAAAAGGAGTCCTAGAGAGGATGCAAATGCAGAGGAGCAAACTGCATTTGGAAGACAACAAAAAGGTAGTTTTATGTTGTCTTGTTTGGATCATGAGGAGTTTATGTAAGTATCTTCTCAGGGAACGACAATTGCATGACATTCAAGGGGAGTATCTTCAAGTATCATGTGTTGAAAAAGAAGAGAAAGAATTTGGTTTAAGTCTGGAATTGAATGATGCAAGGTTTAAGTCGTTTGGTGGAGTCTGCATACAAGTGAAGGTGTTGCAGTGTTCTGTTACAGCTAAATGAGGCATCAAAGGTTCAATATTTGGTGCGGGAATAGTTGTACTTGATCGTCTCAAGATTATCAAAAGTTTATGTTGATATGAGACAAGTTTCAAGGTTGCTAGTAGTGCTTAAAATCTGATGGAGGTGTTCTATTTTAGCAAGTTGGTTGAGCAAGGTTTATGTTCAAGCTCTGGTTTGTTAAAACAGGTTGTTGTAAAGGTAATCTCAGGATTCAGTGGTTCGTAAGAGGCTGTTGAGATTGTTACAAGGATGAATTAGAAGGGTTTCAGGTTCTGAAACATAGTTGGTTCAGTTTTCTGCATTTGATTTAAGTGAATTCAAAGGGTTTTGGTCTCAATGCGCATGAGGAAATCCTAGAAGCTATAGCAAGGAAATCAAGGTTTTGCAGAAGGATAAATTGTTCATTTAGTCACTACAACATGTATATGGTTTGGACAGAATTGTAGAGGATACTGTGTGATTGGAGGAGTCATAAGTAGTAAAACTTATGGGGTGTTTTCTGTTGAGTTAACAGGTTGGAGGTGGCTCTGAACTTGTTAATGGAGTTTGCTGAGCGGTTGTATCAGGTATTCAGGCGTTGAATGCATCAAGAAGAGATCACAGAAGAGTTGAGCTTAATATAGGTTTGTATTGGAGCTGGTTTTCACAACTCTAAGTGAGCTGAAGATGTGCTGATAGCTCAGGTTAAGTGATGCAAGTAGTTACAGCTGAAGTGCATTGAACGTGATGTTAAATGCAATAAGGATCAAGTTGGTTTATGGAGTTTAAACGGCTAAGGATCAAAGCTGAGTAAGTACTCAGGAACCGAGACTGGAATCCAAGGGACTAGAAGAATAAACTCTCTCTCTCTCTCAAGCATGTGCATGTTCTTTGTGTGATCATCATGTTCACAGGTGGAGATTTGTGAAGATTGTGAACTTGATGAGCAAGATTCAAGAACTAACCCAGGTTAATGATGTTAGGTTAAGTTAAGAACTTGGGACCACAAGGAAGAGCCTTTGCATTAATAAGCCAAGAAGGACTCTTTGTCATCTTGTGACTAAGGCTTGTTTGGCCGAATCACAAACGTGGTTAAAGGAGGCTCTTTGGCGTTTGGTGATTGCACTAGGTTTTAAGGATGTCTCCTCATATATAAATGTAGAGGTAGACATGAGAGAGAGCTAAGTGAGTTGTGTGAGCAGTGTGAACCGCACAAATGTAGATAGATAGAGAGTGAGAGACAACTGTCAAAAGCATAAGCTTTGGCACAGAGGGTTTTCTTGTGTAGAACAAGGAGTGATACAGAGTGAGTCTAAGTACTAGAGAAGGGTATTAGGCGGGTCACTTGTAGCTCCTTGTTGTAATCTCTCTCTATGATTCTAGTGGATTTTGAGGTGAGTCTCGGCGAGATGTAGCGCCCCTCTTTAACCGGCGTGAACTCGTTAAAGTCTTGTGTGTGCTCCCATCCCATCTTCTTTCTCTCTTTCTCTCGATATCTGTTTCCTGCAGTTTTTTGTGTTACACAACGTATTGTGTGTGTTACACACTTCTCTGCATCAGTCTCAGTATTTGTGACATCAACAGATCAACTGCTTCATGTCTTGGTTTGTTGGGGTCTAAGCTCTGAAAAGATGACGCATTTGAGCCTCTGAATTCTCAACAATCCTATATCTCTTAGAATAGTTGACAATGAAAATAATGCTTCGTGGGGATGGTTCATGCGGAAGCTAACCGCAAATAATCGTACCTTACAACCCGATTTTGTTTTGTGTCTGACACCCACTCATCAATCTACACAAATATCCGCAAGGTGAGAATGTGAATTTATTATTACGAAGATAATTTGATTGTTTGACATCTATGAGCTATTCTTATCGTCGTGACGTATACAAATATGTGTATACGAAGATACAAAAAAAAACAAAAATAGTCATGACGTCATGCATTCGTAACCGTAAAGTGACGTATCTCCTTTATATAAAAGAGACCGATTTAGAGGGTTCTTAGAGCATCCACTTTAGCAAAAATATTGAAAAAAATAATCAGCCAAGAACATCAAAAACATGCCACATCACGTTCTTCGACTATTTATTGCAAGCCACTCAAACTCAATTCCAAACTTAATCCCTAAACACTCTTATCGAATTTGGCCTACAAATAAACGGACACCAAAATGAAGCGGCCCACAAATAATTCACATAAACAAATATCGATCGATACATCTTTCCATCTCTCTCTTCTAAAGATGGCTGAAGCGGACACCATTAGTGTTTGAAACGGGAATTTTGAGAACTGAATCGATTAATCTTAACTTCTCTCGCCTACAAATATTTCTCAGATGTCTACAAAGAGATGCAACGACAGACCCAAAGAAAAGTGGCCAAGGGTTAGGGAGGGAAGAAGATCAGGAGGGATCGCGGCAGCGAGAATAATGAGACAGCGAACTAGAGCAGGATTGTCGTCCTCACTTAGCAATAAGGTAACCTGAAAAAAATTCAAACATAATTAGTCGTTAACACACATGTTCAAACAAAAAGCTTCTACACAAGGAAAATCCCCAGAATTTTATGTTCGTATTTACGATTCGGAACACACATGTTCTGTAACTGAGCGTTCTAATCGATCCCGACAAGCAACACCGGATGTTTTGGGAGTCTTATACATGGATTTTCTTGGTGACGTTGATCCGTCAGTTTACCTAGACATGTCGGAGTAGCTATTAATAAGCAATTTGGTATCAAGGTAATACATTCAATTTCTTGAAATTCCTCTTTATTAGTACGATGCGGCTGACTTATACGGCTGACTTATATATATTTTTTCATGATTGTTAATAGATGGGTTACTAGAAGTCCCATAGGACGTTAAGATTTGCAAGGCATATCGATTTGGGGACTCCTGAGAAGGGGTTTGAAGACTTACCTTCTAACCTCCACATGATAGAAAGGGAAATCCGGGTACAATTACGCGTCTTCATCTTGATGATTGCGGAAGATTCAAGTATTTGTTCATTGCATTTGGTGCGACCTTGAATGGATTTCCTTTTATGCGTAAAGTAGTCGTTGTTGATGGTACATTTCTCCATGGAAAATACAAAGGGACACTACTTACAGCAGCATCTCAGGATGGTAATTTTCAGATTTTCCCAATAGCGTTCGGTGTGGTTGACACTGAAAATGATGATTCTTGGCAATGGTTTTTTACGCAACTGAAAATGGTTATTCCTGACGAGAAGGGTCTTGCGATTATCTCGGATAGGCATAAGTCAATTGGGAAAGCAATTGGGAATGTGTATCCGTTGGCGGCTCGTGGAATTTGCACGTACCATTTATATAAGAACATTTTGGTACGGTTCAAAGGTGGTAGTTTGTTCCGTATGGTGAAGAAAGCTGCAAAGTATTATACAAGAGCTGAATTTGATGACGTCTTCGATGAGATTGAGGTGTGTAATCCTGAACTTCATGGCTACCTCCAAAGAGCGGATGTTAGAATGTGGTCACGTGTTCATTTCTCAGGCGATAGATATAATTTGACGACAACAAATATAGCGGAATCAATGAACAAAGTTCTTTCAAATGCTAGAAGTTTCCCAATTGTTCGACTCTTAGAATCGATAAGGTCAATGATGATGAGATGGTTTGCTGAGCGGCGAGAAGATGCAAGGACGATGAAAACAACGCTTACACGTGGTGTTGAAAAATTGTTGGAGGTAATTACGTTACATAGATCAGCAAGAAAAAATTGATGGCTGACTTAGTGATATTTGATGGCTAACTTATTGATATTTGATGGCTGACTTATTGATATTTGATGACTGGCTTAGTGATATTTGATGGCTGACTTATTAAAATTTATTGATAACAGGTCCGTGTGAGTGGTGCCAAACTTGCGACGGTACAATTGATTGATTCTTATCATGTACAAGTTATATGCGGATCATCGTTGCATGTTGTGAATTTGGATGCGAGAAGATGCACTTGCCGTCGTTGCGACATCGAGAAATTACCCTGCATACATGCAATCGCAGCTGCCGAGACGAGGAATGTTTCTCGTATCTCACTGTATAACCCATACTATTACCGGGATATTTTGGTTAACGCCTATGCGGCTTCAGTTATGCTTATAGATTCGATGCTCCGTGTTCCAGAACATGTAGCTGAACAAGTGTGCATGCCCCCAGTTGTTCGTCAACAACCTGGAAGACCTAAGAACTCAAGATTGAAATCTTGTTTGGAAAAGGCAAGTGAGAATAAACGCCCTAGAAAGCAACACACTTGTTCTCGTTGTAATCAGGTTGGGCATAACGCCAAAACTTGTAAAACTTAAAAATATACTTGTGTGATAAGTCGGCCGTAATAGATGACAAATCAGCCATGAATCTGTATGAATGTGTTGGAAACCAAAAAAGATGAAAAAATTTGAATTTGCAAACGAACGAGCAAAAATTAAACAAAAAAAATTTGAATTTTCGATCGATTTGAATTATAATTCAATTTGGGCGTGAATATCGACGAAATTGAAGTTCCCCACCTACACTTTTTGTAATCTCGAGACACCGCGTGAATCCCCATGTTTCTCTCGTAAATCAGCTATAATGGTGTTTGGTATGGTTCGTAAATCAGCCATACCTCAAATCGGTCAGTTGTAAATCAGCCATACCTCAAGTCGGTCAGTTGTAAATCAGCCATACCTCAAATCTGTGTTTCAAAGTTTAATCAATAATTTTTTTTCAATATTCAGTAATTTTAAGTTTTCCATCAACAATGGGTTATATTTGTAAGATTTACACTTCTTGTATGTTTATTTTTATCATGTTCATCTCAAACCCTATACAATATAATCCTTGACATGTATATGTAAGAAACTTCAGAAATTAGCCTATAATATCCTTATTTCCTTGAGATCACTAAATTATAAACATGTCATATCTATATTACCATAAATCTTATATATAGTAACAACATAATCCTTGCCATGTCTTATCTATATGGCTAACTATATTAGACTTAAACCCTAAATCATATATTACATGTTTTGTAGTAACTATGTTATCATAGATAACAAAAAAAAAAAAATACTTGTGTGATAAGTTGAAAAATACTTGTTGTGATAAGTTCAAAATTTCGTAATCCCATAAATTCAAAAATATTTGTGTGATAAGTCGGCCGTAATAGATGACAAATCAGCCATGAAGTTGTATGAATGTGTTGGAAACCAAAAAAGATGAAAAAAATTTGAATTTTCAAACCCACGAGCAAAAATTAAACAAAAAAATTTGAATTTTCGATCGATTTGAATTATAATTCAATTTGGGCGTGAATATCGACGAAATTGAAGTTCCCCACCTACACTTTTTGTAATCTCGAGACACCGCGTGAATCCCTATGTTTCTCTCGTAAATCAGCCATAACGGTGTTTGGTATGGTTCGTAAATCAGCCATACCTCAAATCGGTCAGTTGTAAATCAGCCATACTTCAAGTTGGTCAGTTGTAAATCAGCCATACCTCAAATCTGTGTTTCAAAGTTTAATCAATAATTTTTTTTTTCAATATTAAGTAATTTTAAGTTTTACATCAACAATAGGTTATATTTGTAAGATTTACACTTTTTGTATGTTTATTCTTATCATGTTCATCTCAAACCCTATACAATATAATCCTTGACATGTATTTGTAAGAATTTCCTTGAGATTAGTAAGTTATAAACATATCATTATTACCATAACCCTTATATGTAGTAACAACACAATAAATTCAAACATTCTTGTGTGGTAAGTTCAAAAATACTTGTGTGATAATTTCTAAATATGTTCAAAAACTCGCCAATATTTTTCTCCATATTCTCAAACCTTGTGAATAGTTTCTCCACCAGTTGCAGAAAGTCAGTGACATACACATTATTGTCGAAATCTTGTGAGTCATCCTTCTCATCTGCTAGTTTTTCACTAACATCATCCTTTTTCTTCCTTTTCTTCTTCTCCACTTCTTCCCCACCAGCTACATGACTTTCTTTCATTTTGTGTTTCTTAGACTCTTTGACATCCCAATAACCTTGAACAAACTTATCTTGAAGTATGTCGACTATCAAGTTATGGAGTTCTACGTCATCATCTTTACAGTTATCTTCACCTTCCCACTTAGGATATATCTCATCCTCCGACTTCATAATCATCTTCCTAACACAGACCTACAAACATTGATAAGTCAGCCATCAAACATTGATAAGTCAGCCATCAAAATATCAATAAATCAGCCATCAAATAACAATAAGTCAGCCATCAAAATATCAATAAATCAGCCATCAAATAACAATAAGTCAGCCATCAATATATCAATAAATCAGCCATCAAATAACAATAAGTCAGCCATCAAAATATCAATAAATCAGCCAACAAATATCACTAAGTCAGCCATCAAAATATCAATAAGTCAGCAAGAAAATACCTGGCCATGCTTTGCAATCTCCTGACTAATGACCGATTCTAAACTTGAACGCGTACGGACTCCACCCCATCGAAGGAATGGTACTTCATTGGGATCTCTTATTCTCCCAAAACGCTCTCCAAACACCTTAATTGATTCATATGCCCAAAACAGTAGCGCGTGCACGCAACCGTTAACGGTGTATGAATTTCCTTCATACTGAACAATCTTAACACCGTCAATGAGACATTGAAATGCAACCCGACCCCATGGATAATTCTGAATGTCTTCATCTTTGAAGACTCTTTTTGCACTTTCTAGAGGTAGTCTAGAATTATGATGTAACCCATGAATTCCCATGTGTAGAATACATAACAACCCCAACATTTTCCGTTTTTCAAGACTCCATGGACGACACGTAGCTAATACCAAAGCCAGTTCATCATACTTTGGTCCAACCCCTATCGGAACACCCAACTCTGCCCAGAAATCTGTGTATTCAGCTTCACACCTTTCAGTTAGCAGCGGATCTGTGTTTAGCCCCGTAATCTCAGCAAATTCGTGCAAGCTAAACCTGATTGGTTGACCACCGATAACTGACCAAATCTCAGTCTCCTTCTTTACAGCCAACTGACGGGTGAGTAGATAATGTACAGTCTTAGCAGACCACACGTAATCGCTATCAACTAGCTTAGCCAGTAGTCCAACATGTAACTTCTTTATTTCATCCCACGCATCTTTTCCTATTGATTCTCTAACGGGAGTAAAATTGCCCAGCTGACAATTGTGATTGATGCTTCTATTCTGCAAAGGAGATTTCCCTTCTTCATAACGTTTAGGCGGGTACTTCTTTGTTCCATTAGAAGTATCCATATGTTCATAAAAACATAATCACCAATCGTATAAACATAAATCAGCCATCATATAAACATAAATCAGCTGTCATATAAACATAAATCAGCCATCATATAAACATAAATAAGCCATCATATAAACATAAATCAGCCATTAAATAAACATAAATCAGCCATCAAATAAACATAAATCAGCTGTCAAGTGTCCATAAATCAGCCATCAGTGTAAAATCATCAGACACGGGTTTTGAAATTAAAGGCCGTAATATGGCCGGAATATGGAAAATTAACTGAAAAACCCGCAAAATCGTTGACTTACAGTAGTTTGTTTCTCAATTGAAACGATGAAAATCCTTCGAACCTTCGAAAAGAGTGCTTATGTGGTTTTCTTAATAGACGAAATGCGACTGTCGGCGAGGCGGACGAGACTGCCGGCGGTTCGGAAAAGACGAACAGGCAACACCGGCGGTTCGGAAATCGCCCAGAGAGGGTTTCTTTTTCCTGTTAGTTATGAGAATGAGTAATTAGTGATTCGAAGAAACTGAATCGTCATATTAGTAATTAGAAGAAACTGAATCGTCATATTAATTAATAATAAATCTCACTTCAAGACATAAATCAACCGTCATATAAGCATAAATCAGCCATCATATAAACATAAATCAGCCATCAAATAAACATAAATCAGCCATCAAATATGTAAATCAGCTGTCAAGTGTCCATAAATCAGCCATCAGTGTAAAATCATCAGACACGGGTTTTGAAATTAAAGGCCGTAATATGGCCAAAATATGGCCGGAATATGGAAAATTAACTGAAAAACCCGCAAAATTGTTGACTTACAGTAGTTTGTTTCCCAATTTAAAATGATGAAAATCCTTCGAACCTTCGAAAAGGGTGCTTAGGTGGTTTTCTTAATAGACGGAGTGCGACTACGGCGAGGCGAACGAGACTGCCGGCGGTTCAGAAAAGACGAACAAGCAACACCAGCGGTTCAGAAATCGCCGTCATATAAACATAAATCAGCCATCATATAAACATAAATCAGCCGAAAATCTCACTAAAAAAAAATATAAATGGCATTATCGTTAATAATAGTTTTAAACTGCCCTTAATGGACACTTTCTTTAGAGTTTGTATTATTTAAATAATATCAAAAAGGTAGGTGTTACTCTGGTCATATCACAACGTTTTTGTGATATTTGAGTAATTATCTCATCATATAAAAACGTTATTTTACTTCAAGTTAATAGATAAGTATTGGATAATTTGGTTGTGTGCAGTTGTTTTGACCCCGTGACTAGAGTTCAAACTTCTTAGTTGGACCCAATTTTTTTTCTCTCTAAGTTCTCTTATTGGCCCATGACCTATAGCCCACCAAACATGTTAGTTAGCGATATTAATTCATATCGAAATGATTAAAAAAACTAAACTGTATTATTTTTAACGTTTTATATTTTTTAATTAATTGATTTAATATATATGAAATTTATATCTATACTATTAAAAGGGTATACATTTTGTGACCAAACAGTGACACCTTCAAATTAGTCTATTCTTATCTTGGATAAATATTATTCATGTAAAAAATGTATTTTATTTTATATTTATATTTAATTCTGAAATTTTAAATATTAATTCAAATTAGTTTGGATTTCCTTAAATATAGGTTAGATTACTTATCAAAAATACAAAAATCAGTTTTTATTGTATCTTTACAAAAAATAATAAATAATTTAGATTTAATTGAGATATTCGAATTTAAATAATATTCTCATAATAATGCATATGATAAACAAAATATGTTATTGTATATTTTTGTCATAATTAATTAGGCTAAAATTTCAAATATTTGAAATTAGTAAACATTTATATTATATGGTAATATAAACGGGCGGGTTAGTATTATATTTATATAATCACTGTCATTTGCGAGTTGGTTTGTCAAAACATACAAGATAGTGGGATAATTCGAGGCATATTAAAAGGAAAGATTAACCCATTTTAACACTAAAAAAAATGTTTGTGTAGTAATCTAGATTCACATAATAACAAAGTTTACAATTACGATTACATCGATATAAACTTAACTAACTTATATTCCTATGATATACACCATATGGCAATATCATATAGTTTTTATAACAGTTTACATTTTTGTTAGATAACCAACGTTGCTATAATTTAAAGTTACAAAAATCACAAAATCATGAAATGTTTCATTAAAATTAAAGTTAAACTATTTTTGTTAGTGTTTGATCTACATAACATTTTTATACAAAAAACAATGTATAAAAATTATATTGCCCGGCACACATCACATATTGAAAAAATATAGAACTGAAATATATTTAATAGGTGCTGTGTGCGGGGCAATATATTTTTTATACATTGTTTTTTGTATAAAACATCCGAATGAATGATTTAGGTATTAAAAATATATAATTGAATATATATATATATATATATATATATATCATNAAAATAAATATGTTTCTCATATTACGAAAATTAAATCTACAAAAACAAATTATATCTAAATACAAAATAAATTTGTGTCGCATATTACAAAATTAAATCTACAAAAAAAAATTATATCTAAACACAAAAATAAACACAAATTATATTACAAAATTTCATAAACAAAACAAAATAAAATCTCGTGCGCATGCACGTGTTAGAGTCTAATTTAATATTAAATTTGAACCCGATAAAAAATAGTTCTGGGTCCGCCATTGGACGAGAGGAAACAGATATGTTAGTGTGTTCTTTATTTAATTAACACTAACACTTAATACTTATCTTACTTACATAACCGAGAGTAACCGTCTAGAGCTTCCGGAAACTAAAAATGAAAACTACATAACCTTATCCCACGTAGGGCCGGCTAACTATATAGAGCCGTAGGTGAATTCCCGGGCTCCTACCCTAGGTCCCCGTTATTTTTGGTTCCAATTATGTATAATGTCAAGTTTGAATTCGGGTGTTGACACAGCAACATCATCAACTACAAACCACTAGGCTAAAAGGATCTCGATCGGTTTAAAAAGTTCAAACAAAAATAAATAAATTTAGTCATCAGCTCATCATCAGCAATCTGATTTTAGTTTAATTATTACTTTCAAACTTCTAATCAAAGACACACTTCTGTTGTAAAAAGGTTTTTATTTTGTGCTTGAATATAATTTTACATTCAATTTAAAAAAAAAAAAATTAGTCTAGTTAAACTTGTTTCATAAATCGAAGGACTAATTTAGTGCTACTGATCTTAAGATTTTGAGATGAATGAGAAACTTAAAGACACAATAAATTGATATATGAATTCCCCTCCTTTGGGTAAGTCTCAAGTAAAGAGTCATCTTCCACAATTTTCACTATCAGGAGAAGGCATTAACATGTACGTTTTTTTGTGTTTCAGGTACAAAGCTAAGAAAAAAAAATTACAAAGAATAATAAAAATCTAAGGAGCACTTCGGATGAAGCAGATGACAAGTTGGGGATACCGCGGGAGAATCATCCGCAAGGTGTGATGTAACTGCAAATACAATTGTTGGCTATGTTCTCTTGCATAGCCGAGTTACATCACACCTTGTTGGCTATGAAAGAGAACATACAGAGCACTGTCCACACCTTGCATCATTGACTCAGGGAACCATCCATTTTAGTTTCGTTCAAGATCATATTTGCAGTTTCATCACTGATTTAGGGAGCTGTTAGAATGTCATTTCAGATGAAGCAATTGACAAGTTAGGGATACCGCAGGAGAATCATCCGGCCCCTTATACTCTCGATTGCTTACAAGAAGGTTTCAGTTGATGGGATGTAATGTTTTAACCCAACAAAACCATGCAAGTGAACATGCAATTGTAGTAGTATATCATGATCGAATCCACATAGACAAGAGTGCACAATAGTTAATTATGATTTAGAGTAAAGCTAAGCTAATAATATGAGTTTGATGAGGTTATCACAATGCAAAATAATGAAAGCTGTAATTTAAACCGATGTAAAACAATATGATTAAAACATTGGCTTGCGGGCTGGACTAACAGATTCTTTAGCCTTGCTGGGCGAATTACTCTGCTAGCTTCAGTTATTTCTGGAATCATTGGCTTCTGGACTTCAGCTTTCTTCCTTCCTAAAAAGGTTATCAAGATTATAAACTCCTTATCAAGCTCCTTCCTCTGTCATGGTGTCTCTGATAAACCCACGGGAGCTCGGGTCTCTTTGTATGATGTATGTTTTCCTAAACAAGAAGGGTTTTAGGTATCTGAAATGGTAACGGATTGATGGAAACGTGCGGTCTGAAATTGATAAGGATGTTGTACTTCAGGGCTGGATCCATCTGGATGGCTTGGATACGGGCTAAGTTTCTCTCGCACTCCTCCTTTTGGGCGTTAAATGAGAAAAACTATTCTTACTCTTGAATGTTCAGAAAACTGCTAAGACTACGTCCTAAAGCTTACCAATTCCTGAGAATTCAAGTGGGAAGGGGTGATTCAACATTCTTCTGGTGGGACCCATGGTCCCCTTTCGGCCCCCTTTACCACTTTCTTGGTCCCGATGGACCGTGCAGGTTGGGAATCCCGTTGGTATCTATGGTAAGTGAAGTTCGTACTTCTGATGGGTGGAACTTGCCTCTAGCACGGAAAAATGTCTTCAAGTTTACTCCTTCATTTCGACTATTGACTCTCTTTCATCTTGTGATCGTCCTGTTTGGTCTGTAAACGGGATTACACATCATGCCTTCTCTTCCAAAGCTGTCTGGAATTGTGTGAGAGAAGCAAAATCTGATGTTCCTTGGTACTCCTTGGTCTGGCATAAAGCAGCATCTCCTCGACACGCCACAAACTCTTGGCTTTTCATCCTTAACCGGAATCCAACCCTGGTACGACTTTCTTCTTGGGGTATTGACATCGAAAAAACTTGTTTGCTATGTGGGGTAGATTATGAAGAGAGAAATCATCTCTTTTATGAATGCCCGTTCTCACTAAATATCTGGAAAAGGGTGTGTTCCAAGCTCGGTTTTCAAAATCCTCCAACTACGTGGGAGGCCGTTCTCAAATGGCTTCCTTCGGCTTCATCTTCTGTTGTCTACTCTCTGGCTTTGCTTCAGGGGTGGAATGTCTGCCTTTACGAAATATGGCGTGAACGTAATAGACGTCTCTATGACGGAGTTTCGTTTCATTCTTCTAGAATCTCGACAATGGTTCTCCCTTACCTCAAGGATAAGTGCTCGGCTATGACTCAATCTGGGTTCAAAATAGATCATGTTCTTATGGCTCTTTGGAATAACTGATTCTCTTCTCCCCTTTTGAGTTTCATGTTTATCTCTTTTAATTTCTCATCCTTTTCTTCTCTTGTTTATGTTTGCTATTTGTAACCTCTATTCGTTTTATTATATGTAAGAAGGCCCTTAAAAAATATATATACAAAATTTCAAGGAATCCTTAAGGGTTCATGGAGTGAATTATTTATAAATTTTTATAGAGGCAATTGACATCATATTTTCATTCTAATACTCAAATCACTATTTTACGACTAACTCCCGTGACGAAAAATCAACTTTGTTTATATAATCCTATAAATCAATTCTTATAATCAATAACATAGATTAAGTTACTTAATCTTCTTCTTTATGATCTTAGAACATTTTGTCTAGTTTTTGAGGACTACACTAAAAGTAAGTTTATCTTGTGTTGTTCATCATATATCCTCGTTTCTTTTTTTATGTTTCCACATGATGTTTTCATGTTTCTAATCTACAAAGAAAATGAAAAAAATTTAACTATGGTATCCTGTATGGTCTTAGCATCATAGATGCCTAATTTTTTTTCAGTTTTTTCAGTTAGTAATGCTTTGTAAACCTCTTAAAGTATTTAGACACAATTTAGGAACATGTATAACGTATTTCAGAAAGCCTTCATAAATCAACATTCTAAGTATTTAGGAACCATTTAAGAACATATATAACGTATTTAGGAAAACCTTCCTAAATAAACAAGAAACAGAAAAACTATAAAAGACTATATTAACTGTTGATTTTCATGCGTAAATGAAGCATCATAACATGTGTTGTTGTTTGCCTACACAAAGAAAGAATGATACAAATGATGAAAAATGATCATTTCTGAAAATAAAACGTATTTAGGAACCATTTATGAACATATATAACGTATTTAGGAAAGCCTTCCTAAATCAACATTCTACGTATTTAGGAACCATTTAGGAACATATATAACGTATTTAGGAAAGTCTTCCTAAATGAACAAGAAACAAAAAACCTATAAAATACTATATTAAATGTTGATTTCATGCATAAATGAAGCATCAGAACATGTGTTGTTGTTTGCCTACACAAAGAAAGAAAGATACAAATGATGAAAAATGATCCTTTCTGGAAATGAAACATATTTAGGAACCATTTAAGAACATATATAACATATTTAGGAAAGCCTTCCTAAATCAATATTCTACGTATTTAGGAACCATTTAGGAACATATATAACGTATTTAGGAAAGCCTTTCTAAATGAACAAGAAACAAAAAAACTATAAAAAACTATATTAAATGTTGATTTTGATGCATAAATGAAGCATCAGAACATGTGTTTTTGTTTGCCTACACAAAGAAAGAAATATACAAATGATGAAAAATGATTCTATATAAGGTATTTCAGAACCATTATAACGTATAATTTAGGTATAAATGATCCTTTAGACATAATTTAGGAACATATATAACGTATTTCAGAAAGCCTTCCTAAATCAACATTCTAAGTATTTAGGAACCATTTAAGAACATATATAACGTATTTAGGAAAACTTTCCTAAATAAACAAGAAACAGAAAAAGTATAAAAGACTATATTAACTGTTGATTTTCATGCGTAAATGAAGCATCATAACATGTGTTGTTGTTTGCCTACACAAAGAAAGAATGATACAAATGATGAAAAATGATCATTTCTGAAAATGAAACGTATTTAGGAACCATTTATGAACATATATAACGTATTTAGGAAAGCCTTCCTAAATCAACATTCTACGTATTTAGGAACCATTTAGGAACATATATAACGTATTTAGGAAAGTCTTCCTAAATGATTTCCTAAATGAACTAGAAACAAAAAAAACTATAAAATACTATATTAAATGTTGATTTCATGCATAAATGAAGCATCAGAACATGTGTTGTTGTTTGCCTACACAAAGAAAGAAAGATACAAATGATGAATAATGATCCTTTCTGGAAATGAAACGTATTTAGAAACCATTTAAGAACATATATAACGTATTTAGGAAAGCCTTCCTAAATCAATATTCTACGTATTTAGGAACCATTTAGGAACATATATAACGTATTTAGGAAAGTCTTTCTAAATGAACAAGAAACAAAAAACTATAAAATGAAACGTATTTAGGAATCATTTAGGAACATATATAACGTATTTAAGAAAGCCTTCATAAATCAACAGAAACAGAAACACTGCACTCATTGCCAACATTGTTCATAATCTCATATCAACAAATATTTAAAACATAGCACTGTTTTAATCAAATTAGACAAGTTCCATGGTAGAAGGTGGTTCTCCATGAACTTTTTCTTTAGTTTCATGCTCTAGAGAGCTTTGGTTTTTGCAGAAAAGATAGGGTTAAGAGTTGCCGCCAAGCGACTCCCGCCGTGCGCAAGTCTCTTCTCTACAATGGGTAATCGAGAGAGGAAATAGGCATCTGCAGAAAGAAACGTGAGAGAAATCAGAAGATCAAGGCATTGTTGCATATATAATAGAAAGCTAAGAAGATCTTGATCCACTATACCTCCTAAAGTAGTTCCTGGGGTGGCATTCCTATAAGCATACTTGCAGGCAAGATGTATGCTTTCAGAAGCATACCTTAGCACATCAAACAACCGTACTATATCGATATCATAACTAAAACAAGATTTATCTGGTATACATCAACATTAAAGAATTTTCTCTCTTCTTGTTGCAATTAACATTGCTACAAAGGACATATCTCTCAAAATTATTAGTTGCTTACTGATTTGGACAGGCTGTTTGGTTAAGTTGACATGACTCCCACAACAGAACATCATTTGACCAGCCGTTCTATATGAAGACAGTAGTTAAAAATAAACTATCACTGTGAATTTATTTATCTTGGATATGGTTCTAGTGTGCTGAAGCTGGTTAAAGAGAGTAAGATGGTACCGTGAGTTTGGCTTGAAGGGCTTGAATTGTAGTATGTTTTGAGAGCAGATTCAATTATCATGTTATCCCAGACCTTCAAGTTAATATTGTTTCAGTTCCGAGTCAGGAAAGATACATTTGCGGGTATAGAAGAATGCTCAAACTGTGAATGTGGTGTAGGACCATCTTGTTCATATATCACTGCAACAAAATCGACCCCAAATAATAAGTAGAAAGATTCTAAACATATGCTTGAAGACTTATCAATGAAGCTTAAGGAAAGCATAAGATATATTACATGTAATTGATGTAAAGCTAATTCAAGTAACAAACGAGACTCGAAACTAAGGGGATAACATGAACAATGTCATGTGACTAAGAAACAAAAACAATGTCATGTGCAAATTTCACCGGTTTTTTATTTTATCATCTAAAACATGAAGCTCATATGAAATATCTAAATACTCAAGAACAATATAAAGTCAATCATGAAGCAGAATCTGAAAAGTGTAAGAGCCATGGTTCAATAAAATATAGCAAATCACATACCAGTGCCCTTGTCGATCCAGGGAGAGATAAGGAAGGTGGGGACCCTAACTCCTAATCGATCAAACCCGAAATAAAACGGGTCGGGTCCGATGATTCCGTCAGGATTCGGCACACCTTTAACTGGCATCGAAACGTGGTCATAGAACCCACCGTGCTCGTCATAAGTGATGAGCAGAGCCATCTCTTCCCACTGAGGACTGCTCCGTAGCGTCTCGTAGACTTCCTTAACGAACCTCTGTCCCGCCGCCACGTCGTGCGACGGGTGATCGTCGTTGGCCGGGAAGAGATCGATGTCGAAATATCTCTCCGATACAGCAGCCGCCATGATTGATACTTGTTTATTAGCTTCTTCTTTTTCCCTTTCTCTCTTTCTCTCTAAGATCGTGGGTGGAAAATTATATCAGGGTAAAATAGTCTTTTGTCTCTTTAATGAATGCTAAAAATGGGGCTTTTTTATTAGGGTGTTAGTTTGGTCAGAAATTTTTCAAAAAGTGCCTTGAACAATTTTTTTTAATTAAATAATTAAATTTTAAATTAAAAAATAAAATTGGACAAATGATAAAAGTACACGTATCAGATGGATGTCTCAAATTTATTTTTTGAGGGTCTCAAACGAGACACGCTCTCATGTGTTTTTTTGTTTCTCTCTTACTTTTCCAATTTTGTTTTATTTTTATTTTTTTAATACTGAGACACCTAGTGCTTGCTTTTGAGTTTTGACCGAGGGGGCACGTGCGCAGCATCTTTTGATTCATAACGTTTTTGGTCGAAGATTTCCGTGTTGCACGTGCGACCCAGACCTCCTTTCTATTATCTTAATCTCTCATTCTTGTCTTAATCTCCTTAACTAAAACCAATGATCAAATATTGCTAGGCATTGATCAGGTCGTTGACAAAGGTTTGGCATCTAATGAATTAATCGGGAATTAAACGGAGATTAATTGGGAATTAATTTTTCATAATTTTCTCTATAAACAATTATATATTAAATAAGTGCAATAAGAACAAGAATATATGGTTATACATGTCAGCATTGTTATTTTTTTATATTTTTTTAATAAATTTTGAAATTACCAAAATACATCCGTCTTCTTTTTTTTGCATGCGATATCTAACCCTAATTTTGCGTCGCCTTGTTTTTTTCAACGATTATTGGCGATTTTGCTGGTTTTTCAGGTAGTTTTTACTCCATATGATAAATGTACAACCCAACATCCGATTTCAAACTTTCAGAATCCATAAACATCAAATTATCTAGATAGTTACGATTTTTTGACTAAATACATCAAAATCGCGGCGGTTGGTCACTACCGAACGCCTCATCTTCGATTAATCGGCCACTGCGTCCGTGTTTTCGAACATAGACTAAAACCTTCTCATTATCTCTTTTTGTTTCTTTTTGAAACATTTACTTTTTTTTGTCCCCTCCCCCTCCCAAAAAAATTATTACTTCTTAAAATATTTTCACTTTAACCTTTATCTTTTTAAAATGTCATCGTTTTTTTTTTTAATTTTGATCATCTATTTTGGAGACTTCCTCCAGACAATCAGGATAATAGTTTTCCTTGGATTATGTGGTATATTTGAAAAGCGAGAAATGATAAAGTTTTCTCAAATGTGGATAGAGATCCACAAGCAACACTGAAACTAGCGGAAACTGAGGCAATTACCTAGGACTCGGCACAGAGGAGTGATCCTGACGTGATATTCCAAAACATTACCCCTACTCTGGTGTCTCTGCATTACGAGGGTTGGCGGTGTTACATTGATGGATCGTGGAAGGAGACATATACTTTCTCCGGATTATGATGGCAATGCTTTCATGAAGGAGTCAAAGAAACTATAATGGGAGCAAGAAACCTGCGAAGAAGTCTCTCCCCCCTACATGCAGAACTGTAAGCACTCATTTGGGCCATGCATTGTTTGATTGCAAACCAGAAGACGGCAATAGCCTTCGCAACAGACTGCTCCGAGCTGGTGAAAATGGTGTCTTCACCCGAAGATTGGCTGGCTTTTGCATTACACTTGGAGGAATTCGTGAAGAGTAAGGAGGTGTTTTCTTTTTTCTCTATCTCACTCATTTCGCGCGCAAATAACACAATGGCATACAAGTTAGCAAGGAGTGCTCGTATTTACCCAGTGGATATTACTTTTGTAAACTCGGTACCTCCGGTTTGGATTTCCGAACCGTTCTAGGTATTTAGACTGTTGACAAAAAAAAAAAACCTTAGGAAAACTTGTATTAGGAAAACTTGTAGAGGCAAATATCCATATTAGCAGTGAAACAATATATCTATACTATTAAAACGAAGACACTTTTTGTGTCCAAACAGGTTTAAATACATATAAGGTTATAATTTATGTGGATAACTATACATGTTGTCAAACAAATCTTGTTTTTAATAAATAATCTACATAGTATTTTTATTGTTAGATATGAATTTTCTAATTAATTATAATTTTTATAAATAACATTTAATGTCTATTTAATTGATTAAATTATTTAAAATATAATAACATTAATCCATGATTGTAGAGTTTAAAGATATATTTTATGTTTGTATGTGGTTTTAATCCGAATTTGAAACTTTAAGTGACGTCCAAATTTCAAAGTTGATGTTTGGTTTAATATGTTTATTTAATTGAACCATAATTAGACCAAATGATATAAATCTTATTATTAAAAATATTTTAACTTGATAAAATTTCAAATATTCAAAATTAGTAAATATTTATATTGTACGGTAATATGGTGGGACGGGTTAATGTTATGTTTTTACAATTGCGGTCTTTTGTGGGTTGGTTTGTCAAAACATCCAAGATAACATGCTGATACGAGGCAGATTAAAAGGACGGGTTAGCCCATTTTAGCACTCATAAATATATAATTTGTGAAATTTGATTTTAAGAAAATAATAAAATAATTGGTTGTGGTGATTTTTTTTTTTTTTTTTGAACAGCAATTGTTGTGTGGTAATCTAAATTCACATATTAACAAACTTTACAATTAAGATTACATCGATATATACTTAACTAACTCATACTCCTATTCTACTAATATCTACCATATGATAACATCATATAACTTTTATAACAGTTTATTTTTTTGTCAAATAGGAAACTTTGCTATCATTTAAGGTTACATAAATCACATAATCATGAAATTTTTCATTAAAATTTAAGTCAAACAATTTTCGTTAGTGTTTGCTCAATATAAATTTCAAAATATAATGTATAAAAATTATTGACATGCACACATCGCGAATTAAATTCTAGATTTTGCATAGCACGGGATAGAAATATGGTATAAACATCAAAACACATATTGCACAACAAATCAACAAAATATTATCCTCTCACTAAAAACTTAAAAATTACAAATTCAACATATTTGAATCAATAATACTTAAAATAGATTTTATTTTTCATTTCATCTTTTATATATTTCAAAATTTAGTTTACAAAAAACTTTATAGTGTGCGGGTGCGCGGGTTAGAATCTAGTATTATTTTAAATGGTGGAGTTTTGATTGTTTGATTTGTACAACTTTTCGTACGGAAATTACGAAGATTTTGTATTTTAACCAATTGGTTCATATATTCTATTGATCATGTTGATGATTGGTCTAATATCTGATTGGTATAACGGCTCTATTAGGATTCAAAGTGGTTAAATCATTTAGTAGGTTATCGGTTTGATCCAATAGGTGATTTAGTTAGCTTCCGTTTTAGTCCGGTTTATGTAAACCCCTAGTTGATAAAAAAGGGGGTAAAGTTGTTTTGGAGCCGTAAAAGTTGTTGTAACAATCGCATTGTGCTTTCTTCTTCCGCGAGCTTCTCTGATCTTGAGACTCGTTGATTTATTCGTTCTAGTGGATTTTCCGGATCGAGATCTGGCCTGTGAGACATAGCTCTCCATATCGGAGGTGAACTCAGGATGATCATCTGATGTGTTCTTTGGTCTCGGGATAGATTCCCTCGAGAATCCATCGGGATTCGGTCGGGATTTCTTATGTCGGGATTCGATCAGGATTTAATCCGCCGGGAGTCGGTCGGTATTCGACCGTCGGGACTCTGACGGGATTCGGTCGGGATATTTTCTGGCGAAAATTCTCCTCAGAATCTCGTCGGGATATTGATGTTGCCGGGTTGTCGCTCAGCTTCTGGTAATAAAATTTATAAATCCTAGGCGTTTGCAAGTGCACAGTAGTGCAAAGTAGTACTTAGGGTGTCGATCTACAAGGAGGGTACGCTTTTCTGCGAAACCTTAGACAGAGAAGTAGTAAGGAAGTCTAAAACGAAATGGGGTTTTTGTCACAATTTGTAAAGACATTTAAAAAGGAAAAATCAATTGTAAAAGCAATGATAAAAATCGGTTGTAAAAGCAATAATAAAACGATGTTGGGTCGACAAGGATATCTCCGGGGTATGTTTGATTCAAAACACGGTAACCTAGCTCTTAGTAAAATTGATTCTAGCAAACTCCACAAACTCGAAACACGGAATTGTATGCAGCCTACTGTCGTAGAACTACACACCTATAACTTAACAACTTAACTAGTCAGCTTTCGTTGCTAGCCACGCAGAAAATTATGCAATAAAATCAAGTTCATTAACGTTCACAATACTCTATAAGTATGCTTTCGTATCTTACAGCGAAATTGCTCCCTAAAGATTAGTTCTGATATTTAGATTAAGCACTTTCGTGGTTCTAATATACCTAGGATCACTTCTAGTTCATGACGTTAGAAACATGCATTAACAACAAACCTACAAGAAAGAGTTCTAGAATTTGGCTAGTTATCTCGTGAAATCCTTATCGAACATATCGATCCCCTTCGAAAATCCCTTTAAACTCAATGACTAATCTACTCGGACATAATCATACAAGACAAAATTAGGTTTTTAAATTGCATAATCAATAGAATAAGAAGTAAACAAAAGGGTTCAAGAGAAATCTCTATCTCCCTAAACAAAGAACAAAGAACAAAAGTAAAGATTTTGGTAATCTAAGGTGGCACAAAATGAAGAACACACTAAGGCACACGAATTAGAGTTCCTACAAACACATGTCTTCTACTCTATTTTTGTCGGTCTTAGGGTTTTCAACGAAGTTGGACTTGACGGGATTCAAACGAGCTTGCAAATGGGCTTTGGGACGAAACAGGAACTGGCTGCATGTGCAAGTGATGGAGACGTGGCGAACTGCTTCCTGGCCGCGGCTGGAGCTTCTCCAGGAGTGGCCAAATGTTGTCTGGCCGCGGCAGGGAGCTTCTGAGGCTGCACTGGCAGGATTTCTTGATACAAGATTGGCCTTAGAGTCAATCGTCTCACAAAACAAAAGTCGGATAGAAACCAAGCGAGAAACTCAGCCGGTTAAAATCCTAAGGCAAACACGAACGAACAAAGGAAGTGGGGTGAACCACTTGTGGTGTGAAAGCCACAAGATAAATCACGATTGGAATTTTGGAGGTTCTGGTCTCGACAAGAGTTCAAATGGGCGACGACAAGCACAAAAGCTTTAGGTCAAAGTTTAAGAAAATTCTCGCTTTATTAAAATCAAAGGTGACCAAAAATACAAGGCTGCAGGGGAGCTTTATAAACAGCTCGACAGCTATGACCTTCGTGGGTCGAAAAGAAAGAAAGAAATTTTAAACAAAAAATACAAAAGGAAATAAAAAAAGATTACAACGAGAATTTCAAACTAAAATTCAAAAACAAAGGAAATAAAATCCTTAATCTAACTAAACTTGCGGTGCAAAAGAGACAAACACAATGGTTAGATTGATCAATCAAATTCAAAAACTTACCTTGTTTATCTTTGGTCAAACGCACGTGTGGCCGGATAAGGACAGTATGTCCGCGTCCTGTTGCATTTGAATTTGGTTGACTTCTTCTTCATGCTCCATCGTTTTGCTGATCTTCACACCAGATGATAAAGTGGACTTGGGACTTGGTTGAGAATAGAGGCCAAGCTTCCTTATTTGGGACGAGTGGGCCGAGAAGTGAGCTTCTTGAGATGGCTTCAATTTGGGCTCGATCCATGCATGTTAGGGCTCGGCCAATCTATCATTCATGGGCCTTTGATCGACGAATGAACCTCAATTGAGGTTCATTCGTCTGGGGTTTCCTCCGTGGGATCATCGTTTGGGCCGGGAAACGGCTTGTGCATGGCCTCATCTTGTTCCACTCGTGTAACCCAAAGTATCTTGACCAAAGTGATTTTTAGGGTCACTTGGTCAATCAAAATGGTTTCCCTCAGTGGAGATTTCATCGTTTTGATGTCCCTCAATTTCAACCTCCATACGGTCTTCCTTATAGCCGAGAAGAAGTTTGAGAAGCATGTCTTGGTCAGGTCGTTGGTTCTGCTGGTTTTGGCTCATGACTCCTTTGGCAAACATGTTGAACTTGTGCTGGAGTGTTCTTGCTCGAGTCCTTGTGATGGCTCCTTGTGGAAGGATTGGTGCTTGGACCGGTTCGGGTTGATTTTGATCCGCTTCTGTTGGGATGTCCTCATCATTCTCACCCTCCTGAGAAGGTTTTGTCCTCAAAACTGGATTATCTGCATTAAAATAAGCTAAGTCAGTAACGTTGAAAGTTGGAGAAACTTTAAACTCACCGGGTAGGTCTAGTCGGTAGGCGTTGTTGTTGATTTTCTCCAAAACTTTGAACGGTCCATCTCCTCTTGGTGCTAGCTTTGAACTCCTCTGGTCCGGGAACCTTTCCTGCCTCATGTGTAGCCACACCCAATCGTCTGGTTCAAATATGACCTCCTTGCGACCCTTGTTGGCGGATTTGACATATTGCTCGGTCATTTTCTCCAAGTTCTCCTTTGCTTTTTGGTGAAGTTTCCTCACAAATTCAGCTTTCTTCTCTCATTTAGGCTGATTGCTTTGTCTTGAGGGAGTGGAGACAAGTCCAATGGCGTTAGCGGATTGAATCCGTAAACGATCTCAAATGGCGACATCTTTGTAGCCGAATGCATAGATCGGTTGTAGGCAAACTCAATGAACTGTAGACAATCCACCAGTTCTTGAGGTTTCTTCCAATGGTTTCTCTCAACAATGTTGATAATGTGCGGTTGACCACCTTGGTTTGACCGTCGGTTTGAGGGTGGCAAGTGGTTGAGAATAAAAGCTTTGTTCCAAGCTTTTTCCATAGCATCCTCCAAAAGTGACTCATAAACTTGTTATCCCGGTCAGATACAATTGTTCTAGGGACTTCATGAAGACAAACGATTTCTCTAAAGAAGAGCTCGGCAGTTTGGGAAGCATCATTCACCTTGGCACAAGGTATAAAGTGTGCCATCTTCGAGAATCTGTCCACAACAACAAAGATGGAGTCTTTGTGTTGAATCTTTGGCAAGCCGAGGACAAAGTCCATCGAGACATCCACCCAAGGTGTCGTTGGGATGGGTAGTGGTAGATAGAGACCATGTTGATGCACCTTGGATTTAGCTTTCTTGCAAACCCCGCATCTTGCACAATGAGACTCCACAGATTTCTTCATGTGTGGCCAAAAGAGTGCTCGGTCACTGTGGCCATTGTCTTGTCGACTCCGAAGTGACCCATAAGACCTCCTCCATGGGCTTCTCGGATGATTAAATCCCTCATAGAGCATTGTGGGATACACAATCTCTTCTCTAGGAACAAAAATACATCGTGTATATAAAATTTGCCAAAGTCTCCTTTGTCGACTTCTTTGTAGCTCTCTCCTAGCTCAAAATCATCTTCATATAAACTCTTGATGAATTCAAAACCCAATACCTTAGCTTCCATGGTAGAGATCAACGCATACCTCCGGGACAAGGCATCAGCAACTATGTTTTCCTTGCCCTTCTTGTACTTGATTATGTAGGGAAAGGTTTCGATAAATTCCATCCAGCGAGCATGTCTCCTCTTAAGCTTGGTCTGACCTTTTAAGTGCTTAAGCGTTTCATGATCCGTGTCGATCACAAATTCCTTAGACAAAAGGTAATGCTGCCATGTCTCTAAGGCTCAGACAAGCGCATACGATTCCTTGTCGTAAGTCGGGTAATTGAGTGAGGCTCCTCCTAACTTCTCACTAAAGTACGCAACTGGTCTCCCTCTTTGTGTCATCACAGCTCCTATTCCAATATTAGATGCATCACACTCCACCTCAAATATTTTGTTGAAATACGGCAAAACTAGAACCAATGCATTGGTGAAGCTGTCTTTGAGAGCTTGAAACGCGTCTTGTTGTGCTTTACCCCAAGTAAATCCAACACTCTTCTTCACTACAGCCGTAAGAGGTGCTGCTAGGCTATTAAAGTCTTTGACAAAGCGACAGTAGAAGCTAGCCAATCCGTGGAAACTCCTAACTTGGCTAACGTTGGTTGGGGCAGGCCACTCCTTGATGGCTCGGATCTTCTCCTCATCAACATGTAGTCCCTGCGAGCTTACAACAAAACCTAGGAAAACTACTTGATCAGTGCAAAATATGCACTTCTTGAGATTTGCATAAAGTTCTTCTTGTCGAAGTGTCTTTATCACATGCTCAAGGTGTGTCACATGATCAGACAAAGATTTGCTGTATATTAAAATGTCATCAAAATAAACAACAACAAACTTACTGATGTATGCTCTAAGAACAAGGTTCATTAGACGCATAAACGTACTAGGGGCGTTGATGAGGCCCAATGGCATGACTGTCCACTCGTAGAGCCCTTGTTTTGTCTTGAAGGCAGTTTTCCATTCATCACCCTCCTTCATCCTCACTTAGTGGTAACCACTCATTAGGTCAATCTTGGAGAAGATTGTGGCTCCACTTAGCTCGTCTAGCATGTCATCAAGCTGTGGGATTGGATGCCTATACTTTACGGTAATATTGTTGATTGCCCGGCAATCTACGCACATTCTCCACGTTCCGTCTTTCTTAGGAACTATCAAGACCGGCACAACACATGGGCTGAGACTTTCTCTCACATACCCTTTGGCCAATAGCTCTCTTAATTGTTTCTCAAGCTCCTTAGTCTCCTCGAGATTTATTCGGTAAACTGGTCGGTTGGTAGAGGAACTCCGGGAACAAGGTCTATTTGGTGTTCTATCCCTCGGATTGGTGGAAGACCATCATGCATCTCATCCGGGAAAACATCTTTGAACCGGTTTAGAAGCTCAACAATTTCTGGTGGTAGCTCTATTTCACTAAAACATGCGCTCAAAATCTCCTTAAAGACCATTAGTAGCATTGGGTGGCTAGAAGATGCAAAGGCCTTTCTAACTTGACTTGGTTGAATGAGAAAATTAGACCTAATGCTAGACTCTTTTTCTTTAAGCATTTGTAATTGCAATTCATGAACTTGAGATGGTGTAAGTGGTGCTAAACTGATTTTACGTTTGTTGTGCACAAGAGTATAAAAATTAGTGCGTCCATCATGCTTAGTTTCTCTATCAAATTGTCATGGTCTACCTAACAACAAATGACCAGCTTGTATGGGAACAACATCACAAATGACCTGATCTTGGTAACGACCAACACTAAATGGAATAGTGACTTGATCGGTAACTCTAAGCTCTACCTTGTCATCGAGCCACCTTAGCCTATAGGGCCGTGGGTGTTTGGTTCTCTCAAGGCCTAGCTTATCTACCATGTGAGCACTTGTCACATTGGTGCAAGATCCACCATCAATTATGAGATTACATACCTTGCCTTTTATTGTGCAATGGCTATGAAAAATGTTTTCTCGTTGGATGGTCTCGGATGGATCGACCATTGCACTTAGGACTCGGCGAGTCACTAAGGTTTCTCCAATATCAGGATACTCAATGTCTCCATATTCGCCTTGTGGTTCAGCCTCGTCCTCATCTTGAGACTCATAGTCTCCGGATTCGGTCATGAGCATCACTCGTTGGTTCCCGAGACATGTGTCCTCGTCCCCTACATTTGAAACAAGTTATGTCTCTTGAACGTTGAGTAGGGTTAGTAGACTTACATGTATGGGCTTTGTAATCCTTTGACGGTTCATGGGATTTGCCCTCAAAAAGTGAGTCGATCTCAATCGCCTTGCCCTTGTCCACCGGTTTGCTTTGACTTGCGTTCCAAGGAACTTGTGTTTTAGCACGAGTGGTGGTGGCTGTCTTTCTCTTGATGTGCTGCTCCGCTTGAATGGCTAAATGGAACAAATTTTTGAAGTCTTGATACACCTGCCTCTCCACTTTGCGGCTAATCCTTTCTTGCAAGCCATTGATGAATTGTGCCATGAGAGTTTCTTCATCATCGTGTAGCTCAAGCGGTTCCTTAGGCGCTCAAATTCTTCGAAGTATTCCCCCACCGTCTTGTTTCTCTGTTTAAGAGCACAAAAACATCGTTGTAAATCCCTATGGAAAAAAGGAGGAATGTACCTTTCCTGCATGATGTCTTTCATGTCAATCCATGAATCGATGGGCCGTTGCCTATTTCTTTTCCGATCCGCGGTGACTCGATCCCACCAAATCAGGGCATTGTCGGTGAGTAGAGCTACTGCTAGGGATACTATTTTGGGACCATGATGGTTGTACTGGTCGAAGATGTGGTCCATGCGCTTCTCCAAATCGAGGTAAGCCTCCGAATCAACCTTGCCGTCAAAGCTAGGTGCAGTTAGCTTGACGTCACTCGATGGTTGTTGTCGTGAAGCACGATGTGTGAATTTTTCTACCTCGTCATCCTCCTTGTACTGTCTCCTACGGCTTTGGTCTCGATCCGTTCGTTGGTATTGGTATGTTTCTTGATCTCGTCGACCGGTAGGATCCGACTCACCTTCTCATTGGCGATTATGGTCTGCCTTCGTTCTTGAGCGGTGAGGGTTGGGTCGGTGGCCCTTGTGGTAGGGTCATGATTTGGATGTTCATTATTGTTGCCACCAGAAGTTGATGGATCAAGGTTGACTTGATTTCCTCGAGAAGTGGTTGCGTTGTTTGTTGTTCCAATCAAGAAATTCTCTCGGCGAATGTTGCAAAATGCGCATGTTGACTGAGCAGAATGTTTGTCACCGTCTCTTGCTCGATAAGATCAGTTTGTTCTGCCATTTAAACAACAAGTATCAAAACTATTCGCAAGACAAATGATGCAAAACAATAAGAACGAAAATGACAGTCGGACAACAAAATATATATATTTTTTTTTACTTTCAATTCGATGTATGAATGAGATTTAATCTAACAAATATTTTTATGGATTTTAGATGCAACTAAACAATAAAAAGAGTTTTTATATATATTTTTTGGATATAAAATGATGCGATCTAGATGAGAAGAACAATTAACTTGATATGGTTTTTTTTTAATGTATGAAATGAAACAGAGTGAACTACGAATATGAAATAGAATGCAGAATGAAATATACAAAATCTGAAAGAGATACAACCTGGGATTTGTGGAACTTTTAGCTCTGATACCAAAATGATACAAAATTGGCCTCGGAGTCAATCGTCTCACAAAACAAAGGTCGGATAGAAACCAAGCAAGAAACTCAGCCGGTTAAAATCCTAAGGCAAACACGAACGAACATGGGAAGTGGGGTGAACCACTTGTGGTGTGAAAGCCACAAGATAAATCACGATTTGAATCTTGGAGGTTCTGGTCTCGACAAGAGTTCAAATGGGTGACGGCAAGCACAAAAGCTTTATGTCAAAGTTTAAGAAAATTCTCGCTTTATTAAAATCAAAGGTGACCAAAAATACAAGGCTGCATCGGAGTTTTATAAACAGCTCGACAACTATGACCTTCGTGGGTCGAAAAGAAAGAAAGAAATTAAAACGAAAAATACAAAAGGCAATCAAAAAGATAACAAAGAGATTTTCAACTAAAATTCAAAAACAAAGGAAATAAAATCCTTAATCTAACTAAACTTGCGTTGCAAAAGAGACAAATGAAATGGTTATATTGATCAATCAAATTCAAAAACTTACCTTGTTTACCTTTGGTCAAACGCGCGTGTGGTCTGATAAGGAAAGTATGATCCCATCCCGTTGCAATTAAATTTGGTTGACTTCTTCTTCATGATTCGTCGTTTTGCTGATCATCACATGAGATGATCAAGTGGACTTGGGCCATGATTGAGAATATAGGCCAAGCTTTCTCATTTGGGACGAGTGGGATGAGAAGTGAGCTTCTTGAGATGGTTTCAATTGGGGCTCGACCAATTTATCCTTCATGGGCCTTTGGTCGACGAAAATACTCTCCCTCAGTTGAGATTCGTTCGTCTGGGGCTTCCTCCGTGGGATCATCGTTTGGGCCGAAAAACGGCTTGTGCATGGCCTCATCTTGTTCCACTCGTGTAACCTCCAAAGTTTTTCGACCAAAGTGATTTTTAGGGTCACTTGGTCGATAAAAATGGTTTCCCTCAGTGGAGATTCCATCGTTTTGATGTCCCTCAGTTTCAACCTCCATACGGTCTTCCTTATAGCTGAGAAGAAGTTTGAGAAGCTTGTCTTGGTCAGGTCGTTGGTTCTGCTAGTTTTGGCTCATGACTCCTTTGGCAAACATGGTGATCTTGTGCTGTTTCTCGAGTCTTTGTGATGGCTCCTTGTAGAATGACTGGTGCTTGGACCGGTTCGGGTTGATTTTGATCCGCTTCTGTTGGGATGTCATCATCACTTCTTGATCTTCATGTAACATTTGATTGAACCGTTGGATTGTCCTCAAATCATGTGTAACAGAAAGGTAGTTGGTCCTTCTTGAATGTTTCCAAAATTAGGCTGGATCAGACGGTGAGAAGATCTTCTTTGAGGGTTGAACTTCTGATGGTTTGAGTTTTAGCCGAAAATCTTGTTTTTCTCTAATTTGCATTGTTTTTGCCTAAGTAACCTGAAAAGAGTCTCGACACTACAAATATACAAAAACCGTAATAAAAACATATAAAAGCGAGTAAAACACTTATTAAAGTTCTCTAAAATCATAGGTAAAATGGGTAAAAATACGGTGTTATCAGATATCCCAACCGGTATACACCTTCAGGAACATGTCAGTATTGCCTTCCCTTGGGATTCCGTCGGGCATTTTCTTCCCTCGGGAATCCGTCGGAAATTCTTGAGGGATTTCCGACAGATTTTAATTCCCGACAAGATAATCCCGACGACTCAAATCACTACAAGAAAACATTGCGATTTTCGATGACATTTTTGACAACCTTGAATCCGTCGGATTTCCGACAGAATACCAGCAATATAAATTCGTCGGACTTCGGTCGGAAATTTCCGACGGATTCAAGGTCGTCGGAAATTGGTGGGAAATTTCCGACCGATATCCGAGGGAATTCTGTCAGTTGGAAATTCTCGACCGATTTCCGACGGCTATATATCCGTTAATGTATCTGTTGTAATAGCCGTTTGAAATTTAACAATCCGTCGTAAATCCATCGGAAAATCGCTGAATATTTCTCTATAAATATTTCTCCCCCTCATTCACAACATTCACAACATACACACAACAACAAAAAACTTACACAATGTCTTATTTCGATCTTGGATGGACAAATTCTCGACCGAATTGACGGATGAGTTTGCACAAGGTGTGGAGGAGTTCATGAACTTTGTGTCAAACAATAGCATGACATCGGAATATGGTAAAATGTATTGTCCTTGTACTAAATGTCGGAATCATAGATTAGTCTCTGTTAGGGAAATATGGAAGCACTTATAAAGGACTAAATTTATACTTGGTTACAAGATTTGTATACCCACGGAGAAACTTATGGTAGCACATCGGATAGGTTTGGTAGTACTTCGGGTAGGTTAGAGGAACCAACACCGGAAGTAGATGTAAACGCAGGTACTGTTCAAATAGTGAATGATGCGTTTCATGAAAACATATCATCGTATCATGTTGAGGATGGTAACAGGATAGAGGAACAAATTTAGAAGCGCAAAAGTTTTTTGATATGCTAGATGCGTCTAATCAGCCATTATACAAAGGATGTAGAGATGGAATATCGCCTCTATCAACTGCAAGCAGGTTGATGACTATAAAGACGGATTTCAACTTAGCCGAGGATTGTGTTGATGCGATAGCTGATTTTGTGAGAGATATTTTACCTGAAGATAATATTTCACCGGCTTCATACTACGAGATTCAGAAGCTTGTAGCTGGTCTTGGATTACCGTATCAGATGATAGATGTGGGCATCGACAACTGTATGATCTACTGGAGAAATGACGAAAACCGGTTGAAGTGTCGCTTTGTCACAAACCTCGGTATCAGGATACATGTGGCAGAGTACATGTTCCACATAAACGGATGTGGTATTTGCCCCTAGCTGATAGGTTAAAGAGGTTATATCAATATGAGCGCACGGTAGGACATATGAGATGACATGCAGAACATAACTCAGATGGAGAGATTGCGCATCCCTCATATGCGTAAGCATGGAAACATTTTCAAGAGGTTTATCCTAGTGTTGCGTGTGAGCCAAGGAACGTATACCTCGGGTTATCTACGGATGGATTCAACCCTTTTGGAAAGTATGGAAGGCAATATTCGCTGTGGCCAGTAATCGTCACATCTTACAATTTGCCGCCAACTTTGTGCATGAAACGAGAGTTTTCGTTCCTCACGATCCTCGTCCCCGGTCCAGAGCACCCTAAGAGATCTCTTGATATTTTCTTGCAGCCATTAATTTATGAGTTGAAAATGTTATGGAAAAATGGTGTTGAAGCTTTCGATGTTTCCCTGCAACAGAATTTTATGATGCATGCGGTACTTATGTGGACCATTAGTGATTTCATAGCATACGATATGCCATCTGGTTGGTCGACGCATGGAAGGTTGGCCCATCCGTAATGTCAAGATAACACTGATGCGTTCCAATTGAAGCACGAACGAAAGACCTCTTGGTTCGATTGTCATCGACGATTTCTACCGCATGATCATCTATATCGTCAGAACACAACATTGTTTAGAAAGAACAAAAAAGTTTTTGATGGTCCACCTCCTGAGTTAGATGAGAATTATATTATGACTCAGTTGAGATATTTTTGTGCTGAGATGACTGTTTCATGCGGGGGTAATGGGCATTATCCCATTGACGGTTGTGGCGAGTACCACAATTGGCACAAGAAAAGTATTCCCTGGGATATGCCATATATGAATGACCATTTGATGCGCCATAATCTAGATGTGATGCACATTGAAAATAAATTTTTCGACAACATCATGAACATTGTTCTAAATGTGCAAGAAAAGACGAAATATAATTTGAAGGCCAGATTGGACTTGCCAGATATTTGTTCCCGTAAGGAGTTGCATGTAATGGCGAACGAAAAATCACTGCCCCTGCTTCCGGTTGGATGCGACTTCAAAGGAGGATTTCTTCGATTGGATTAAGCATAGTGTCAAATTCCCAGATGAATACGCATCTAACCTTCGTAATTGCATTGATAGTTCAGAAGGAAAGTTTTATGGGATGAAAAGTCATGATTGTCATGTTGTCATGCAGCGCCTCGTTCCATTTGCATTTGAAGGTCTTCTTCCTATAAACGTCCATGGAGCTATTGCAGGTACGTACATTTACACTATTACGTATGTTACCATATTTTTAGTTGTCATTATACGTTATTTAATTTTGTAAGTCTACTATATATGCAGTGATCGGTGCTTTACATTAGCCGGGATTTATGCACGAGATCACTTACATCAGCCGGTATCCGAAATCTGGGGAAAAACATATCGGTTCTCCTTTGCAACCTCGAGAAAATATTTCCTCATGCCTTTTTTGATGTTATAGAACATCTTCCTATTCATCTCCCTCGAGAAGCAGCACTTGGTGGGCCGGAATACCGAGGGATGTACCATTTTGAGCAGTATATGTTCCACCTAAAGAAGAAGGTGACAAATCTTGCTAGAGTCGAATGTTCTATTGTCGCACAGAGCATTAATGAAGAAACTTCCAACATTGCCGGCTACTACTTTCCAGCGCAAGTCCAAACAAAAAGTAGACGCCCCGCACGACATGATTATGGAGGGAAAAGAACTAGTTATCCTGTATATGTCTCCGATATATTTACTCAAATTGGACGACTAAGTGGAAAATGCAAGGATCGGCGACTATCAGAGGAGGAGCAAAGTCATTTGCATATGTATATTCTGACAAACTGCAACGACGTTTTGGAATATGAAAGGTACCTAATTTTTTTTTGTAATTAGTTAAGAAAGTTTACTAATGCTATTTTCTAATGCATTTGTTCATGCACATGATGTTCATGGCCCAAATACGCGATTGGTATCTAAATTACACAGAGGATGAGCTTGCTCTCGTCAAGCAGAATGACTTTGGTGGTTGGTGGAAATATAATGTAAATGTTAAACGATGCTTTATTATATAATTAAATTGTACTTCCTGATATAAACATTATGTCAATTATTGTCCACATGAAATTTTTACAGGTTGGTCAGATGACTGCTAGAGGGGAATCGTTTCCGACGTGGTTATTTGAGATGGTGAAAGGCCCGGCGTTTATTGCAAAGTCTTATCCGATGTATTGGACCCGAGGGTATGCTTTTAAGGCTCATCAGGAAGGAAGCTCAAAGACAACTTGTAATTCTGGTATATCGTCTCAATCTGGAGAAGTTGTCTACTACGGTGTCTTCCGCGAAATATTGGAAGTCCATTATCCGGGATTGATCGACTTGAGGTGCATTACGTTCTACTGCGATTGGTATAATTTAGTGGAAGGTCTACGTCAGGACGCATTTGGTACATCTGTCTACTTTTGAAGGCGATTTCAGAAATACGATCCTTTCATTCTTGCTTCACAAGCGGATCAGGTTTCCTACATTCAATACCCCCGGGTTAGGAACAAGCAAGACCCTTGGATTACTGTTACGTCGATACACCCAAGGGGAAGAGTTTATGGTGTTTCCGAGCATGACCATTTGCAGGAAAACGCAATTGGTAACTTAGGTTCGATCGAGCATTCTCTTGAAGTTGACCTCGTGGTTGATTTCACCATGGACTGGGATTACGAGGTATTTGAGGATTCTAAGGAAGAGATCGGCGAATTTGATGAGGATTCCGATTCAGCTACGTCAGATTTTTCATCATCGGACTCGGAGTAATTAATTATGTAATAAATTTTATTTCTCTATGTATTAATTTTTTTATATATTTTGAAACAAAGTTAATTTTGGCGATTAAACGCCATTTCACCAGTCACGTTGTTTCGAGTCTTTTATTTCATTGAGTCTAAGCTGATAGGACCATTATATAAGGTCCTCTTGCAGCCTTGTAATGTTTTTCACCTTTTGATGAAATAAAAACCTAGTTTTCTTACAAAATGATGCGCCTTGGATTATGAGAGACCTTTAGCACACAGAGTTTGATATACTTTTTTTTTGGAATTATTATATCATGTTTTTCAATTTTAATATACTTGATATTTTAATAAACTTTTTCCTGGCTAGATTTTTCCCGTCTAGAATGGAAATCCCGAGAAATATACCGAAATCCGTCGGAAATCCCTCGGAAATTTTCGAGGGATTTCTGAGGGAATTTAGAATCCCCGGCTAAAATTGACATTCCCCCGGATCGATCGATCCAAAAAGATGGGATCGGCCGAGCTTGTTGTTTGGTCGATCCACCAAATGCTCGCAGGGTGGGATCGATCGTTCCAAAGAGTGGATCGATCGATCCGAGAAAAATATCTGAATCCGACGGAAATCCCTCACAAAATTCCGAGGGATTTCCGACGAATTCAGATATCCTCGGCTAAAACTGTTATTTCCCCCGGAATTTTAGAATCCTCGGCTAAAACTGATATATCTGAGTCCGTCAGAAATCCGTCAGAAAATTCAGAGGGATTTCCGACCATTTAGGGAATTAAACCTCATATTTGACGGATTTTGAACATGTTTGTTCTTGATAAATGTATAAGTAACATATTAGAACTACTTTCTGTGAAATGTTTTTAAGAATCAAACATTTTGTAGTTTTTATTTGAAACCCTAAACAAACACATAAGTGTTCTTATATGTTCTATGTGTTTTTATGAAAGCTTGAACTCGTTCATCGATCGATTGTTACGAAATCCGGAATAACTTGTTTTGTTTGGTTTTGAAATTTTTTTCTTATTAGTATGTAACAGTAATGGTTATTAAATCCTAAATTTTATGAAATCTTCAAAATCTAAACACTATACACTAAAACCGTCGGAAATCCCTCAGAAATTTACGACGGATTTTCGACGGACCTTAATATTATTTATGTTTAACACTTAGCATTTTCGGGTGAAAAAATTGAAATTTCAAGGTCCGTCGGAAATTTCCGAGGCTCCGCATTCCGGGATCTACTTGGTAAAATTTTTCTTCTCTTTCTATCTAATTAATAATTTTTTTTGTTTAATTACCGATTCTTAATCATCGTTTGTTTATAAATAGGTTTGGAATATTCAGGAATGGCATTAGCAAATCTGTTTTGAAGATGTTGCACTACATCCTCGACAAACCATATCGCAAATTCTCGGATATTCCGTCAGACGAACAAGACGTTTGGTTTCGAAAGTTTGCCGTAAGTTCTAATTTAATTATTTATTTGATTATATTGTGAGATTTTTTAACATATTTAAGTCTATTTCTTTTGTAGTAAGAATTTAATTGGAGGTCTACCATCACGAATACGGTGGAGACTGATCTTAAAAAAGAGGCGGTCACGCAATTCTCGCGCAACATGTACGAGTGGAAGCAGGTTTGGAGAAAGGGTGGAGATAAGCCAAAAGGCTTGAACGCGGAAGGACTACATCTTGTACTGGGAAGAATCCGACACCGAAGCTCTTTCGGTGACTAACTCCAAAAACCGGAAGAGTCCCCGAAACGGGAAGGGGGTCTATGTCTACAACAACGGGGCGACCAGCTTAAAAAAAAAAGAAATCGAAATAGTAAGTATTTTGGTGTTTTTAGTTATTTTCAAATATCGTTTTTAATATATTTATTAGTAGCTAACGGTTTTAGTTATTTTCTAGATGCAGAAAGACGGCGAACCTCCATATCACCTGAAGTGATGGTGAAGACGCACACCAACAAGAAGACCAAACAAATTCAAGATGGTGCCGTCAGGGAGATCGTCGAAAAGGTGACGAAAGCGCATGAAGGCGCATGAAGACCTCTTGAGCCAGAGATCGCAGGACGGCACCACCGATTCCAACGACCTCACTCGGGTCAAGATCAACAACCTAGTGTTCGGGGTAAGTAATAATTATAGATTATCATTTCAATTTAGATAATTATTTGTTAAGATCTAATGTTTTGTAGCCAGGGTTGGGTAAGGTTGTGATCCAAGTCGCAACTTCTTCGGCCGGTTTCCCGATGAAGACATTATCCGCCAAAACGAAGAGGTGCAGGGGAAAGTAACGGTTGGTGAGGACCAGCTCACGTCTGAGAAAACAAAGAGAGAGAAAATGGTGGATTTCATGAAATCAAAGTTTCGGGATTTTCCGCTGGATTTATTTTGATTTAGTTTTTTTGTAATTTTTTAATAATTTCTATAACTTTTAATAATTATTTAATTTTATAAGATTTATAAATATTAATTAATTTTTCAGTTTTTTTTATAAATTATTTAATAAATGAAATAAATAATTCAGTAATTTATTTAATAAATAAAATAATTTAATATGATTTATTTATTATTTTTTTCTAAAATATGATTTATATATATATAGTCTGTTAAATTTTGAATTTACTAACTGGCAAATGATTATATGTTCTACTTTAAAGTCGATTATTAACATTTAAGGAAAAAAATCGATTATTTTGGTGCAGAAAACAAAAAATGTGTGCCACGACGTTTACAGAATCAACTGAAATTTCGTTCGCACTCTCGTCTTCGTTTCCCTAGCTATAAAAAAAATGTCAATATCACTTAGTGCACGACACGTGCCGTATCAATGACTCCATCAACTAGAGTGCCTAAAAGTATCATTATAAGTACTATTTTAATATAAATTTGAAGTTAAGTAACTGTTTTAAAAAATTTCTGTTTTTGATGCTTTATTGGTAGAATCTCATTAGGAGTTCTTAAAAAAAAAAAAAAATTAATAATTTTATTTTATTTTAAATAGAGATTATTTTTTAATTAAACATAGTTGACATAAAAACATAATATTTTAAACAGATTTTGAAAAAAAAATGCAAAAGAACGCTCAATTTGGGTTTCTTTCTGATGTTGTCTATAAATCGCTTCATGTTCACCCACCGAACGATTCAAATTCATTAATATGTAAAAGTTTAGAATTTTAAAGTTGAAGTTAAGAAAAAGTTTAAAAAAAAATCTTAACTTTTTTTTTAAAGTTAAGAAAAAGTAAAAAAAAATCTGGCAAAAAAAAGCTGGCAAAAGAAAAAAATCCGATAAATTAGGGGTTGACACGTGGCTAAAAACAGTGGAAAAACCCCTTTAAGAACCGGGTCTTAGAATTCTTATTTAAGAACAATTCTTGCACTGTTTACAATTATTATTATTATTATTTTTTTTTTTTAGGTTAAGAAACCCACTTTTTGGGTTAAGAAACCTCCGATAATGATGTTCTAAGACTTTCTCAAAGATTACGTTCCACGCAACGTCTTCCTTTTTTTACGTAAGAAATTAACAACTACTTTCATTATTTATCTTCAAAGTAAGTTTCTAACTTTGTAAATTTCTGTTCAAATATATATATATATGGGAAGACATTTCTTAATTGCACTTGTTGACAAAATAAGTTCTATACAAAAAGATATTCATGAAAATCCTCACGGCTTGAGCTTTTAATTTTTAATTTTCAGAAACCCAAATTTTTTGTTTTTTTTTTTAAACATAAAAAAGCAGAATATAGAATGCGAAATTGTATAGGTCTCTGAAGTGGAGACGCGCCCATTTTTCTAATAATTTCTCTATCTATTTTATTTAAATCCCTCGGGAATCCCTCGGAATTATCCCGGACGGACTGGTCCTCGGAAATCCGTCGGTCCTCAGGAATCCCTTGGAAGTATCCGGACAGATTGGTCCTCGGAAATCCGTCGGGTAATTTAGCCCTCGGGAATCCGTCGGAAAATTCCGAGGAATTTCTGACGGATTTCGATTTCCGAGGAGATAATTTCGACGGATCAAATCCGTTGGAAATCCGTCTGGAATAGCTCATGTTTCCAACGGAATATTGACGGTTTTGGCCGTCCAGAATAGGTATTTTTCTTGTAGTGAAATTCGTCGGAAATCTCTCGGAAAATGTCATTTCCGACAGATTCCCCACTGTTCCGGCCGTCGGGAATCGGTGTTTTTTTTGTAGTGTGTAGTGATGGTGGAGATTGTGAAGGTCAGAAGGAGGCGACGACTTGACTTCGATAGTTTGATTACTCTAGAAAATAAGTGAGTGATTACACTGATTATACGCGGGATGTTCTTTCTTGATATTAATGCATGTATTTTCTCTGGATATTACACGTACATGGCAACCTCCCACGTATGGCTTCTCGTTGTTTGTTGAGGAGTATTGATTCCTTCAAATTATTGGGAAATTAGATCAGCTACAAGATAATATTAATTTAATATTTTGGAGAGTTCATTTTTTTCTGTTTTTAAATTATAAAAAATTAAAAATAAAAGTTTTTAATATAACAAATATATGATTGATGATCGTTGTTGATATGGACTAATGCATGAACACATAGGAGACATGTGTATAAGGTGGTTAATATTGATGATATGATGATTAGATCAAATGAACATCGAGTAGTATATAATTAGTTAAGTTAAAGAGATTCGTATGATTAAGTAATTAATGTTAGAATCTCATTCGTATGATTAACACTACAAGAAAACATGGTGTTTTCCGACGGCTATAAATCTGTCGGAAATTTCCGACGGATTTCCGACGGGAATTGGACGAAAGTAACATCCGTCGGAAAACAAGACCCGTCGGACAAATACCGACGGACTTCCGACGGATTTTCGATAGATGAAATAGCCGTTTGATGTTGCCGACGGATTTCCGACGGGTTTCCGATGGATTGTAGCCGTTTGAAATAATATATACGTTACATAGCCGTTTGAATATAGCCGTTAAATCCGTCAAAAATCCGTCGGAAATCCGTCGGAAAACGCTAACAATTTCCTTATAAAAACGTATTCATCCTCTCATTTTACAATCACAAAAAAACCCTCTCATCTACAATTCTTTACAAAAATGTCTTCTTCAGATCCTTATAATTATTTTCGATCATGGATGGACAAGCCTCATCAAATTCCGGACACGGGCCTAGTTACAGAAGAATTCAGAGAAGGTCTGCAGGAATTCATGGCATTTGCGGCTAAGCAGAAGAAAGCGAAAAAAACCGGTAAAATCTACTGCCCTTGTACGAATTGTCGGCATCGTAGATTAATTGTGATAGATGAAGTATGGTCACACCTTTATTGTCATGGGTTTGTGCCGGGTTACAAGATTTGGTATTATCATGGAGAAAATGATACAATGGTTGATAATTATGCTAGTACTAGTGAACAGTATATTTGGGATAGCGCTAGCTTAGAAGAACCTGCAATGGAAGTAGAAAGTACTGTAGGTCACATTCAGATGGTGAACGATGCATTCCGTGAAAGTATGCCATCGGTTGCTGAGTATGGAGATAGAGGGGAAGAATCTAACGCAGAAGCTCGGAAATTCTTTGATTTGTTAGACGCTGCTAAAAATCTTTATATGATGGGTGTAGAGGTGAACATTCCCCTTTATCAGCTGCAACTAGGATGATGGGTATAAAGACGGATTTCAATTTGAGTGAGGAGTGCGTGGATGCAATCGCTGATTTTGTGAAAGACATTTTGCCAGAAGATAATCTTGCATCGGCATCATACTATGAGATACAGAAACTTGTTGCTGGGCTAGGATTGCCGTATCAGATGATAGATGTATGCATCGACAACTGTATGCTCTACTGGAGAGAGGACGCAGACCGTTCGTCATGCCGTTTTTATCGCAAACCTCGGTATAAGGAAACATGTGGAAGAGTGTCAGTGCCATATAAACGGATGTGGTATTTGCCGTTAACAGAGAGATTGAAGAAGTTATATCAGTCAGAGCGCACATCGGGATCAATGAGATGGCATGCAGAGCATACAACGGATGGAGAAATTGCCCATCCGTCAGACGCAGGAGCATGGAAACATTTTCAATCTATGTATCCCAGCTTTGCGTATGAGGCGAGGAACGTATACCTTGGATTATGTACTGATGGTTTCAACCCTTTTGGGAAGCACGGCAGGCAATATTCGTTATGGCCAGTAATTGTAACACCTTACAATTTGCCGCCATCTTTGTGCATGCGAAGGGAGTTCTTGTTCCTTAGCATTCTCGTTCATGGACCAGAGCATCCGAAGAGATTACTCGATGTGTTTTTGCAGCCATTGATTTATGAGCTGCGAATGTTATGGGACCAAGGTGTTGAGGCGTTTGATGTTTCTTGTCAGCAGAATTTCATCATGCGGTCGGTACTTATGTGGACCATTAGCGATTTTCCAGCATATGGCATGTTATCAGGATGGACAACTCACGGAAGGTTATCGTGCCCGTACTGTCAAGATAACACTGATGCGTTCCAATTGAAGCACGGACGCAAAACCTCTTGGTTTGACTGTCATAGGCAATTCTACCTAGCGATCATCCTTATCGTCGTAGCACCACATTATTTAGGAAGAGCCGGAAAGTATTTGATGATCCACCTCCTGAGTTACATGGAGACTATTTGTTGACTCAGTTCAGAGATTTTGGTGTAGAAAGGACCGTTGATTGTGGTGGTAAGGGGCATCATCCAGTTGATGGTTGTGGCAACGTACATAATTGGCACAAGAGGAGTATTTTCTGGGATTTGCCTTATTGGAAGGACCATCTTTTGAGGCATAATCTCGATGTAATGCACATTGAGAAGAATTTTTTCGAGAACATTATGAACACCGTTCTCAATGTCCAAGGGAAGACGAAGAGCACTACATGTGACAGGGAGCGGGAAGCCTCCGGTCCCGGCTTTTCGTTTGGATGAACCTTCAAATGCCGTATTTTTTGACTGGATTACCGAAAGTGTTATATTCCCGGACGGATACGCATCTAACCTTCGGAACTGCGTTGATCATGGAGAAGGGAAGTTTACTGGGATGAAGAGTCATGATTGCCATGTGGTGATGCAGCGCCTACTTCCATTTGCCTTTGCATGTATTCTACCACGTAATGTCCACGAAGCAATTGCAGGTACAATCATTAAATTATTTTGTTAATACTTTACACAATATATACTTTAGTATTTAATTATTCATTTGTTATCCATATTTTGCAGGGATTGGTGCCTTTTTCCGAGATATATGTTCTCGCTCTCTTACATCAGACGGTATCCGTAATCTTGCGGATAATATACCTGTAATCCTTTGCAATTTGGAGAAGATATTTCCCCCTTCCTTCTTTGATGTTATGGAACATCTAACAATTCATCTCCCTCGAGAAGGAGAGCTTGGAGGCCCGGTTCAGTACCGTTGGATGTATCCTTTCGAACGGTATATGTTTCATCTAAAGATAAAGGTGAAAAATTTAAGCAGAGTGGAGGGTTCTATTGTCGCACAGAGTATCAATGAAGAAACTTCACATTTTGCCGAGTTCTACTTTCCATCACAAGTCAAAACGAAGAGTCGTAGAGCAGCTCGACATGATGACGGTGGCATACTACCTTTCTATCCGGTCGATGTTCCTCATATATTTTTAGAGATTGGACGACTTAGTGGAAAAGGTAAGAAGCAGAGACTTTCATCGCAGGAGCGGGATCATTTGCATATGTATATTCTCACAAACTGCGACGAAATTGAAGAATATGAGAGGTATTAAATTGAACCAAATTATTAATTACTTATTAGGTCCTTGCTTATATATATTAACGTGATGATCGCTTCAATGTCACAGCTTGTATATGGCTTATCATCGTTTTTCATTTCCGAACAAAACAGAGGACGAGCTAATCGAGCTCAAACAGGAAGAGTTCGGACGTTGGTTAAGAGATTATGTAAGTATTTTAATTGCCTTGTTTAAACTTTCATATATAATGAATGATTTCTTTTACTCATTTTTAATTTATTTCTGCAGGTGACGATAGAGAAGGCTAACGGACAAAGCTTTCCCACGTGGTTAGAAGAAATTTCGCGCTTTCCACTAGCAAACGTGCAGTCACATGTTATGTATAGCACACGGGGGTACGCTTTTAAGATTCTTTGAGATGATAGGAGTGCGACAACTTCAGATTACGGTTTATCTACTCAGTCCGGTGATCTTGTATACTATGGTGTCGTACGTGAGATTTTCGATGTTCAGTACCCGGGAATGCTCGGTTTGAAATACGTTGCATTTTTATGCGACTGGAATGACCCATTAGTAGGAAGCAGTGTGCGACACGACCAATTTGGTGTTACATCATTACATAGTAGAAGGCGACTCCAGAAATACGAGCCATTCGTACTTGCTTCACAAGCAGACCAGGTTAGTTTTATTATTTTATGTTAATTTATTTGTTAGTATATATTTTTGCATTATCGTGTCTAAATTGTTATATGACTTTATTACATGGTGTAGGTATGCTATATTCCCTATCCTCGGGTGACAAACAAGCAAGACCCGTGGATTACAGTCACATCGATAAACCCGAGAGGTAGGGTTCATGGGATGTCCGATCATGAACCCCTCCAGCAAAACACTGTTGGTTTAGGTTCGATCGATCATTCCCTTGAGGTCGACCTTGTTGTTGATTTCACAGTACATGCCAATGACAGGGTATATGAGGATTCAGAGGAAGAATTTGACGAATTTGGTGAAACTTCCGATTCAGCAGAATCAGATTACTCATCATCAGATTCGGAGTAGTTTTAATTATAAACTTTCCATTGTAAAATATGTAGTTGTATTTGAAGTGTAATGTGTAATATATTAGTTATGTGAAACTAGAAAATTAGACATTTGATTTACTAAGTGTAAAAAATCCGAAAATCAAAAAAACAAATTGGTGAGTATAATCCGTCGGAAATCCGTCGGAAATTTTCGACGGATTTTCGACGGATTAGGTTTTAGCCGAGGCGAATAAGTTTTAGCCGAGGGGTTTAATACCCATGTTTTCAGTTTTAGCCGGGGTACCTTAATCCGTCGGAAATTTCCGACGGATTATTGAGCATCAGGTTTAAAACACGTTTACATCGTGTTTTAAACCTTCCATCTCGATACCCGTCGGTACTCCGTCGGAAATTTCCGACGGATTTCTGACAGATATTTTTAAAAATGTTGTTTAGGGTATAGGGTTTAGGTTTTTTTGTGGAAATTGTTTACAAACACTTGTATGATGTATATAGAATAGGTTGAACATGTCATATTTCAAAAAAATGTGTTATATAGAATTTCGAAAATTTGATGGAAGTGTTTATATAAGGTGTAGTATAAGATATAGTTGATTTATGTTAAATATAAAGGTTTTGATGTTGTATAAGTTATACACTCATTCAAAATCTTTAACAATGGTGAATATCTTTTTTTTTTTAATGAAACATGTACATTAGGGGTCCCTAAATCATATAACCATACCTTAAACCCTAAACCCCAAATATACAGTACATCCGTCGGAAAGTTCCGACGGATTTCCGACGGATTAGGGTATATTAACGCGTGTCGATTGACTAGCCAATAGCAACGCATGCAGGGAATATTCCCACATCCGTCGGAAATTTCCGACGGATTTCCGACGGACTGTTGTTTTTTCGAGACCGCGGGAAACTGAACCGCCTAAACCAAAAATTTTAAAATTCCGACGGATTAATCCGTCGGAAATCCAAAAATATCTGCGAAACGGTTTGGTTTCTCTTCTCTCTCTCTCTCTTCTTACGATTTCTCTCTTCTCTCTCTCCTGTTCTTCCGAAAAAAACCTACAAAATCTTCAATCTCTCATCTCAATCCTCTTCTCAATCCTCAATCTTTCAATCCCCATGGATCCCAACATGTAAGTATCTCTAATTTTCTAAAAATCACTAATTTTCATTGTTAGATATTAATTAGAATTGTTAGATTAGTATTTAGAATTTGTTAGATTTTCGGAA